>OZ014521.1:47889875-48489875 GCA_963966055.1 Lathyrus aphaca | reverse complement strand
GATCGATCTCGGATCGATTTCAATTATGGTGGATCTTCATGAAGCGATTATGGAAGATGAGCATTTATTTTGCTCATAGGAGACTACAAGACCTTGCTTAAGGTTTTTTCGGATTTCTTTTTGTGAGGATCGGCACTTCGGCCAAGTAAGTAATTTCAAGTTTTTTTGACGATTAAGCATCATTTTAGTCGTATGCGGCTTAGGACCATGTAACTTAAGGTGTATGTTGAGCCCTCCCACCTGAGGCATTGGATATATTTGTGATTTTTGATAATATGTATCGATTTCGGAGCTTAGGGATTAGGTTACGAACCATTAGGATCGCTTCCTTTCACTTCCCCTTAAAATCCACTTTTTTGCCCGTTTCGTCACAATTATTAAAAATAGTTTTAGGTGGGATAAACTTCTGGAAAAATTCATGAGTGATCCTCATCCTCTTAATTAATTTGTCATATTTTTTTTTTTCCAGATTTGGTTGGTTTTAATATTTTATTTGGATTTTAGATCACAAGCTGTCCCAAAAGGGAGTGTTTTGGCATTAGGGACCGAAATCGATTTTTCCTCATAGGTGTGAAACCTATTATTTGTGTGTGATTAATCACTGTAATTTGTGACATTTTGATGCTCCTTAGGCATTTTTTTCATAATTTTAGATGCCCTTTTCGATCCACTTTGTGGAGTTGTTTTTTGATGATCACGATTTGTTACCTTGCTAGTCAAGGAATTTTTTTGGCACTTTGGTGCATAATTTTGTGGAATCCTTTTAGACCATGTAATATTATGACTTTATTATTCCAGGGATTTAATTTCATAATTTTTAAAGGCTTTTTGCTATTTTTCCATGTCACCTAGATCCTAGGTTGATTCATGTGTTTATGTGTCGCATAACTTAAATGATAAGAAGGCATTCATGCCATTTTATTGAAGGGATTTTTGGTAGCTTTTAGGAGTTGATTATAGGTCATTTTTATGCCTTTAATTCCAGTCATAGGTCATTTTTTTGAACCATAATCATTTGGTTTATTTTGGTGCTTTAAAGTGCATACTTATGTGCACTAATCTCAACCTAAACTCATTTCTCTTCTCCTCTAAATAATAACATTAATTATATGAATATCATTAATGCCTATTCATGCATTCTAAGTGCATCTCATATCTTGTATGCTACTGACCCATAATCATTCCATGCATATCCACATGCCATTCTTCCTTAGTTTGCATCATTTGCGATCTTATGCGATGTTTGTTCCGTTTCTTCTCATATCTTCTTCTCATTGCTCCATATGCCTAATCCATTGCATCCATGATTGTATATTCATTCATCCATCCATCTTCATAAGCATTCACTACTGACTTTGATGTTCATTTCATGTATTAATTCATGTTTGTAAGCCATATGCATTCATACTTCATCCATAAACCCTAATTTGCATTTATGTGAACTTAGGTGAACTTTTTGTACATAGTTTGACATAGTTTGAATTTGTGAGGTATCCTATCATCCTTAGGGACCTATAGCATGTAGCTACTGACTTTTGAGGTCATGTAACCTTTAGGTACCTTCACCTTTAGACTTAGGTCTTATTTTGAACCCTAGTTCCATTCTAGGACGTTTATGGTGCTCAATCGCTTTCATGCTTTGATTTTACTTCCAATATGCATTGTCATGCTAATTTTTGTTTTTTAGGGGGGAAGATTGAGGTAAGCATTACTTCATTCCCATCTCTTATGCATTTTAATTGTGTTTGCCTTAGCACCTTGTGCTTTGCTTTTAGGTTTTTCCTTTCTTTAGAGACAACTTAACTTCCTTAGGAAGTAAGTTAGTTTCTAAGCTCTTTTTTCTTCTTTTCCTTTTCTTTCTTAGGATTAGAATACCTCATTAACCATAGGATCTCCCTTTTGTGTATGATAACTAACTTAGGGTTGTGTCTTAGTTCCCATTAGATTTTCCCTTTTCCAATTTGAGTCATTCTTTCTCATCTTAAAAAGAAAAGCAATAAAACACTTAATAAAAACCGAACAATCTTGTACGACACAAGACTTTGTTGCAGAGTGTTTATACGCGTCCTGTTTCGGGGCGAGGTGTAAATGCTTCCCACGATGGATAGGTCTTAGTACAAGACCGTTCACAAACAAATTCAAAACACTTCTCATAAAAGACAAAAACAAATAACAAGCGACTATCCTGCGGGAACTTCTCTTCTCATCTCATTCACTCATAACGCGAACTCGCGACGAATTGTCTTTCATGCAAGACGGTAAACGCACTCGTACCAGACGAGCCTGCAACACCTGAGCATAGACATACGCAGTTCCAGCATAAAAAACACAAACAAATAGTTCCCGCCTTAGTTAGGCGAACTACGTCGACTCTGATCCTCATTATCCCGATGAGGTACGTAGGCAGCGGGGTAGGGCCCGTTCGAGCACATTCTTTATTTTCCCTACATTTCCCCCTTTCTTTCCATTTTCTTATTTCAGATCCTTTCTCATTTCATTCTAATTTCCAATTAGCGGTTTTATTCAGCAGCATCTTATTTCTCACCCTTTGAAACAAAACAAGCAAGCGTGGATCCCGTCGGGTACGACGAACGATCTGGGGTGCTAATACCTTCCTAGGTCGTAACCGACTCCCGAACTCAGATCTTTGGTTCGCAGGACCTTGTCATTTCCTTCTTCCTCAGGTTTGTGCAACATTACCTTTCCCATTCATTCGGGATAAAAATGTCTGGCTGGCGACTCTACCTTTTCCGCGCCACTTTCATGTTTGTACTAGGATGAAAATCCCGGGAGCGACACCAGGCTCGTAGCATGAATTATTATCTGGGTATCTCGACACCCTTTCAGAGTTGTATTAAATGTTTTTGTCCTCCTGCACGAGTTAGAAAGCATTCAAATGTTCACAACACAATGTAAATCACGATTTGCTGGATGTTTTCGCAGTCAATCAATGCTAGATGAAAAAAACAAAAACAGAAAGCAAACAGTCACAAATTGACTGAAGTTGAATTTTATTAATTCGGAAAAATGGCCATGAATAGGCAATACAAAGGAAGCAGTTCCCTGGAAAGAGGAAACAACCAAAAAGGAAAACAAATTATCCTATTGGCAATGTGAGAAGTGTATCTCATCAAGTTTCAACCCGGTTATGACTCGTATATCTTCAAGACGCTCCGCTCGCTCTGCCCCTTGAGCAAAGTAATTGAATTGATCTTCAACCCTTAGGATAGCCTCAACTGTAGATAGGTTATGGATCTCGCAGATCGCAGTCGTTCGTGTTAATCCCTCTTTTGCGTGGATCGCCTTTTCAGGTTTTCAATCCACCAGGATACCCTTTTTTGCCTGAGTTGTTCGATGTGGCTTTTCAACTCAGCGGGTGTACACTTTTTTCAAGATTTCCCTAATTTTTTCCCGAGCCTTTTATTCTGTTTTTGGCTCGCCGGTATGCCCATTTTTGCCCGGATCTTCATTCTGTTTTTATCCAGCGGTTCCTTTTTACACGAAGTATTTTCTTACTGCGTCTGTGTTAACAGGGGATTGAAAGTCTTCTCTGTCCATGGTCGTTAGCATCAAGGCTCCACCTGAGAAAATCTTTTTAACCACGAACGGTCCTTCATAGTTGGGTGTCCACTTGCCCCTATGATCGTTGAGAGGAGGAAGAATCCTTTTCAACACTAAGTCACCTGGCATGTACCTCTGTGGTCGTACCTTCTTGTCAAAAGCCTGCTTCATCCGCCGTTGATACAACTGTCCATGGCATACATCTGCTAGACGTTTTTCTTCAATGAGGCTCAATTGATTATATCTGGATCGGAGCCATTCAACTTCATCTAGCTTAATGTCCATCATCAACCTCAACGAGGGGATTTCCACTTCAATTGGTAGGACTGCCTCCATACCACACACCAGTGAGAACGGGGTTTCCCCTGTTGAAGTACGTACTGACGTTCTGTACCCATGTAAAGCGAATGGTAACATCTCATGCCAGTCTTTGTATGTTACAACCATCTTCTGCACAATCTTCTTGATGTTCTTATTGGCTGCCTCGACGACGCCATTCATCTTCGGGCGATATGGAGAAGAGTTGTGATGCTCTACTTTGAAATCTCGACACAAGTCAGCCATCATCTTATTGTTGAGATTAGAACCATTATCAGTAATGATCCTTTCAGGAATTCCGTACCGGAAAATAATGTCTCTTTTAATAAACCGGGCTACCACTTGTTTAGTGACATTGGTGTAAGACGCCGCTTCGACCCACTTCGTGAAATAATCTATAGCAACCAGGATGAAGCGATGACCATTAGAAGTTGTCGGCTCGATCTTGCCAATCATATCAATGCCCCACATAGTGAACGACCATGGTGAAGACATGACACTCAACGGATTCGGAGGCACATGGACCTTATCGGCATAAATTTGACACTTGTGATACTTACGGGAGTATTTACAGCAATCGGATTCCATGGTAATTGTTGTACCCCAAAATTTGCCCTCCCCAAGACAAGACATTGTATACTAAGAGGTTCACAAGGTTCACAAGGTTCACAAGACATCTCATGAGGTTCACAAGGTTCACAATTAGTCAGAAAGTTTGACAATTCCCTCAGACAATGCATCCTCCTATGTAATGCATCTTAAACTAGGGTTTTGACTTTCATCAGGCTAAATGGACTTCCAAGGCTTCAACTGAGCTTCATAGCCTCCTATATGTGTTCAAGAATCCCCATGTCAAGTTTCAAGACTTTCCCAAAATATTTGCTCAGTCAGATGATCAGATAGGCTAAAATCAGTCAAAGCAGTTAAAAGGTCAAACTGAGGTCAACTGTGGTCAAACCAAAGTCAAACTTCATGATTTTTTTCCAAAATCAAGTATATGAAGTAAAATTCATCATTTGATCAAGGGTTGATCATGATTCATCAAGGAGATTTCAGATCATCAAGAATCAGGAGTTTCTAAATTAGGGTTTTCACAGGAAAAGTCAACTGAACTTTGACCAGCCATAACTTTCACATGCTTCATCAAAATTTTTCCATCCAAAGCCCATTTTGAAGTAAATTGAATTCTATACAACTTTGTGTCTCACAAGCCAAGCCAAAAAATGCTTCATTTGGAAGGTATGAGCTAAGACATTATAGGTCATTTTAAAAGTCAACAAAAAGTCAACATCTTCCAAAGAGCATAACTTGAGAATGGTAAGAGATATGGACATGAGACAAAATGGGTTGGTTAGAGGACTCTATAATATTTCTAAAATGTCCAAGAACACCTTCATAGCATTAAAATTGAAGGATTTGTGCCCTTGCAAAGTTGGGAAATTTTTGGGAAGTTTGTAAAGCAAATGAGACCTTAAAACCAATTTTTGCTAAATGAGCCCACCAAATTGCCATCCAATCTTTATAATATCATCAAGCACGACCCAACCCATACCTTTTATGATTTTTTACATTTTATTTAATATTTATTTGAATTTTATTCACTAAAATACAAATTAAATTAAAATAAAATATGAAAATCATATATTTGGATAAGATTATGATTCTAGAAGATCATAAACATCAATTATAGATGATTGATCTGATCCAAATTCGTGCTAGCTTGATTTGGCAAGGTTGGATGTGATCTTTTTCAATATTTTAAAGATAGAAACTTCATGATCAAGCAATCTTTAAAAAGCCCATAAATCCATAACTTTTTGACCTAATTTTCATCTCTACATATACTTGAAGACATCCCAATCACAAGGGGACGATTTTACGGCCTCTAAGAACACTTTCCATACTTCAAAATTTCAAGGAAAATGAGAGATTCGGTTTTAGACTTAGAGAGACTCTCAAGAAAAAATAAAGGTTGCAAATCATTCCTTGAAGATCACTGAATGTTTCTGGATCATAAAACCATTCATTCATACACTGAATCATGCTAACCGAATCATCACATTCTTGTTTTTTTTGAATTTTCGATTTCATATATTCATGTAATATAAATTGTTTTTGATCATTGATACTTGTTTGTGAAGGTGTCTAGAATGTTTCTATGTGTTTGGATTGAGTTTTCATTACAGGTTGAAGAATCCACCATAGTTAGGGTTTCAGCCTCTCGTTTGGGGTTTTATGATAAACCAAATATAAATGATTTTTAAGAACATAGGAAGATTGTATGATTCATAAGGATCACATTGCACTAATCAATTTGAATAAATTTTGCTGTTTGCTGGCTGCTTGAGTTTCGTAGGTCAAGAACATGGAAGAACACGCAAGAAAATTCGCAGGAAAAGTTGTATGAAAATTCGCAGGTAATATGAGGAAGAAGATGGTCCATTGGCGCCATCTGGAAAATTCAAATTGTAACTTAATATTTTTAGAATTTGTTTATATTATATTTCAACTGACGCGCTTGGCTCAGCTGGTTGGTGTGTTTGGTTTGTAAACGAATGGTCCTGGGTTCAAACCTCCCCCAGACCATTTTGTTTTGTTTTTATTTTTGGTGTTTTTGCAGGTTAATAATAAAAGGATTGTTACCCCAAACCTTATCACATGTGCGCGTTTGGCCTAGTGGTAGCAGTGTGCGTCCAGGGGAGGCAAGACCTAGGGCGTGGGTTCAATCCTTGCCCCAATTAAGTTTTTGATTTCATTTTTTCTAATTATTTTGTTTTATTATTTTGTTTTATAATTAATTCTAATTATATTTCTTATAATAAAAATATATTTAAATAATAATATGTAAATATATATATAGCTTCATATTTTCTAAAAAATCCCTAATTTATTTTCTAAACTTTAATCTTAGTTTATATTTAAATTAAAATTTGTTTATACTATTATTGTATATATATTTTTAAAATAATTTAATTAGTTAATTATTAAAATATTCAAACCCTAATTGTATTTTCTTAAATTTTAAAATCTAATTTCTCATCTTAATTATTTTATTTAATTTTAAATATTAAGCTTAATTAAGTTTTTTTTCTAATATATAATTAAATAATTAATCATACTTTGTAAATAATTATTATATGGTTTATTATTATTATTCTCATTATTTTATTTTCTTCTTAAAATTCTTCAAAATTGTTTGTTTAATTTAAAAATATTTAATTAAATTGTACATATATTTTTTGGTATATTTGTTCTAACCTCTTTTTCTTATGATTATTATTGTTACTAACCATTTTAATTATAATTTATTTATTATATATTTATTATTAATTATTTTCATTATTATGTAATTGCGAAAGCCTTGTAATAGTTGTAGTTTTATTTCTTGTTTTTACTTTATCATTGTAAATATTATTTTTTTGCTATGGTTAGTAATAATAGGGAGTGATAACGTGCTTGTAAATTAAAATTAATTTAGAATGACTTATCTAATAAGATAAATATATGTATATGAACACTCACACACGTAAGTCGATCTTTGATCGCCGTCTTGCACTTTCTAAGGGTATTCCTCATGTCGCCTAATTATAAGGTCAAGTAAGGTGTCTTAAAGCAAAGTCCCTTTTCATAAAATATCATCAAGTCCCTTTTAAGATTATAAGATCAAGTCCCTTCGATGTCGCCTACGGTAAATGATTTTGTCCCTTCGAATAAAAGATGATAAGTCCCTTCGTATTGCTAAGACACCTTACAGTTGCCTAAACACAGATGTCCCTTCACATGTCCCTTATAACATCCAAGGTAATGACTACCTATTCCTTAATAATAGGGATAGTCTTACCATTGAAAGAACATATAAGAACAGTAAAGACTTAGCATAGGGTAGGTTCCTCTTAAGTACTTGCTCACTTTCCTTCAAAATACTTCATTACACTTCACATTTCAAACAAATTTTCAAAACAAAGTCTTTATATACATCCATACGAGGATCATTATAAAGTACTTAGAAAATTTTTAATCACACACTACACTTTTCTCAAAACAATTTAAAGTGAGCTAAGTAACTAAGAGCCCATGGATAACCATGGATATAAAGGGTGCTAACACCTTCCCTTTATATAACCTACCCCCGAACTCAAAATCTTTTTAAGGTCTTTCCTGTTCTTTTATGCCCTTTCCTTTTGGATAAAATAAAATTCGGTGGCGACTCTGGCTATCCGCAACATTTAACTAAAGTCAGTTCTCCCACCGTGTTACAGAACTGGCGACTCTGCTGGGGAGTTAATAAAAGAGGGGTACCCTTAGGAATTAGATCACTTTAAAATTGTTTGCTTTGTTTGCTTTACTTTACTTATTGGATGCTCTTATGTGGGAAAGATCCTAACCCGGGTCTAGTGTACCTTAGGTAAATGACAATAGACCAAGGAAACTGTACGGCGTATACCGATATGGTTGATCTGGTGGCCATAGCTAGTGTGACTTCTTGGTTGGTGCTTATGTTCCTTAAGCAAGTTGAGGATAATATGAGGCTGCCATATGTTGTCAATACGCTAACTGACTTTTAGAACCCTAGTTATCCCATCTTGGCCTTTAGAAAAGTAGTGAGATAACCGGCTTTGGTGAAGACTGAAGTTGGTTGATACTCGATGCTACACTCATTGAGATTCTAAACTTGGAGGGTTTTGGTTGGCAAGTAAGTTGCCTACTGAACAACCACCCTTGTGAAGGATCAATGATATTGAGATCCCTTAGAACCTGGTTACTTCATAGGACAGGATGAACCAACTAAACTTCAGGGGAGGGTACTTACCTTTAAACCTCATGCAAGCCTTCAAACCTAGGGCTATTGTGTGACTTGTTTGTGTGTGCCACATGTCTTTGATTGAACATAACATCATAGCATCATCATGCATCATAAGCATAGCATTTTCACTAACCATTTCAAGGACCAAAGGATTTATCTTTGTTCTTTGTTGCGGGTCATGGCTTCTGCTCGTAGGAATACTATCCGGATCAACTTTGTAGGAATACCTCCTAAGCTTAAAGAATTGGTCTCTCAAGTTTCTGAAAACTCCCTATTCATCAAAAGGCATGGTCACCTACTGGATCTAGTCACTTCAGGGTTCAATGAAGACATGATGAGTGTTTTGTTTCAGTTCTTTGATCCTAAACATCATTGCTTTATATTCCCCGATTATCAGCTGGTTCCTACAATGGAAGAATTCTCCAAATTATTGGGTATACCTATCCTTGATCAAAAACCCTTCACAGGCTTGGAGAAAGAGCCTAAACCTGAAGTCATTGTTGCAACCCTACATCTGAAGAAATCAGACATTGTCCTGGAAACAAGGAGCGGAGTTAAGGGTATCCTTGCTAAGGTATTGATGGAGAAAGCTCAAGTGTTCCTGAAAGCTATGAGTTATGATGCTTTTGAGGAGATCTTATCCCTATTGATCTATGGCTTAGTATTGTTCCCCAATCCAGACCAGTTCATAGACGTACACGCCATCAACATATTTCTGACTCGCAATTTAGTGCCTACATTACTTGGAGACATCTTACATTCACTCCATACCCGTACTACGAAGGCACGAGGAACTCTGATGTGTTGCATACCTTTGTTATCTAGGTGGTTTATTTCTCACCTTCCTCGATCAGTGATGAAGAATGAACAAGGGTTCAGGTGGTCTAAAAGAATCATGTCACTCTCTCACTCAGATATTCATTGGTGCTCTCGATCTATGGAGAATGTTACTATCATTGACCATTGTAGGGAGTTCCCTAATGTGCCACTCCTTGGCATAAGAGGGGGCATTACTTACAACCATTCTTTAGCTCTACGTCAATTTGGTTACGCTCAGAGTGATGGTCCTCATGATATGCTTATTCAGGGTATTGTGTTCGACTACGACAACGATCTGCAAGGTTACTGTCAAAGGTTCATACGAGCATGGGGGAAAGTGAACAAGGTTGACAGCAAGACTCTGGAGCCCAAGTACAATATTCCTATGGAACCTTATCTCAGATGGGTACGAGTGTGTGCTCAGACTCTTATGATGCCATATCCTGCCATCCTGCCAGTTACTATGGAGCCTGTTGCTGAAGGAGATACTTCTTATATCATTCTTCATCCAGACATGCCCACTGACATGGAGGAGTTACAGAGGTCCTGGATTCAGTTGAAGGAGCAAAGAGATACTTTTGAGACTCATTACAAAGCAAGTCAAGAAAGAATCTTGGAGCTAACAAAACAACTTCACGAGGAGCGGAATCTCAACTCATACCTCAACACAAAGAGGAAGCGTCCATGGGAGACTTAAAACCCCATTTTTTGTATTCATTTCATTTTTATTGTAAGCCCAAGGGGCAAACAAGTTTATTACTAATAAAAGTTTACCTTTTTGATTGTTTAAACAAATTTAAATCCCGCGGTCCTTGAAAACATTGCATGCGCATTTACATACCATATCATTGCATCACAGGTTTCTTATGTACAGGTATCTTATCTTCTCGCTGTTTATTTCAGTAGAAATGGCTCTTGAACAGACTGTCAAAGATCTCCAGGCACAGAATGCACAATTCCAAGAGTTGATCCTGAACTTGTCCAAGGGACAAGATGAGTTGAAGACACTGCTGACTAAGAAGACTAAGAAGGCTAGAAGATCAGGAGGCCTTATCAATATGGGAAGAAGATTCAAAGGTCCTGTCAAGACAAAGGAACAGGTTGATGATTATGAGTCTGAAAGTTCTGAGAAAGAGGGAGGCAGTCTCCATGATACTGTGGGAGATTCTAATTCTGAAGCAAATTATTATCATGATCCTAATGAAGATAAGTTCAAGATGCTGGTGGATAGAATGAATGCTATGGAGTTACAAAAATCTTCTGGGCTGGATTTTGAAGATCTGAGTTTAATATCTGGAGTGGTTATACCTATTGGTTTCAAGGTTCCTGCTTTTGTAGTGTATGATGGTGTCTCATGTCCCAAGCTGCATCTAAGGTCCTATGTCCAGAGGATTCAACCACATACTGCTGATAAGAAATTGTGGATTCATTTCTTCCAAGAAAGCTTGTCTGGAGCTCAATTGGAATGGTACTATCAATTGGAAAGTGTCAATATCCGTGATTGGAATGATCTTACTGAGGCATTCTATAGGCAATACCAATACAATGCTTATTTAGCACCTACTCGCATGCAGTTACAAAGCATGTCAATGGGTGCTAAGGAGAATTTCAAGGAGTATGCCCAGAAATGGAGAGACCTGGCTGGCAGAGTTCAACCTCCTCTGACTGACAGGGAGCTAGTGGATATGTTTATGAGTACACTGAATGGTCCTTTCTATAGTCACCTCATTGGAAGCTCATCATCTGGTTTCACTGAGCTGATAATGACTGGAGAGTGTGTGGAGAGTGGTATAAGAAGTGGTAAGATACAGGTGGGTGCCTCTGCATCAAGTACTGCCAAGAAGCCCCCTAGTGGAAAGAAGGAGTCTAATGCTGTGTATGGTCAACCTGGCCATAACAGAAGTCACCAATTCGTAGGAGCAGTTCACATTTCCAATCCTACTCCTGCAGCACCAGAGCTACCACAAAATAATCAACAACAGAAGCCTAGAAGATAATTCACCAAGATCAACATGTCACTGGCCCAGGCCTTGCAACACATGTTGAAAGGGGAACTCATTACTTTGAAGGACCCTCCTCAGAATCCTAATACTTTCTCTCCTCGGTACAATCCTAATGCACGATGTGCCTATCATTCTAATTGTCCGGGACATGATACCAACAACTGATGGATATTGAAAAACAAGATTCAAGATATGATTGAAGCTGGAGAGATTGAGTTTGACCCTCCTGGTACTCCAAATGTGATTACTGCTCCCATGCCCAATCATGAGAAGACTGTTAATGTCATTGATGAAATTTCATATATTTCCTCAGTTGCAGAGGTGACTACTCCATTATCCATTATCAAGAAGAAGATGATACAGGTTGGATTCTTTCCAGGTTGTAATGGAGATTGTTTTTATTGTGCCTACAAACCTGATAGTTGCTGGAAGTTAAAAGATGGTATTCAACGCCTCATGGACAATTACACTATATTGTTTGAGAGGACACCTTCTGTGGAAAGTATGGTTGAACATCTAAATCAAGGAACGAAGGTTGAAGACGTGGATATGGTTGATAAAGTGCCAGTGAATATTACCTCCAAAGGCCCTGTCAAGATCACTTCCAAAGGACCTATCAAGATTACTGCTGAAGGTCTAGTGAAGACTGTTGCTGAAGTTAGAGTACCTCCCATGATTATTACCATTCCTGGCCCTATTCCTTATACTTCTGATAAGGCTATACCCTGGAATTACGGTTCCGATGTTTATATCCATGGTGTTAAGCAGGAACCTTTAGCTGATGCTACTGATGATAGCCTTGATGTTGATAATATTGCTGGATCTAGTAAGATCACCAGAAGTGGAAGAATTTTCTCTCCTCCAACTACTACCTCCACTTCTGAGCCAAATGCTGATGCTCGGGGCAAAGGTCCTGTGGTTGAACCTGTGCAAGCTGAGGCACCGACTGCTGAAAATCTTTCTAAACAGATGGAAGAAGTGCTGAAGATCATTCGCAAGAGTGATTATGATATTGTTGACCAGTTGGGGCATACTCCCTCCAAAATTTCCATGTTGTCTTTATTGCTGTGTTCTGAGGCTCATGCTAAAGCCTTAATTAAGTTCCTGAAGACTGCTCATGTACCAAATGAGATTTCTGTGGATCAATTTGAAAATTGTGTTGCACATCTGACTTATGATAATGGGTTAGGTTTTTCTGATGCTGACTTGACTCCCGCCAAAAGAAACCATAATAGAGCTTTACATATCTCTATTGAATGTAGGGGCACTACCCTGTCTCATGTGTTGATAGACAATGGCTCTTCACTGAATGTACTTCCTAAAGAGGTTCTAAACAAGCTCAGTCTTGAAGATGTTGTTTTAAGACCAAGTAATATAGTGGTGAGGGCCTTTGATGGTTCAAGAAGAGTAGTGCATGGAGAAATAGATCTCCCGATCAAAGTAGGCTCCCAAGTCTTCAATTCTACCTTCTATGTAATGGATATTCATCCTGCGTACTCTTGTTTGCTTGGGCGCCCCTGGATCCATGAGGCAGGTGCTGTGACCTCCACTCTACATCAGAAGTTGAGATATCCAGTGAAGGGAAAGGTCGTCACTGTTTATGGAGAGGAAGAATATATGGTCAGTCATGTGAATACATTTAAGTATGTTGAAGTGGAAGGTGAATATGTTGAGACTCCTTGTCAGACATTTGAAGTAGTTCCTTGGGTCGTTCCTGCTACTGAAGCTCCTCCTGTTGTCAAAAGAGTTCCTGTGGTTACCAGAGTACCTCCTACAATGGCTTCCCTCAAAGATGCTAAAGTTGTGGTTGAAGAAGGTGGTTAAACTATTTGGGGTCAGCTTCCTGACATTCCTTACAAGTCTGACAAATTTGGTTTGGGTTTCACTGCTGAGTCCCAGAAGGCTGTTCGTCGTGCTCGTGTTGTTCGTATCACCAATCAAGGGATCATGAAAGATCAAATCAATGTTGTGGGTGATTGTAATGAAGACTACAACCTGGATAACTGGATCTTTCCTACTGTGGGTGATGGGCTCAACAATTGGAAGACTGAAGACGTTATTCCTATCTCCTTTAGTCAAGAGTAAATACTATTACTGTGTTGTTATTTTTAAGTTTGTAATTTTGAACAATTAAACTTTTAAGCCTTGTGCCTTACCCGGGGCACAATGGTATGCTTGTTTCGGGATGTCATTTCATTTGCATACTTCATTCAATAAAAATCAATGGACGTTTCGTTTTCGTAAATATTGTGCTCCCTGTCTTTCTTTTATTTTATTTTTTGTTTTATCAGCTATGTGTTCTTACACACACCCACATCACTAAAATGCAGATCCTCATCCACTCTGGATCCTGTTGATAACAGTTCTACTATTGCCAATTATAATTTCGAGAATTCGATCTATCAAGCCGAAGATAGAAAGGAGGAAGATTGTGAAGTACTTGTAGAGCTTGCTAGGTTATTACAACAAGAAGAGAAAGCTATACAGCCACATGAAGAGCCAATTGAAGTTGTGAATTTGGGAACTGAAGAAAACAGGAAAGAGGTCAAGATAGGGGCTGAATTAGAGGATGGTGTTAAGAGCAGATTAATTCATATGTTACGTGATTATGTGGAAATCTTTGCTTTGTCCTATGAAGATATGCCAGGGTTGGATACATACATTGTGGTTCACCGTTTACCAGTAAAAGAAGATTGTCGTCCAAAGAAGCAGAAGGTTCGTCGCATGCGTCCTGAAATGTCAGAAAAGATTAAAGGAGAGGTGATGAAACAGTTTGATGCAGGGTTCTTAGCTGTGACTTCTTATCCTCAATGGGTTGCAAATGTGGTACCGGTACCTAAGAAAGATGGTAAGGTACGTATGTGTGTAGATTACATGGATTTGAACAAGGCCAGCCCTAAAGATGACTTTCCACTTCCTCATATTGATGTTCTGGTAGACAATATTGCTCAGCATAAAGTATTCTCTTTCATGGATGGTTTCTCTGGTTACAATCAAATCAAGATGGCACCTGAAGATATGGAGAAGACTACATTTGTTACACAGTGGGGCACTTTTTGTTATAAAGTGATGCCATTTGGTTTGAAGAACGCCGGGGCAACATATCAACGTCCTATGGTGGCTTTGTTTCACGATATGATTCATCATGAGATAGAGGTATGTGTGGGTGATATGATAGCCAGGTCCCAGAATGAAGAACAACACCTTGATCATCTGCATATGTTGTTTGAGAGGTTGAAGAAATACAAGCTGAGATTAAATCCAAACAAGTGTACTTTCGGAGTTAGGTCTGGTAAACTCCTGGGTTTCATCGTCAGTGGAAAAGGTATTGAAGTAGATCCTGCAAAAATGAAAGCCATACAAGAGATGCCAGCTCCCCGTACTGAGAAGGAAGTTAGAGGTTTCTTGGGACGACTGAATTACATTGAAAGATTTATTTCCCAATTGACGGCTACCTGTGAGCCAATCTTCAAGTTATTGAAGAAAGATCAGGTGATGGAATGGAATGATGAATTCCAGATAGCCTTTGATGAAATCAAGAGATATCTCCTAGAACCCCCAATTTTGATGCCACCAGTTGATGGAAGACCTTTGATTATGTACTTAACAGTGTTAGACAACTCAATGGGGTGTGTATTGGGGCAACATGACGAGTCTGGTCGAAAAGAGCAGGCAATCTACTACCTTAGCAAAAAGTTTACCGACTGTGAAACAAGATACTCACTGCTCGAGAAAACTTGTTGCGCTTTGGCATGGGATGCTCGTCGACTAAGACAGTATATGTTGACTCATAATACCTTATTGATTTCGAAGATGGATCCAATCAAGTACATATTCGAGAAACCTGCTCTCTCCGGACGAATAGCGAGGTGGAAAATGATCTTAACAGAATATGATATACAGTACACTACTCAGAAAGCCATTAAAGGAAGTGTTGTAGCTGATCATTTGGATCATCAAGCAGTGGATGATTATTAGTCAATGAGTTTTGAATTCCCTGATGAAGACATTATGATTATTACCAAAGAACCTGGACAATATGACGGACCTGAACAAGGATCCCGATGGACTATGGTTTTTGATGGAGCTTCTAATGCACTTGGTAATGATGTTGGTGTTGTGATCATTTCCCCTGAAGGTTGCCATACCCCAATTACTGCAAGACTTTGTTTCTATTGTACGAATAACATGGATGAGTATGAGGCATGTATCATGGGCATCAAAGCTGCCATTGATATGAAGATTCAGTTCCTGGACGTATATGGAGATTCAGCCCTGGTAGTGAGTCAGATTAAAGGAGATTGAGATATCAAGCATGAAAATCTTATTCCTTACAAAGAGCATGTGTTTTCTTTGATCCCATATTTTGAAGAGATCATCTATGGACATATTCCACGAGGAGAGAACCAGTTGGCAGATGCATTAGCCACCATGGCATCTATGTTTGAGATTAGTTGGGATGATGAAGCTCCCAAGATTACTATTGATAGATTTGAAAAGCCTGCATACTGCAATGAGATTGATACTGAAGGAGGAGAGGAATAGCCTTGGTTCTATGAAGTAAAAAGATATCTTGAAACTCAGGAGTTCCTTGAAGGGGAATCTGTCAAAGATAAGAAGTTTCTGAGGAGGTTTTCTGCTAAGTTCTTCTCGAGTAATGGAATTTTGTACAAGCGCAATCATGATTCAACTTTGCTTCGTTGTGTGGATAAGAAGGAAGCAACTGAGATTATGGAAGATATGTATGATGGGATCTTTGGCACTCACTCTAGTGGTCATACCATGGCAAAGAAGATATTGAGAGCAGGGTAATATTGGTCTACTATGGAAGCTGGTTGCTATCAACATTCCAGAACAGGCCACAAGTGTCAAATCTATGCTGATAAAGTACATATACCTCCATCACCGTTGAATGTGTTGACTGCTCCTTGGCCTTTTTTCCATGTGGGGCATTGATATGATTGGTGAGATCAAGCCTACTGCTTATAATGGGCATCGTTTCATCCTGGTTGCTATTGATTACTTCACAAAGTGGGTGGAGGCAGCTTCATTTGCATCTGTTACTAAGAATGTGGTGGCTCGATTCATTAAGAATAATCTCATATGTAGGTATGGCATACCTGAAAGGATTATTACTGACAATGGCTGTAATCTGAACAACACCATGATTACTGATCTCTGCATACAGTTCAAGATTAAGCATCACAACTCTTCTCTGTATCATCCGAAGATGAATGGGGCAGTAAAAGCTGCTAATAAGAACATTAAAAAGATTCTACAGAAGATGACTGTTACTTACAAGGATTGGCATGAGATGTTACCATTTGCTCTTCATGGTTATTGTACTACAATACGTACTTCAACAGGGGCAACCCCATTCTCCTTAGTCTATGGTATGGAAGCAGTTCTGCCAATTGAAGTTCAGATCTCCTCCTTAAGAATCATGAAGGATGCAGGCTTGGATGAAGATGAGTGGATTCAGACTCGACTTGACCAGATAAATTTGATTGATGAGAAGAGGTTAGCAGCTGTTTGTCATGGTCAGATGTACCAGAAACTGATGATCAAGGCTTTCAATAAGAAGGTTAAGCCAAAGGTATATCAGGCTGGTGACTTGGTAATCAAGCATATCATACTACCACAGTGTGATCCTAGGGGCAAGTGGACTCCTACTTATGAAGGACCATTTATGGTCAAAAGAGTATTCTCAGAAGGTGCCATGATGCTTACTACTATGGATGGTGAAGACTTCCCACATCCTGTAAACGCAGACTTAGTTAAAAAATACTACGTATAAAAAGAGACCCGCTAGGTTGACTGACCTAGGCAAAAATAAGGGCATCCCGGCGAACCAAAAGGGTTCGGGCAAAAATTAGGGATATATATATATATATATATATATAAAAGTGTACACCCGGCAAGTTGAAAACCTGAAAGGGCGGCTTGGGCAAAAAAGGGTATCCCGGTGGATTGAAAACCTGAAAAGGCAATCCAGGCAAAAGTTAGGGATTAAAGCGTATGACTATGTCTCGTTTGGATCACTCATGTAACTTCAACTGATGGTGCTACTTAACTCAAGCTCGAACAGATAAAGCTCAATCCAATCGTTTCCGTCTCAACAGCAGAAGATGAGATACTTGAAGATAATGACAATAGTGGAATTGAAACTCAATAGGATTATTTCTCACATAGCTGATTTTCTTTGTTTTGTAAAAAAAAATTACGACGAATTCCTCTTAGTAGGATTTTTGTCTCCTTGTATAAACTTGCCTATGTATAGGTCACTTTATAATATAAATAAAATTTCATCTTTGAATCCAGATTTACTTTTACCCTATTTACATAAGCGAAAACGTCCATTGGTTGTGTTTGAATGTATGTATGCTTTTGAATATGATTGATGTTTACCAGAAATGCATAAAATGCATTAATAATATTTACTAAAGACGAACGAGGATGGTAGTTCAACGAAGCTTCGTCGGTTCATCCCCACAAGACAACTACAAATCCCCAGTGGAGCAAATCTATCTTTCATGTTACGTCTACCCTTGAATTTATGTCCATCTCTTTTATCCTCAGTCAGGATACTCAGGAACTTATTCCTTCAATAGAAGTATGACAAACGAAGACGGGAGGTTATAAATACTATACTATCAAACGAAACGGGAACGAGGTCCTCATATTCTTCAGTAACGAATTGGGATTTATTTTCCCTAGTCAGCAGTTATTATACAAAGATATCCAGACACCTTAGGCTGCATGATTCATACATACATCATTTACATCATATCATAGCATATGCATCCATAATGCATAATACATTTACTTAAGTATATCATGCCATACATGCATACATATTGCATAAACTAACCTTTTTCCTTGCTGGATGGTTATATGCAGATAAAACAACATCAACAACTCACAACAGATCAGAAAAGATCTATACATTACTCTTTTGTTCTTGGATATTAGGCAAACGGTATGTACAAAGATCCATTCCCTAGTCCAGGATATTTTCAGAAGATATTCTTTGGTCCTTGGATATTAGGCAAACGGTCTGTACAAAGATCCATTCCCTAGTCTAGGATATTTTCAAAAAGATATTATTTTGTCCTCGGATAGTAGGCAAACGATCTGTACAAAGATCAATTCCCTAGTCCAGGATATTTTCAGGAGATTTAATCCTGACACTCTTTTGTCCTCGGATAGTAGGCAAACGGTCTGTACAAAGATCCATTCCCTAGTCCAGGATATTTTCAGAAGATTTAATCTATTTGTTCTTGAATAATAGGCAAACGGTCTGTACAAAGATCCATTCCCTAGTTCAAGATAGTTTCAGAAATATTAATCCTAATATTCTTTTGTCCTTGGAGAGTAGGCAAATGGTCTATACGAAGATCCATTCCCTAATCCAGGATGTTTCCAGAAGAGATAATCGTCACAAAGATTTATTTCTACTGGTCTATTCAACAATTCAAACCATGTTGCATAAACGATTCAGAGACGGCCTATACGAAGACCTAGTACTGATATCAAGTATCAACATCAAGATATTATCACCTCCTGATATTATGGATGACATCTATAAGCCCATCTCCAGTTCTTCCAAGTGGAATCTTTAAGCCCACTCAAGCATATACAATTAGTCATCAACTTTACTTTACACACCAATGAGTGAAAATTTTTGGGCTTTTGTGTTCAATCCCCTTCAACCTTCCAGGTCACGACTGGCACATATACCAATCTAACCCCTCAGGTTTCAGAAAATTGAACAGGGGCAGTTGTTGCACCCCAAAATTTGCCCTCCCCAAGACAGGACATTGTGTAATAAGAGGTTCACAAGGTTCACAAGACATCTCATGAGGTTCACAAGGTTCACAATTAGTCAGAAAGTTTGACAATTCCCTCAGATAATGCATCCTCCTAAGCAATGCATCTTAAACTAGGATTTTGACTTTAATCAGGCTAAATGGACTTCCGAGGCTTCAAGTGAGCTTAATAGCCTCCTATATGTGTTTAAGAATCCCCATGTCAAGTTTCAAGACTTTCCCAAAAGATTTGCTCAGTCAGATGATCAGATAGGCTAAAATCAGTCAAAGCAGTTAAAAGGTCAAACTGAGGTCAACTGTGGTCAAACCAAAGTCAAACTTCATGATTTTTTGCCAACATCAAGTATATGAAGTAAAATTAATCATTTGATCAAGGGTTGATCATGATTCATCAAGGATATTTCAGATCATCAAGAATCAGGAGTTTCTAAATTAGGGTTTTCATAGGAAAAGTCAACTGAACTTTGACCAGCCATAACTTTCACATGCTTCATCAAAATTTTTCCATCCAAAGCCCATTTTGAAGGAAATTGAATTCTCTACAACTTTGTGTCTCACAAGCCAAGCCCAAAAATGCTTCATTTGGAATGTATGAGCTAAGACATTATAGGTCATTTTAAAAGTCAACAAAAAGTCAACATATTCCAAAGAGCATAACTTGAGAATGGTAAAAGATATGTACATGAGACCAAAGGTATTGGTTAGAGGACTCTCTAAGCTTTCTAAAATGTCCAATAACACCTTCATAGCATTAAAATTGAAGGATTTGTGCCCTTGCAAAGTTGGGAAAGTTTTGGGAAGTTTGTAAAGCAAATGAGACCTTAAAACCAATTTTTGCTAAATGAGCCCACCAAATTGCCATCCAATCTTTATAATATCATCAAGCACGACCCAACCCATACCTTTTCTGATTTTTTACATTTTATTTAATATTTATTTGAATTTTATTCATTAAAATACAAATTAAATTAAAATAAAATATGAAATCATATATTTGGATAAGATTATGATTCTAGAAGATCATAAACATCAATTATAGATGATTGATCTGATCCAAATTCGTGATAGCTTGATTTGGCAAGGTTGGATGTGATCTTTTTCAATATTTGAAAGATAGAAACTTCATGATCAAGCAATCTTTAAAAAGCCCATAAATCCATAACTTTTTGACCTAATTTTCATCTCTACATATACTTGAAGACATCCCAATCACAAGGGGACGATTTTACGGCCTCTAAGAACACTTTCCATACTTCAAAATTTCAAGGAAAAAGAGAGATTTGGTTTTGGACTTAGAGAGACTCTCAAGACAAAATAAAGGTTGCAAATCATTCCTTGAAGATCACTGAATGTTTCTGGATCATAAAACCATCCATTCATACACTGAATCATGCTAACTGAATCATCACATTCTTGTTTTTTTGGAATTTTCGATTTCATATATTCATGTAATATAATTTTTTTTTATCATTGGTACTTGTTTGTGAAGGTGTCTGGAATGTTTCTATGTGTTTGGATTGAGTTTTCATTACAGGTTGAAGAATCCACCATAGTTAGGGTTTCGGCCTCTCGTTTGGGGTTTTATGATAAACCAAATATAAATGATTTTTAAGAACATAGGAAGATTGTATGATTCATAAGGATCACATTGCACTAATCAATTTGAATAAATTTTGTTGTTTGCTGGCTGCTTGAGTTTCGTAGGTCAAGAACATGGAAGAACACGCAAGAAAATTCGCAGGAAAAGTTGTATGAAAATTCGCAGGTAATCTGAGGAAGAAGATGATCCATTGGCACCATCTGGAAAATTCAAATTGTAACTTAATATTTTTAGAATTTGTTTATATTATATTTCAACTAACGCGCTTGGCTCAGCTGGTTGGTGTGTTTGGTTTGTAAACGAATGGTCCTGGGTTCAAACCTCCCCTAGGCCATTTTGTTTTGTTTTTATTTTTGGTGTTTTTGCAGGTTAATAATAAAAGGATTGTTACCCCAAACCTTATCACATGTGCGCGTTTGGCCTGGTGGTAGTAGTGTGCGTCCAGGGGAGGCAAGACCTAGGGCGTGGGTTCAATCCCTGCCCCAGGTAAGTTTTTGATTTCATATTTTTTAATTATTTTGTTTTATTATTTTGTTTTATAATTAATTTTAATTATATTTCTTATAATAAAAATATATTTAAATAATAATATGTAAATATATATATATAGCTTCATATTTTCTAAAAAATCCCTAATTTATTTTCTAAACTTTAATCTTAGTTTATATTTAAATTAAAATTTGTTTATATTATTATTGTATATATATTTTTTAAAATAATTTAATTAGTTAATTATTAAAATATTCAAACCCTAATTGTATTTTCTTAAATTTTTAAACCTAATTTCTCACCTTAATTATTTTATTTAATTTTAAATATTAAGCTTAATTAATTTTTTTCTAATATATAATTAAATAATTAATCATACTTTGTAAATAATTATTATATGGTTTATTATTATTATTCTCATTATTTTATTTTCTTCTTAAAATTCTTCAAAATTGTTTGTTTAATTTAAAAATATTTAATTAAATTGTACATATATTTTTTGGTATATTTGTTCTAACCTCTTTTTCTTATGATTATTATTGTTACTAACCATTTTAATTATAATTTATTTATTATATATTTATTATTAGTTATTTCCATTATTATGTAATTGCGAAAGCCTTGTAATAGCTGTAGTTTTATTTCTTGTTTTTACTTTATCATTGTAAATATTATTTTTTGCTATGATTAGTAATTATAGGGAGTGATAACGTGTTTGTAAATTAAAATTAATTTAGAATGAATTATCTAATAAGATAAATATATGAATATGAACACTCACACACGTAAGTCGATCTTTGATCGCCGTCTTGCACTTTCTAAGGGTATTCCTCATGTTGCCTAATTATAAGGTCAAGTAAGGTGTCTTAAAGCAAACTCCCTTTTCATAAAATATCATCAAGTCCCTTTTAAGATTATAAGATCAAAGTCCCTTCGATGTTGCCTACGGTAAATGATCTTGTCCCTTCGAATAAAAGATGATAAGTCCCTTCGTATTGCTAAGACACCTTACAGTTGCCTAAACACAGGTGTCCATTCACATGTCCCATATAACATCCAAGGTAATGACTACCTATTCCTTAATAATAGGGATAGTCTTACCATTGAAAGAACATATAAGAACAGTAAAGACTTAGCATAGGGTAGGTTCCTCTTAAGTACTTGCTCACTTTCCTTCAAAATATTTCATTACACTTCACATTTCAAACAAATTTTCAAAACAAAGTCTTTATATACATCCATACGAGGATCATTATAAAGTACTTAGAAATTTTTTAATTACACACTACACTTTTCTCAAAACAATTTAAAGTGAGCTAAGTAACTAAGAGCCCATGGATAACCATGGATATAAAGGGTGTTAACACCTTCCCTTTATATAACCTACCCCCCGAACTCAAAATCTTTTTAAGGTCTTTCCTGTTCTTTTATGCCCTTTCCTTTTGGATAAAATAAAAGTCGGTGGCGACTCTTGATATCCGCAACATTTAACTAAAGTCAGTTCTCCCACCGTGTTACAGTAATCCAATAATATCCCGATCTTAACAATTTCTTGGCCATAGCATGTCCTCCAGCATGGGTACCAAAGGAACCTTCATGAACCTCCTGCATCAACAGGTCTGCTTCGTGTCTATCCACGCATCTGAGCAGAACCATGTCGAAATTTCGCTTGTACAGCACACCATCTTGATTCAAGAAGAAACCTCCTGCCAATCTTCTAAGGGTCTTCTTATCCTTACTAGATGCCCCAGCCGGGTATTCTTGAGCTTTCAGGAATTGGTTAATATCATGATACCAAGGCTTGTTATCTTCACCACTATCAACTGCAAATACATAAGCAGGCCTTTCAAGACGGGAGACCGTAATTCGAGGCACGAAATTCTCTTGACAAACTTTAATCATGGACGACAAAGTTGCTAGAGCATCGGCGAATTGGTTTTCATCTTGAGGAATATAATTCAGCTTGACTTTGTTGAAGAAGGTTAACAACCTCCTGACATAATCTCTGTAAGGAACCAAGTGGGGTTGATGAACCAGCCATTTGCCATTGACTTGATTCACCACCAGAGCTGAATCTCCGAAGATCTCGAGGTTCTTGACTCGCAAATCGATTGCCTCTTCAATCCCCATGATACAAGCTTCATACTCTGCCTCATTGTTTGTGTATTTGAAAGTCAATCGAGCAGCTAAAGGTGTATGGACCCCTTCCGGCGAGATGATAACAGCACCTACTCCACTTCCATTCATGTTCACGCTCCGTCAAACATCAACTTCCATTTGGATTCAGGGTCTGGCCCCTCCTCTAGAAATGGTTCTTCGTAGTCTTTCGACTTGAGGAACATGATGTCCTCATCCGAAAACTCGAACCTCATGGGTTGGTAATCATCGATTGGCTGCTGAGCCAAGTATTCTGATAACACACTTCCTTTGATTGCCTTTTGCAAAGTGTAATGTATATCATACTCTGTTAGTATCATCTGCCACCGGGCTACTCTTCCTGTCAGAGTTGGCTTTTCAAAGATGTATTTCACAGGATCCATCTTGGATATTAAGAAAGTAGTGTGAGTTAGCATGCACTGTCTTAGTCGGCGAGAAGCCCATGCCAAAGTGCATCAAGTTTTCTCGAGTAGTGAGTAGCGTGTCTCACAATCGGTAAACTTTTTGCTAAGGAAATAAATGGCGTGCTCTTTTCGACCAGACTCGTCCTGCTGACCCAGCACACATCCCATCGATCCTTCAAGCACGATTGTAAACACCCCAAATTTGCCCTCACCCATTCACACCATGGCTTGTGATCTTTTCATATGCATAGAGTTCAATCACATCATCTCATATTGCATATTTGCTTCACTGCATTGGTTCAAAGTCATCTGCATCTAGGGTTTGTGATCTGAGCAATCCAAGAGCCATTTGAGTCACTCCAAAGGTCATCAATCACTTCAAAGGGGTCCATGTATGTTCAAGCATCATATTGTATCCTCACAAAGTCAAGAAAGTCAAATAATCACAAGAACTGAGAAAGGCATGGAAGCAGAGCCAGGTTTAACTACACAGATGACCTAAATTAGGGTTTTGGTTTCAGAGGCCATAACTCCAATTTTTTTGGTCATTCTTGTTTCTATTGGTCTCTATATGTTATAAGGATCATGCATACCAATTTTCATGAAGAAATTCAATGGGGAAGGCATTTGATCAATAGATGACTTCTTGAGCAAGTCAGTGCAAAATCAGGGCATCTGAGGCCCCCAATGACCCAACCAAGGGGTGTTCTTCATCATTTTGATTGTGTTTGATTTTTATTTGATCATAGAAGATGTTAGGAGTTCACAAAATTGAAGAATTTCAAGCCATTTGCAAAGTTGCCTTTTTGGGAAAATGACTTGTAATGGAGACTTGCCATTTTGGGAAACCTTTTCAACCCTTTCTTTTGATTCAAAAATGCTTCAAATGGGAAAACTTTGGTCATGAAAGTTGTAGAATGGATCATTCCCTTTTCAAAAAGTACAAGAACTCATTCTAATTCATTTTGGATCAAAAGTTATGGCTTGTCAAAGTTGGGCAAAATCACATAATTTCAAGTTATGTACCAAAGAGGCAAAGTTGCAAAACCACTTGCCAAGGAAAAATGAGACCTCAAAGTGACTTCTAATCTTTGCACAAACATAAACCAAAGCCTAAAAGTCAGAATGCACCAAAGGTTTGCCCATTTTCATGACTTGTGGATCAAGAAATCACAAAAGGGCCAAAAAGTCACAAAGTTGCAAAAACTATGACAAACCCTAATCCACTTGCTGCATTACTTCTAATCCATTCCCATGGTTCTCCCTAAACTCAGCTGAGCCAAACCATGCCCCTATCACAGCCTCACACTTGCCCATACCTCAAGTACACCTAACTTGGACTTTTTGCATAAAGACCCATACCAATCAAGCTAGGCCACACCAACTCCTCTGACCTATCCAAGAGTGATAAGTGGACCAAAAGAGACTGAACACAACACACACACAAGCCTGAAGCATCCTCCAAGCCATAGCTCCAAGTTTTCACCTCTTATGCATTTTCATTCGAAACACATTTCACAAGACACAAACACCAAAACAAACTCCATAGAACATCTCAGCATGTCTCACTGATCATCCCTGACCCTTCACCTTGCCCTGAAACACCCTGAAACTGAAACACGATTCCTTCCCCTCTCTGAATAGAACCTCTTCAAGCTCTCAAATCAGCCATTCTAAACTCCAACCAAGCTTCATAACTTCATCAAGAGGATCATTGGGACCATTTTGAGGCAAAGAGGCAAGCAGAAAGCTCCTGGACTGAAAGCTCAATCTCAGGTAACATGATGAACAAATTTTCCAGAACCTTGGTTTCTTGTTAGAATGTTGTTCTATATGTTTCCCTGATCATGGGGATCTATTCATTTTTGAAAATGAGCCAGAAACAAGCATGTTATGATGTTCTGAAACTTGACCCGTGAAAATGTTTTGCTTCGATTCTCCTTGCTCATGCTTGATAAATGATGTTTGATGATGGATTTGAGTTTAGTTTTGATAGGGGAATGTTTCTGGGCAATTAATTTGGGTTGGGGTGGCCTGTAGTGGAAGCTAGGTATTTGGTTTCGCCGTAGAAGACGACCGGAGCACTGTTCCGGTCGCCTGAGTGTGTTTAACCCTAATTGTGTCATTAATGAGAGTTTAAATGTGGACCGTAGATGCGTTTGACTTAGGTTGACTCCCGCGTGAACGAATGGTCTGGATGCTTCATTAAAGCCCTAATCTCCATTTAATTATTTAAATCATGTTTATTTAATTTATAGAACCAAATTAGCCAGATTTGAATCTGGGCCTTTGGATCTGGCGCGCAGTCAACCAGTCCAAGCCCAGATCAAATCCTGGCCTTCCTTTTGAATTACTTTCCATTATTCTCATTTTTAATTCATTTTCCTTTCATTTTATTTATACGAATTTTTAAAAATAACTAAAGTCATTTAAAAATTATGAAAATTTTTGTCAAGGGTTTCATGGATTTTCAGAGCACAAAAATATTTTTATTTTTATTTTTTGCATTAAAAATTATTTTTAAATCATTTAAATGATTATTTTTAATTAGTTAATGAAAATTAATTAATTAAAAATACATTTAAGTATTTAAAAATTACAAAAAAATTCACATAGCATTTAGAAACATTTAGAAACATTGTTCAACTCTCAAACCAAATTTATTTTTTGTTCTCGATGCCTTTTGATCATTTTCATTGGATTTAATTTCATTTCAAGGCAATATTTTTTTCCAAACTTCAAAAATTTCTTTCTGCCAAACCATTGAGAGTTGAATGATGATTCTTCTTGCATTGCACTCTTTATAGCATATAGTTTATAGGATAAATTTGATTTTAATTGATCTTGCATTTTCAATTTGTTTAGCATTTCTCTTTTCATCTCTTTCATATTTCCTTTTCTGCATTTTGTATGTGTATTGGATTGAGCTTGCTCATTCTTGTTCATCTTACTTTCTTTGTTCAAGCAACTTGTCTTCTTAAGTGAAGCAAGTTGTTTTGCTTCTCTTTGCTTCTTGCTCCTTTCATCTGCTTCCTTCCTGGTGGTTTCTCTGAAGATCTTCTTGCAAAACTCATTAACCCTAGGAATGACCAAGCATGATAATAATTAGGGTTTGATTAGTCCCCCAGTTAGTTTTACCTTTGTGTCATCTTTGAGTCTTCCCTTCTCATCTCATAATCAAGGACTAAACCCTAAAGGTTTTAAGGCTTTGTGATTAGGCTTATGCCTGCATCCTTCTATTAGGATGGAGTGTATAACTCTAATCCTAAGTGTTAAACCCTTAATGTGTTTAAATCCTTTAATCAATCCACTTAATAATCATTAAGACATCAAGCTTGTAACTTGGGCCTTGCATTAGGGTTCTAATTCTTCCTTAATTGGTTAAGAAGGACTAACCCTAGTGTTAATGGACAAGTCCTCCTCAAGTTGTCTTACAAATCATAAAATTCACTTCTTCATCTTATCATTAACTAAAATCCACTTAATAAAGACTTTGTTTTGTCATGAGGTTAATCCCTAATCATGGATTAAGTTGAGGAGTCTTCCTCAGTTTAAATGCTCTCATCTATTATCCTTCTATTAGGATGGTGTAATGAGTCCATTAAATCTTTGATTATGGCTTAAACTCATTACTTAACACTAAACAAAAACTCCAAAAACATCTAAATAAATGCAAGTAGGTTAATGATCTTAATCCTGCATCAGGGTGATTAAGTGTGAGATGCTGACTTCACACTTAAGGTATTCTCATTACCCTTAATCAGAGGGAGGATGTGATGAGTTTACTAACCCTTTGGTTTAGGCTTAAGCTCATTAACTTATGACAAACACAAAAAGCAATAAAAGATTGAAAACACAAAAACAAACAATAATCGTCTCCTCCGGGATTCTCTTCTCATCTCATTCACTCTCAAACGAGAACTTGCTTCTTCCGTCTAATGCAAGACAGTTTGCACCTGAGCCAGACAGGTCATACACTTGAGCATAGACAAGTAGGCCGTTCATTAGTCAATTTATCTTTCAGTTTCTTTGGGTCGAACTACGGTGTTCTGACTTCCTCATTGCACGAGAGGATACGTAGGCATAACGTAACAGTTATCGAACAAAAGTCTCTGTATATTCCCCCTCCTTCCAGTATTATTCTTTAAGCCTCATTATCTTGGGCATTTCACTCATGTTCTTACACTGACACTCCTCTTATACACTTCACCTTTCTTTTACACTGACACTTGCATTCTTTCCAGCTTTGATACACAAATTGCACAGACACTACCCCTTTAAAACACAAATCTTCTAAGCGTGGATCCCGTCGAGTACGACGGACAATCTGGGTGCTAATACCTTCCCAGGTTGTAACCAACCCCCTTTCTCAGTCTCTCTGGTTCGCAACCGTCTTATCCATATTTTCTAGGTTTATGCAGCATTACCTTTCCTTCGGGATAAAAATGCCTAGCTGGCGACTCTATTCTTTCCTTGTCTTTCGCCGACCGTTCGCGTCTGTACCCCATTTGAGTTAGCCTCATTTGGTGGGAGCGACAGCTTGGCGACTCTGCTGGGGACCCTTATACTGTAACCAGGGCTTCTGGTTCTGTTTGTGGGTTCCTCCTAGCGCTTGTTTGATTTGTGTTTACTGGGGTGTTATGTGCTTATTGTGTTTGTATATTTGCTTTATTTACTGCTTTATGTACAGTTATTTTATTGTTTTCTTTACAGCTTTATATATATCATACTGTCATACTGTTATCTGGCTGGATCTGGTTTTTGTTTTGGTGGGTGGGTTTCTACTGAGAGTTTAAGGTCCGATACCTGGGACCTGAGTGACACCTAGGCTAGAGTGGTTCATGTTCTTTCCCATTCCATTTTGGTCTGGTGTGGGAATATGAAACACGGCTCAGATGTGGGCTTCTTCTTGAGAACTCTGTGCTACAGATTTCCTGTAGTGCTAGGGCTATCTGGGAAGCCTGCTAAGTCTGGATGACCTTTATTATTGACCTTCAGAAACTGAGGTGAATTAGAGGAGGATCTTTTATGGTTATTGTAAACACTGTACCTCCGGGTTAGAAGTGTTTACACTTCTCATAACTGATCCAAGTCTGAGGATCCTTGTTTTAGAACACCACCTGTGAGGGGGATGGGCTGTTTACAGGAACCCTTGGCCACATCATACCCTGATACTTGTTTTGATTAAGAGTACCCCACTTTGGACAGTTCTTGTGATTTAACCATGGACATGTGACTCTTTATTTGAGTCCCCCACCTTGGTTACTGGACTTCTAAACCTCCATCTGGACTTCTTTAACATACATGGGCTTATATCAAGACAATTAATCAGATCCAGCTTGATCACAAACCCTTGCATATAATTTGCATACTCATCATTCGCATCATTTTAACATTTGTTTATTTGTTTTTCAGGGTATCCACATTACATCTGGCTTGGTTTTGACCCCTTCATCTGCATAGACCTCTGTTCATCAGCTATCTGCTTCAGCTATCTTCATCAGTTGTTTGCTTCAGTTACCTTCATCATCAGTTTATCAGTGGCTCATCTCCAGTACCAGTTTTGATCTTCATCAGCACTTATCTTCAGTTCTTCATCAGCAGTCATGGCACCCAGGAAGAGCAACATTTCATATCATTTCTTTGAGCCTGTGCTGACTAGCATCAGGCAGGTCCAAGCACTTATCACTCCAGACCACATCCCATTATTCAGAGAGCATTATGGAGGCATCCTTGATATGGTTATGGACCTGGATCCTTCTCAGAGGAGTTTGATCCACACTTGCCTACAGTTTTATGACCCTCCTTTGAGATGCTTCACTTTCCAAAACTTTCAGTTGGGACCTCTGCTGGAGGAGTTCTCATCATTAATTGGAGTACCTGTCAGGGGTGGTGTCCCTTTCAACCCTGAGATGACTTCTCCCAGCAATGGAGAAGTGGCAAAGGCACTGTACCTGGAGCCTACTTTGATTGAGCAGAACATGACAACAAAGGCTGGAATCCCTGGTTTGCACCTAGACTTTCTGACTTCTCAGGCCATCCTGAAGGCCTCCTTGGGAGAATGGAGGGCAGTTTGTGCATTGTTAGCCCTCAGTATATATGGGGTTATACTATTTGCAGATGAGCCCAAGTTTATCAGCAAGAATGCCATTCATATTTTCCTTCTGAGGAACCCAGTACCCACCCTGCTGGGAGATTTCTATTATTCTGTTCACCAAAGAAATGAGAAACAAAGAGGAAAGTTGGTGAGATGCTGTGCTCCTCTATTTCACACTTGGTTGCTTAAACACTTACCCAAGACTGATGCCTTTCTGAATCCTCACCAACAGAAGAATTGGGCTAAGAGACTTATCGCTTTGACTTCAGATGACATCAGATGGTGCACCCAGAGCACCAAGGGCAGAGACATAATCACTAGCTGTGGGCAGTACCCTAATGTACCCCTAATAGGAGTGAAGGGTTGCATCAACTACAATCCTTTGCTGTTTAAGAGTCAATTGGGCTATGCTTTGGTCCACCCTCCTAGAGTGCAAGATCTAGCTGAAACCCTGTATTGTGAGATAAAGCCTAATCTAGCTGTTGTCAGACAAGCATCTTGGGCTTGGGACAACATCCAGACCAAAGGGATGGCCATTCTTGGGAGATGCAATAATGTGGCTTCAGCTCAGTATTATGAATGGTCTCATGCTAGGGCTCAGATTTCTGGGATGCCCTTCACCATTGAGGATGCACCTGTACCATCCACAGTACCACCTCCAGCCACTGTTAGCCTGGAAGAATTTGAGAAGCTGAAGGAAAGGAATGAGAATCTGTCTCAAGCTCTGAAGAAGACCCTCTGGGAGAGGAGTGATGGTCGTTTAGACATTTAGAGGTTGGAGAAGCTTAAGGTAGAACATCTGGCCAAGATTGAGAAAGCAGAAGACTACATCAAGAAATCAAGAGCTAGAGAGCAAATATTGAAGAATGCCTGTAAAGAGGCCCAGTTTCAAAAGGCTAGGACTGATCTCTATCTAGAGGAAAGTCAAGCTAGGTGGGTCAGGATCACTGAAGCTCGCACTCAAGAAGATAAGAGAACTCAAGCCAGGATTGAGCAGTTGGAGGCCAATGAGAAGAAGCAACAAGAGGCTTTGCTGGCAGCCCAGAAGGAAATTTCAGAATTGAAGCTTAGGGCTGGTTTGAAGAGGTCAAAGGACCAAGACAGACACAAGAAGCTAACCACTGCTATTTCCACCAGAAACCTTCTTATCAGGAACATCATAGAGCATCTGGCTGGTCCTGTAACTGAAGCACTTTTGAAGGAGGTTAAGGAGGATGAGTTTGGACTCGATGTTTGACTTCTTTGCTTGTTGTTATTTCCACTTGATGTACTTTTCTTCTTATGTTGTATTTTTGACCCTTCAGGGGCATATGTTGTAAAAACAGGCTATGTATTATTCACCATTTGTAATATATTTGTTAGTTTGTTTTACTGAGTTTTCTTTCCCTCAAGCAACATCAAAACATCTTCCTCAGGGTCTGGAAAGGTCAAAACCAAGAGCCAAGCCGGATACCTTGGAAAGCAAATAAGCATACTGCATTGCATACTAACTTTTGTTTTGTTTTGTAGGTTTTGTCATTACTTTATTTCGTTTCTAACTCTGTTGTGGTTCAGGAATTATTGCTCGCCGTCGGGTGTTCCCTCTCAACCGTCCGCACAGGTATCCTACTTGCAACAACCTTCCTGGTATCCAAATGGATCAAGTACAGCAAGATCTGACAGAGGTCAGAACTCAGATGGCTAATGAAAGGCTGGAGATGAGAAACCAAATGACCCAATTCATGGAAGTAATGAATGGCTTGGCTCAAAGTCAAGAAAGGTTGAGGGCATTGGTAGAAAGACAAACCCCGGAAGAACCCCACCTGGGAACTGGAGGAACAAGTAACAATGAAAGGGGTCAACCCCATGTTAATCCACCAGTATATGGGCCTCATCTACATCCGAAAGTCAACATCCTGGGTAATGTGCAAGGAAATACTACCGGAGGAAGGATCTTACAAGAAGACCCCCAAGAGGAGCAGTTTACTGTAATGGGAGCTGGGGATGAAGTCTATGATAGGAGGTTTGATGAAATTGATGAGAAGTTGAGATCTCTGGAGTCTCAAAATTCCTTGGGTTTTGATGTCATGGATATGGGGTTAGTGGATGGGGTAAGGATTCCCCACAAGTTTAAACCCCCATGCTTCGAGAAGTACAATGGAACTTCCTGTCCACGAACTCACTTACAGTCCTTTCTGGGAAGACTTAAAGCATATACCATGGATGAAAAACTGTGGATGTTTTACTTTGAAGACAGTTTGACTGGGGCTTCAAGGGAGTGGTACTCTCACTTGACCAGAGCTACTATCAGGTGCTGGAAGGACCTAGCTGAAGCTTTCATCAGACAGTACCAATACAATTTGGACATGGCTCCTAACAGAACCCTTCTGATGGGAATGTCTCAATCCTCCAGAGAAAGCTTCAGGGAATATGCCCAGAGGTGGAGACAGCTTGCTGCTGCTGTCCAGCCACCCATGTCGGAAAGAGAAATGGCCGACATGTTTATGAACACTCTGCAAGGAACATATATTGATAGGCTAGCTGCCTTTTCTTCCACCAGCTTCGCTGACGTAGTCATAGCTGGAGAAAGAATTGAAAGCCTTTTGAAGATGGGTAAGATTTCTGATAATGGTGAAAGTTCGTCAAGTAATCCCAGGAAGCCTTTTGTGGGACCTAGAAGAACCGGTGAGACAAATGCCATTCATGCCAACAGGGGCAGACCCCAGTATGTCCACAGATCAGTGGCAGCTGTCACTATTCTAGCTCCGATTCCTCAACAACCAACATATCAACCACCACAACAACCACACTATCAACATCAAGTTCAGTATCCGCCACAGAGGACTTACAACAACAACAACAACAATCAACAGCAAAGACCTTTTCAGCAAAGACCACCACAGGCAAATAGGGTGATTGACCCTATCCCTATGCCTTATGCTGCCTTATTGCCACAACTCCTGAAACTCAACTTGGTTGAATTAAGGACATTGGCACCACCAGATCCCTCCAATCTCCCAAGGAATTACGATGTCAACGCCAGATGTGCTTTCCACTCCAATGCACCTGGCCACAATACTGAGAAATGTAGGGCTTTACAAATGAAGGTGCAAGATCTGGTGGATTCCAAAGCCCTCAACTTTGCACCCCCTCCAAGTGTCACCAAGAATCCCATGCCTAATCATGGAGGGCCAAGAATTAATGTCATTGAGGAAGACAAGCCATCTTTCTTAATCACCAGTGTTGGACAGATTCGGACACCTCTGGTCGAAATTAAAGCTCAGCTCCTAGAATGCCAGATGTTCCCCGGGTGTGAGCTCGGTTGTGGTTATTGTAACATTTCGGTCAATGGGTGTGATAATTTGAGAAGCGGCATAGATGGTCTTATCAAAAGTGGTATACTTCAGATCACGACAACGGCGCCTACAAATCCAGCAATTCCTTTGACAACCATTCCTGATTCTTATACAACAGCAGCAACAATCATTCCAACCAATTCATCAATATCATCAACAATGGCTCCACCCATCACTTCAACAAATCAAATGTCATCAACCATTCCTTCTACAACATCAGCATCCATTATGTCAGCAGAATCTTCTACAACACCAGCTGAAATTAATGAAGATATCTCAGTAGTAACCATCTACTATGATCCCTCAAATGTTCCTCCAAACAACAACTTTCAACAACAAACAGTGGCACCTCCTGCCAGATCACCGGTCACCATTTACTACGATCCGCACACCATTTCAGTACCTTCCTCTGCAGCAGTCAGTCCAGTTACCATCACGGTGCCTGGACCAGTTCCATATGAAAGCAGTAATGCCATACCTTGGCATTATGGCTCTGACCTCTACTGCAACAGGGAGAAAATCACCTTGGACTCTTCAACTTCTTCTCCACAGATTGATAATGTTGGGGGAGGCGGAGGCTTCACCAGAAGCGGACGCCTTTTTGCCTCACAATTGCAAAAACCTAATGCCGAAGCAGAAGCTGCTGCAAAAGCAAAGGGGAAGAGTGTGATACCTGAAGAACCAATCGTCAAAGAAACTCAGAAGACATCTTTTGAACAAGATGTAGACGAGTTTATGAGAATCATAAAGAGAAGTGATTACAAGGTGGTGGATCAGCTTCACCAAACTCCCTCAAAAATCTCCATATTATCCCTGTTAATGTGTTCTGAAGCTCACAGGAATGCATTACTGAAAGTCTTGCACGCATCATACGTGCCAGAGGAGATCACTGTTAATCAGCTAGAAACTGTGGTGGAAAATGTCAACACCAGTCATGGACTGGGCTTTACCAATGCTGACTTAACAACTGAGGGACGTAACCACAACAAGGCTTTACACATCACTCTAGAATGCAAGGGTGTTGTTCTATCTCATGTACTGGTGGACACTGGGTCTTCACTCAATGTTCTACCAAAGAAAGCCTTAGTGAAGCTGGAGTATAATGGCTTGGCATTGCGTCCAAGTAATTTGGTGGTGAGAGCATTTGATGGCTCCAAAAGATCAGTGTTAGGGGAGATTGATCTGCCTGTGATGATTGGCCCACAGACTTTTAAAATTACCTTCTATGTGATGGACATTCAGCCGACCTACAGCTGTTTGTTGGGTAGACCCTGGATCCATGCCGCTGGCGCTGTTACGTCTACCCTTCACCAGAAGCTGAAATTCGAGTGGGAAGGCCAGATCATCACCATCTGTGGTGAAGAAGACATCTTTGTTAGCCATCTGGCTACGTATAAGTATATTGAGATGGATGGAGAGATCCATGAAACCATGAGCCAGGGGTTTGAGGCCCTGAACATTAATGAAGCATCTGCTGTATTGGGAACCTCCATGACGTCTTATCAGCAAGCCAGGAAGGTTGTTGAAGAAGGTACTGCCCAAGGCTGGGGCAAGCTGCTGCCCGTGGAAAAGAAGGAAGACAAATTTGGGTTGGGTTACAAACCAACTCAACAAGATCAATCAGAGGCTGCCAAGAAGCCCAGTTTTGTCAGCGGGGGAATGCTCACCCCGGATGCAGTGAACAACTTGGAAGACGAGGATGAAAGCGACCGCAACCTGGAGAGCTGGATACGTCCAAGGATCCCGGGGAGCCAAGTCCTTAACTGGTCTTCCCAGGAAATTATAAGGGTTACTCCTGCAGAGTAATTATTATTTCCTGTATTTTTAAGCATGCATCAAGTCTTGCATCTGGCCCAAGATGACAAGACTCATTTTGTAATCGGGCCATCTTGTAATTTTGTGCAAACAGATCAATCAATGAATATCGGACATCTTTTGCAAATGAGTATTTTCCTTTTCCGCTCACTGTTTTCATTTTTATTTTTGTACAAAAATAAAATGGCAATGTTTTCCAAAATGGTAACTTCATTTCACTTTTTCTAAATAAGATTAATATTGATCACTAAAATAAACGATCTAAACCCTTGCAGAGAGTGCCTTTCAGACTGCACCGACAATAGCACAGCTATGACTTCGTATGACTTTGACAATCCGATTAATCAAGCCGATGAAGGGGTTGAAGAAGATTATGAGCTACCTGAAGAGCTAGCTAGGTTGTTAAGGCAAGAGGAGAAGGTTATCACTCCTCATCAGGAGGAGGTCGAAACAGTTAATCTTGGTACGGAAGAAGACGTAAAAGAAGTTAAGATCGGGGCCTGCTTACAAGATTCAGTAAAAGAACAACTAATTGACATGCTTCGTGAATATGTGGATGTGTTTGCTTGGTCTTATCAGGATATGCCAGGGTTGGACACCGATATTGTCATACACAAGTTGCCTTTAAAAGAAGGCTGCCCGCCAGTAAAGCAGAAGCTGCGCCGTACCCGCCCGGATATGGCAATGAAGATAAAGGAAGAGGTACAAAAGCAATGGGACGTCGGGTTCCTTGCTGTGACTAGCTATCCGCCGTGGGTTGCTAATATTGTACCTGTGCCTAAGAAAGACGGCAAGGTGAGAATGTGTGTGGACTACCGGGATCTGAACAGAGCCAGCCCGAAAGATGACTTCCCTTTACCTCACATTGATGTATTGGTTGATAATACGGCTCAGTTCTCGGTGTTCTCCTTCATGGACGGATTTTCAGGATACAATCAGATCAAAATGTCGCCTGAAGACATGGAGAAGACAACTTTCATCACACCCTGGGGCACGTTTTGTTATAAGGTGATGCCATTTGGACTGAAGAATGCTGGTGCAACTTATCAACGGGCTATGGTAACTTTATTCCATGACATGATCCATAAAGAAATTGAATGTTATGTGGATGACATGATCGCCAAGTCCCTCGCAGAAGAAGACCACCTGGTAAATCTGTTGAAATTATTCAAGCGTCTGAGGAAATACCAACTGAAGTTAAACCCCAACAAGTGCACATTCGGGGTGCGATCCGGTAAGTTGCTGGGATTTATTGTAAGTCAGAAAGGGATTGAAGTTGACCCTGATAAAGTCAAAGAAATTCAAGAAATGCCTGCACCGAAGACTGAGAAAGAAGTTCGAGGTTTCCTAGGTAGATTGAACTACATTTCAAGGTTCATATCTCACCTTACAGCAACCTGTGAGCCCTTGTTCAAGTTGTTGAGAAAAGAACAAACGGTCAGGTGGAACGAAGACTGCCAGAGGGCTTTTGACAAAATCAAGGAATACTTACAAGAGCCTCCAATCCTTATGCCTCCAGTTGAAGGAAGACCTCTAATAATGTACTTAACAGTATTAGAAGAGTCAATGGGGTGTGTGCTGGGCCAGCATGACGAGTCTGGTCGAAAGAGTATGCAATATACTACCTAAGCAAAAAGTTTACCGACTGTGAACAACGTTATTCGCTGCTCGAGAAAACTTGCTGTGCTTTAGCGTGGGCTGCTCGCCGACTAAGGCAGTATATGTTGACCCACACTACTTTATTGATATCAAAGATGGACCCAGTTAAGTACATTTTTGAGAAGCCAACACTTACCGGACGGGTTGCAAGATGGCAAATGATCCTCACAGAATATGACATCCAGTACACATCTCAGAAAGCCATCAAGGGCAGTGTACTGTCTGATTATCTTGCCGAGCAACCTATTGACGATTACCAGCCTATGAGATTTGACTTCCCTGATGAAGACATCGTGTTCATAAAAGCAAAAGATCATGAAGAGCCTGTTCACACTGAAGGGCCTGACCCAGAAGAAGAATGGATTATGATGTTTGACGGGGCTGTTAATATGAACGGTCGTGGTGTTGGTGCAGTACTCATTACACCTAAAGGAGTTCACATGCCTTTCTCGGCAAAACTCACCTTTAATTGCACTAACAACGAAGCTGAATACGAAGCTTGTATTATGGGTCTTGAGGAAGCCATTGACCTCAGGATCAAAACTTTGACTGTGTTCGGAGATTCAGCTTTGGTAATCAATCAAACCAACGGCAAATGGTACACACACCAGGATCATCTGATACCTTACAGGGATTATACAAGGAGGTTATTGACTTTCTTTACAACGGTCAAGCTTGAGTATATCCCTCGGGACGAGAATCAATTTGCAGATGCTCTTGCCACCATTTCATCCATGATCAAAGTTCAAGCTGCCAACTTTGTACCTCGGATTTCAGTGTCCAGACTTGATAGACCAGCATATGTGTTCTCAGCAGATGTTGTTACAGATGATAAGCCTTGGTTCCATGATATCAAATGCTTCTTGAAGGATCAAACATACCCACCTGGGGCATCTTCCAATGATAAGAAGACATTGAGAAGGCTTGCTGGCAGTTTCTTCCTGAATACTGACGGTTCCCTGTACAAGAGAAACTTTGATATGGTACTTCTCAGATGCGTTGATAAAATAGAAGCAGGCTTGTTGATGCACGAAGTGCACGAAGGATCCTTTGGTACCCATGCAGGAGGGCATGCCATGGCCAAGAAGTTGCTAAGATCAGGTTATTACTGGATCACAATGGATGCCGACTGTTGTGCTTATGCCAGGAAGTGCCATAAATGCCAGATTTATGCGGATAAGGTGCATGTGCCTCCCAATCCTCTGAATGTGATGTCTTCACCCTGGCCCTTTGCCATGTGGGGCATTGATATGATTGGCAAGATTGAACCGACTGCTTCAAATGGCCACAGATTCATCCTGGTGGCCATTGACTATTTTACCAAATGGGTTGAAGCAGCTTCCTATGCAAATGTTACAAGGCAAGTGGTAGCCCGATTCCTGAAGAGAGACATCATTTGTCGGTATGGAGTTCCCGAGCGAATCATTACTGATAATGGTTCTAACTTAAACAACAAAATGATGGCAGAACTATGCCGGGACTTCAAAATCCAGCACCACAATTCTTCTCCTTACAGGCCAAAGATGAATGGCGCTGTTGAGGCAGCTAACAAGAATATCAAGAAGATTGTGCAGAAGATGGTAGTTACCTACAAAGACTGGCATGAAATGCTACCGTTTGCCTTGCATGGATACCGTACGTCAATCAGAACATCCACTGGGGCAACACCGTATCAACTTGTGTATGGTATGGAGGCAGTCCTACCTGTTGAAGTTGAATTACCCTCCTTACGAGTGTTAATGGATGTTAAGCTAAATGAAGCAGAATGGGTCCGATCCCGATACAAACAGCTGAACTTGATTGAAGAGAAGAGATTGGCTGCAATCTGTCATGGACAGCTGTATCAGAAAAGAATGAAGAAAGCCTTCGATCAGAAAGTCAGGCTCCGAGAGTATCAAATAGGAGATCTTGTGCTGAAAAGACTCCTCCCTCCTCATACAGACCACAAGGGCAAGTGGACTCCGAATTATGAAGGGCCATTCGTAGTAAAGAAAGTTTTCTCCGGTGGAGCACTGATGCTCAGCACTATGGATGGTGAAGACTTCCCGTTCCCCGTGAATTCAGACGCAGTTAAAAAATACTTCGCATAAAAATGACCCGCTGGACATAAAAACAGAATGTAAGTCCAGGCAAAAATAGGGCATCCCGGCGAGTCAAAAACAGAATAAAAGACTCGGGCAAAAATAAGGGAAAATAAACAAAAAAATGTACACCCGCTGAGTTGAAAAGCCGCAACTCAGGCAAAAATGGGTATCCCGGTGGATTGAAAACCTGAAAGGGCGGTCCATGCAAAATAAGGGAATAAGCGAACAACTATATTATGAATTCGCATGTATCGCTCACAACTTGGTAAGCTTCGAAAGGTTCAAGCGCCGATCAGAATCAGCCTTCTTCAGAAAGCAAGACAAGAAGAACGTCAAATGTCATACGAGTCATAGGGAAGCTCCTTGAAGCGTCATCAACATTTGCCAATACCTTTTATTTCTCAATTTGTAACAATCTCCTCATTTTAGGGGACTTGTTTCTTTGACTGTATCTTGCCGATTCAGGGCACATGAATCAATAAAATCAGATTTTCAGTCATGTTTCGTTTCGTACATTTTATTTTCATTTGCAAGAATGTCCGATGTCTTTAAGATACTGATTGCATAAATACAGATGCTTCTCTTCTAAAAATACGTGCTTGCAGGAAATATACTCACTCCCAGGAGTGCCTAAACTCTTATGATGGAATCTAGTAAAGGGTACCTCGGGATTACTTGTGCGTTTCTCTGACTTTTCAGGAATGCAGGTATTCAAAGCACAACATGGGGCATGAAAACTTCATCCCAGCAAGCTGGCAAATCATTATCTACTAAGTCTTAGCACCGGAGGTGCTTTCTCCACAGCTGAGTTGCCATTTGTTATTTCCTCCTCAGCCAAGTACAAAAGCCAGGGAACCATCTCCCTACAGAGTTTCAGCCTCTATCCAGAAGAGCAACGCCTGGAGATCTCACAACAGGGTGAAGGAAGCTCCTACAAACCCCCAGCTGGGTCCCTCATTACCAAAGATAGGTCTATCAGTGACCTATTTTCCCCAAACAGAGTCATATATGTCAGATCCATCAATGGTCTCATCCCCAGCTAGGATGTCCACTCCAAGCAGATCAGCCGGAGATCTTCGCAGCAACGGGAACCGAATCCCGGATCAGTATCTTTGCATAATCATAGCATTCACATCATATTCTCCCCGCAGAGCGTAGCATTCCGTCTAATACGGAACATTACGGCAAAAACTCAAACATATTGCATAATCATAAGCCATGTTCTGAATCAAACACTTGTGAATACTGACAATCCGTCAGCGATATACAGAGAACTCCCCGGATTCCCCGGCAGAGAGCCAAGGCACTTTCCCTAAAGATACAGATACTTCCTGACACCCGTCCGTGTCATATCCCCAGTAGAAAGCCAAAGCGTCCTCTTTGCACTCACAGATACATATATCTATACAAATTCCCTGACACCCGTCTGTGTCACCTTCCCCAACATAGATACCTGAAACATTTTGTAAACCATACACTTGTTTATATTACACTTTTTGACACTCGTCCTTGTCACTCTCCCCAGCAAGTTAAACACTCGCCTGTATACCACTCATACTTGTTATTCCTGTTTTACTCATACAGATACTCGTCCGTATCTTTTATACACCGCTTATATCCCTTCAGATTCGACACTCGTCCGTGTTCTTTGTTAACCAGTTGGTACTCGTCCGTATCATCATCTTCAAACATGCGTCAGCGTTTGTTTCCACTGATACTCGTCCGTATCATGGTCTTAAGGATGCTCGTTCGCATCTTTAATCCATACACAATTTCAAACACTTATGTCTTCTTGAATTCAGACACTCGTCTGAGTCTATTATTCCCCAGAAGAGTCCCCTCAGATCCGACACTTGTCTGTATTCTTTGTTAAACAGTTGATACTCGTCCGTATCATCATCTCTGAACATGTGTCAGTGTTTGTTTCTACCTGATACCCATCTGTATCATAGTCTTAAGGATGCTCGTCCGCATCTTTAATCTACACACGGTGCCAAACACTCATGCTTCTCATTTCTTGGATGTAGACACTCGTCCGTGTTTACTTTTCCAGCAAAGTCCCCAATGAAACTTGTTAAATTATTTTCTTTCTATCTGACATTCGTCCTATGTCATGATACCTTTCCGGCAGCCGTACCCTGCCAGGTGATCGTCCTTCACCTTTTTGATGATCGTCCTTCATCATTCCCAGCGGAGTCTCTATTCATTAGAACCCCTTTCCATCCGACATTCGTCCTATGTCGTGACCTTTTAGCAGCCGTCCCCTGCTAGGTGATCGTCCTTCACCTCTGGATGATCGTCCTTCATCATTTTATCCGATGGCCGTCCCCATCGTTGATCTTGTTATCTGACATTCGTCCTATGTCATGATACCTTCAGAGCAGCCGTATGCTGCTGGGTGATCGTCCTTCACCTCTTGATGATCGTCCTTCATCATTTTATCCGATGGTCGTCCCCATCGTCGACCTTTTATCCGACATTCGCCCTATGCCGCGATACTTTTGGCAACCGTACCTTGCCAGGTGATCGTCCTTCACCTTAGATGACCGTCCCTCATCTTATCCCCAACAGAGCAGCCGTACCCTGCCAGGTGATCGTCCTTCACCTTTGATGACCGTACCTCATCATTTACTTCATGTATGCCTTGAGCTTGATGGTCGTCCCCATCATTTATCTTTAATCCCCAGAGAGTCTTATAGCTTTACTTGATGGTCGCCCCGTCATTGCCCTTTCCCCAGCAGTCATCCTCTGCACGATGGTCGTCCTCCGTCGCCCGCACTTTATAATTATACTTTATTTTCTCTTACAATCTATATCCCTTTTCTTCTTCACTCCATGAGTGCAAATTTTGGACTGTCTTTGGTATTCAACCACAAGTTATCTTGTTTGCCTGATAAGCCGTCGCTTACATCCTGCACAGCTAACTCATGTTTGAATAGGGGCAGCTGTAAACACCCCAAATTTTCCCTCACCCATTCACACCATGGCTTGTGATCTTTTCATATGCATAGAGTTCAATCACATCATCTCATATTGCATATTTGCTTCACTGCATTGGTTCAAAGTCATCTGCATCTAGGGTTTGTGATCTGAGCAATCCAAGAGCCATTTGACTCACTCCAAAGGTCATCAATCACTTCAAAGGGGTCCATGTATGTTCAAGCATTATATTGTATCCTCACAAAGTCAAGAAAGTCAAAGAATCACAAGAACTGAGAAAGGCATGGAAGCAGAGCCATGTTTAACTGCACAGATGACCTAAAATTAGGGTTTTGGTTTCAGAGGCCATAACTCCAAATTTTTTGGTCATTCTTGTTTCTATTGGTCTCTATATGTTATAAGGATCATGCATACCAATTTTCATGAAGAAATTCAATGGGGAAGGCATTTGATCAATAGATGACTTCTTGAGCAAGTCAGTGCAAAATCAGGGCATCTGAGGCCCCCAATGACCCAACCAAGGGGTGTTCTTCATCATTTTGGTTGTGTTTGATTTTTATTTGATCATAGAAGATGTTATGAGTTCACAAAATTGAAGAATTTCAAGCCATTTACAAAGTTGCCTTTTTGGGAAAATGACTTGTAATGGAGACTTGCCATTTTGGGAAACCTTTTCAACCCTTTCTTTTGATTCAAAAATGCTTCAAATGGGAAAACTTTGGTCATGAAAGTTGTAGAATGGATCATTCCCTTTTCAAAAAGTACAAGAACTCATTCTAATTCATTTTGGATCAAAAGTTATGGCTTGTCAAAGTTGGGCAAAATCACATAATTTCAAGTTATGTACCAAAGAGGCAAAGTTGCAAAACCACTTGCCAAGGAAAAATGAGACCTCAAAGTGACTTCTAATCTTTGCACAAACATAAACCAAAGCCTAAAAGTCAGAATGCACCAAAGGTTTGCCCATTTTCATGACTTGTGGATCAAGAAATCACAAAAGGGCCAAAAAGTCACAAAGTTGCAAAAACTATGACAAACCCTAATCCACTTGCTGCATTACTTCTAATCCATTCCCATGGTTCTCCCTAAACTCAGCTGAGCCAAACCATGCCCCTATCACAGCCTCACACTTGCCCATACCTCAAGTACACCTAACTTGGACTTTTTGCATAAAGACCCATACCAATCAAGCTAGGCCACACCAACTCCTCTGACCTATCCAAGAGTGATAAGTGGACCAAAAGAGACTGAACACAACACACACACAAGCCTGAAGCATCCTCCAAGCCATAGCTCCAAGTTTTCACCTCTTATGCATTTTCATTCGAAACACATTTCACAAGACACAAACACCAAAACAAACTCCATAGAACATCTCAGCATGTCTCACTGATCATCCCTGACCCTTCACCTTGCCCTGAAACACCCTGAAACTGAAACACGATTCCTTCCCCTCTCTGAATAGAACCTCTTCAAGCTCTCAAATCAGCCATTCTAAACTCCAACCAAGCTTCATAACTTCATCAAGAGGATCATTGGGACCATTTTGAGGCAAAGAGGCAAGCAGAAAGCTCCTGGACTGAAAGCTCAATCTCAGGTAACATGATGAACAAATTTTCCAGAACCTTGGTTTCTTGTTAGAATGTTGTTCTATATGTTTCCCTGATCATGGGGATCTATTCATTTTTGAAAATGAGCCAGAAACAAGCATGTTATGATGTTCTGAAACTTGACCCGTGAAAATGTTTTGCTTCGATTCTCCTTGCTCATGCTTGATAAATGATGTTTGATGATGGATTTGAGTTTAGTTTTGATAGGGGAATGTTTCTGGGCAATTAATTTGGGTTGGGGTGGCCTGTAGTGGAAGCTAGGTATTTGGTTTCGCCGTAGAAGACGACCGGAGCACTGTTCCGGTCGCCTGAGTGTGTTTAACCCTAATTGTGTCATTAATGAGAGTTTAAATGTGGACCGTAGATGCGTTTGACTTAGGTTGACTCTCGCGTGAACGAATGGTCTAGATGCTTCATTAAAGCCCTAATCTCCATTTAATTATTTAAATCATGTTTATTTAATTTATAGAACCAAATTAGCCATATTTGAATATGGGCCTTTGGATCTGGCGCGCAGTCAACCAGTCCAAGCCCAGATCAAATCCTGGCCTTCCTTTTGAATTACTTTCCATTATTCTCATTTTTAATTCATTTTATTTATACGAATTTTTAAAAATAGCTAAAGTCATTTAAAAATTATGAAAATTTTTGTCAAGGGTTTCATGGATTTTCAGAGCACAAAAATATTTTTATTTTTATTTTTTGCATTAAAAATTATTTTTAAATCATTTAAATGATTATTTTTAATTAGTTAATGAAAATTAATTAATTAAAAATACATTTAAGTATTTAAAAATTACAAAAAAATTCACATAGCATTTAGAAACATTTAGAAACATTGTTCAACTCTCAAACCAAATTTCTTTTTTGTTCTTGATGCCTTTTGATCATTTTCATTGGATTTAATTTCATTTCAAGGCAATATTTTGTTCCAAACTTCAAAAATTTCTTTCTGCCAAACCATTGAGAGTTGAATGATGATTCTTCTTGCATTGCACTCTTTATAGCATGTAGTATATAGGATAAATTTGATTTGAATTGATCTTGCATTTTCAATTTGTTTAGCATTTTTCTTGGCAAGGTACCTTAAAACCCTAGCTTACTTAGGAAATTCATAACTTTCAATAGGTTAAGAGTTGGATCCTATCCTTTGGGAAGTGAGCTTGTATAGGTTTAGGGTATCTTTCATTGAATTTTCAAATTTTTATCATGTCATTTGCTTCTGGTTTTGGATTTTTGCCTTGCATGATGCATATAACCCTAATTTGTGCTTCCCTTTGCATCCATCTTTCATTTGCTTGCATCCATTGACTTTCCATGTCATTTTGTGCATTCATTTGATTCATAATACATCTTAGGACATATTAGAATCATGTTTGACCATTGCATCTTCCATTTGCCATGTTGTATGTCCATTACATTTCATAACTTTTCATGAACATTCATGGTTCAATGCATGCCTCATTTGCATCCTTATGATTGTATGATCATTCTCATGCCTTGCCTCATTTTTGCATCATCTCTTAGCATCATTAACATCATGTGAATGCTTCTGACTTTGGTTTGCATCATGACATTTCATCTCATTTGCATTGCATTTCATTTTCTTATGTTAACATTTCAGGTGGTAAGTTGTTTGAGAAGTGAATTTGCCTTCACTTCTCACATTCTCTTTTCATCTCTTTCATATTTCCTTTGCTTCATTTTGTATGTGTATTGGATTGAGCTTGCTCATTCTTGTTCATCTTACTTTCTTTGTTCAAGCAACTTGTCTTCTTAAGTGAAGCAAGTTGTTTTGCTTCTCTTTGCTTCTTGCTCCTTTCATCTGCTTCCTTCCTGGTGGTTTCTCTGAAGATCTTATTGCAAAACTCATTAACCCTAGGAATGACCAAGCATGATAATAATTAGGGTTTGATTAGTCCCCCAGTTATTTTTACCTTTGTGTCATCTTTGAGTCTTCCCTTCTCATCTCATAATCAAGGACTAAACCCTAAAGGTTTTAAGGCTTTGTGATTAGGCTTATGCCTGCATCCTTCTATTAGGATGGAGTGTATAACTCTAATCCTAAGTGTTAAACCCTTAATGTGTTTAAATCCTTTAATCAATCCACTTAATAATCATTAAGACATCAAGCTTGTAACTTGGGCCTTGCATTAGGGTTCTAATTCTTCCTTAATTGGTTAAGAAGGACTAACCCTAGTGTTAATGGACAAGTCCTCCACAAGTTGTCTTACAAATCATAAAATTCACTTCTTCATCTTATCATTAACTAAAATCCACTTAATAAAGGCTTTGTTTTGTCATGAGGTTAATACCTAATCATGGATTAAGTTGAGGAGTCTTCCTCAGTTTAAATGCTCTCATCTATTATCCTTCTATTAGGATGGTGTAATGAGTCCATTAAATCTTTGATTATGGCTTAAACTCATTACTTAACACTAAACAAAAACTCCAAAAACATCTAAATAAATGCAAGTAGGTTAATGATCTTAATCCTGCATCAAGGTGATTAAGTGTGAGATGCTGACTTCACACTTAAGGTATTCTCATTACCCTTAATCAGAGGGAGGATGTGATGAGTTTACTAACCCTTTGGTTTAGGCTTAAGCTCATTAACTTATGACAAACACAAAAAGCAATAAAAGATTGAAAACACAAAAACAAACAATAATCGTCTCCTCCGGGATTCTCTTCTCATTCACTCTCAAACGAGAACTTGCTTCTTCCGTCTAATGCAAGACAATTTGCACCTGAGCCAGACAGGTCATACACTTGAGCATAGACAAGTAGGCAGTTCATTAGTCAATTTATCTTTCAGTCTCTTTGGGTCGAACTACGGTGTTCTGACTTCCTCATTGCACGAGAGGATACGTAGGCATAACGTAACAGTTATCGAACAAAAGTCTCTGTATATTCCCCCTCCTTCCAGTATTATTCTTTAAGCCTCATTATCTTGGGCATTTCACTCATGTTCTTACACTGACACTCCTCTTATACACTTCACCTTTCTTTTACACTGACACTTGCATTCTTTCCAGCTTTGATACACAAATTGCACAGACACTACCCCTTTAAAACACAAATCTTCTAAGCGTGGATCCCGTCGAGTACGACGGACAATCTGGGTGCTAATACCTTCCCAGGTTGTAACCAACCCCCTTTCTCAGTCTCTCTGGTTCGTAACCGTCTTATCCATATTTTCTAGGTTTGTGCGGCATTACCTTTCCTTCGGGATAAAAATGCCTAGTTGGTGACTCTATTCTTTCCTTCTCTTTCGCCGACCGTTCGCGTCTGTACCCTATTTGAGTTAGCCTCATTTGGTGGGAGCGACAACGGTAAGATACATAATCAAAGGTCTCCCTAGCACTGGAGGCATAAGAATTGGAGGTTCTAGCAGGTATTCTTTGATTCGGTCAAAGGCCTGCTGGCAGTCTTCATTCCATTTGATGGCCTGATTCTTCCTTAGAAGCTTAAAGATGGGCTCACACGTGGCCGTTAGGTGAGAGATAAATCATGCAATGTAGTTTAGTCTCCCTAAGAAACCACGTACTTGCTTTTCAGTCTTCAGCTCAGGCATCTCTTGGATAGCTTTCACTTTGGCTGGATCAACCTCAATTCCTCGCTCACTAACAATGAAGCTGCGTAGCTTGCCAGAACGGACCCCAAAGGTACACTTATTCGGATTCAACCTCAGTCTGAATTTCCAGAGTCTGTCAAACAACTTTGCTAAATTAACCAAGTGCTCTTCCTCCATTTGGGATTTTGCTATCATATCATCAACATAAACCTCAATTTCATGATGAATCATGTCGTGAAATAGCGTCACCATCGCCCGTTGATAAGTGGCTCCAGCATTCTTCAAACCAAATGGCATAACCTTGTAATAGAAAGTGCCCAAGGCGTGATGAAGGTTGTCTTTTCCATGTCATCGAGAGACATCTTAATCTGGTTATAACCAAAAAATCTGTCCATGAAGGAGAACCCGGAAAACTGAGCAGTATTATCGACGAGCACATCTATGTGAGGTAGAGGGAAGTCATCTTTAGGGCTGACCCTATTCAAATCCCTGTAATCTACACACATCCTGACTTTACCGTCTTTCTTAGGAACCAGCACAATGTTGGCAACCCACAGAGGGTAACTGGTCACGGCCAAGAAGCCAGCATCAAACTGTTTTTGTACTTCTTCTTTTATTTTAATTGCCATATCAGGACGTGTGCGCCTCAACTTCTGCTTCATTGGAGGACAATCTTCTCTGAGAGGCAGCTTGTGTACCACAATGTCAGTGTCTAAACCAGACATATCTTGGTAGGACCATGCGAAGACATCAACATACTCTCAAAGCATAGCAATCAAACGAGTCTTGACAGATTCTTCTAATGCAGCCCCGATCTTGACTTCTTTCTTGTCTTCTTCAGTACCCAGGTTTATTACTTCGACAACTTCTTCGTGCGGCTGAATCATCTTCTCTTCCTGTTAAAGCAGTCTGGCCAATTCTTCAGGTAGTTCGCAATCCTCTTCAACTTCCTCATCGGCTTGATAAATTGGATTGTCGAAGTTATACTCAGCCATAACAGGGTCGTCATTGATAAGGTCCGGTGACGAGCACCTGCATGAATGGTGATTCATGCAAGGCTTTAGCAAAAACTTGAGAAAATGAGAAATATTTCCATTTTAAAACTTTTCTTTCTTTTTGAAAAACAAAAAAGCAAAAATGAAAGACCAAGAACAACATGAATGAATGTGAAACGTCAGCTTTATTTATGATTATGAATTGTGTTAAGAACAAAAAAAACCATGTAACACGGTGGGAGAACTGACTTTTAGTCATGTTGCGGATAGCAAGAGTCGCCACCGACTTTTATTTTATCCAAAAGGAAAGGATATAAAAGAACAGGAAAGACCTATTTTAAAAGACTTGAGTTCGGGGGGTAGGTTATATAAAGGGAAGGTGTTAGCACCCTTTATATCCATGGTTATCCATGGGCTCTTAGTTACTTAGCTCACTTAAATTATTTGAAAGAGTGTAATGTGTGATTAGAAATTTTCTAAGTACTTTGTAATGATCCTCGTATGGATGTATACAAAGTCTTGTTTGAAAATGTTTTGAAAGTGAGGTGTAAAAAGTATTTTGAAATGTGAGCAAGCAACTAAGAGGTACCTACCCTAGATTAAGTCTTTCATGTTCTCGTATGTTCTTTCAATGGTAAGACTATCCCTATTATTAAGGAATAGGTAGTCATTACCTTGGATGTGTTAAGGGACAAGCGTAGGGTCATCGTATGGTCATAGAAAGCAACAAGTAAGGGTGTCTTTAGCAATTCGTAGAGACTTATCATCTTTTATTCGAAGGGACAAGATCATTATCGTAGGCAACCTCAAAGGGATTTGATCTTTTAGATCTGTAGGGACTTGATGATTTTATAAGTGAAGGGACTTTGCTTAAGACACCCTTATATTCGAGGGACTTGACCATATTTATTTAAGGCAACTGAGAAGGGTAACTTAGGAAGTGCAAGATGGCGATCCAAGATCGACTTACGTGTGTGAGTGTTCATGTTCAAGTATTTATCTTATTTAAGTTAATTTTCTAAATTACTTTAATCACATATAGGTTATACACACCGTAAGATTACTAACCATACAAAAAATAATTACAAAAATAAAGTAAAGATATAAAATAAACATATTACATGGCTTTAGCAATTACATAATAATAAAATAGTAATGATAAATATAATAATAAGGATAATAAATAAACAATAATGACATATTAGTAATAATAAAATAAAAATAAGGGTTGGAATAATAAATAAAGGAAATAAGAATTTAGCAAGAAAAAATTAATATTAGAAAAGTTTTAGAAATTAATTAAGAAAATAAGTTTAATAATAATAAACAAATAACAAACTATTTATATTAAAAATAAAGATTAATAATATAATTAGGGTTTAGAAAAAATTAGGTTAATTTTTAGGGTTAGGATAAAAATTAAGGTTGACAAAAAAATAGGGTTCATATTTAAGAAAATTAAGGTTTTTTAATTATAATGATACATTATTAATTTATTTACAAAAATACATAATAATTATATATAAACATATTATAAAATAAATACAAGTAATTTACATTTAAGAAAATAAATATGAATTTTAGAAAATATAAAGTTTTATGAAAAGTATTATTGGTTATTATTTTAAAAATTATTTCAAGTATATTAATTTAAATTAAAAAAATGCAAGAAAATAGCAAAAATAATGGAAATATGGACAAAACCCTAAAAAGGTAGGATCTGGGATTTGAACCCAGGTCCCTTACCTCAACAACAACACTCAAAACCAACTGAGCCAGCATGCGCTGGTGAACATATGATGAGCATTGGTCTTTATATATTAAACCTGCAAAAATAAATAAAATCAAAACCAAAATGGCCTGCGGCCAGATTCGTACCCAGGACCATCACAACAACAACCAAACACTCCAACCACTAAGCCAAATGGGGCGCGTCTGCAAGTTAAACAACAAACAAACATAATATATTAAGTTAACTGAATAATGAAAAATTGAACAAAATATTGTTGTCACCAAGGATCGAACACAGGTCACAGCCAATAACACGCACACGCCAACACCACTGGGCCAAGCAACATTAGTTGACATAATACGAAAACAATTCAATAAAATATTAAGTCAAATATTTAAATTCCAGCTGTGCGCCAAACATCTTCATCTTCCTCGTACCTGCGAAATTTCCTCCGAATATACCTACAAATTTTCCTGCGAATTTTGAATTTCAAGAACCTGCGAAAACTGGATCTTTCTTAATACGCAAAATTTCAACAAATTGATCACATAGACATGATCCACACATCATACACAGTTCATTGATATCTTTAGAATTTATTTATATTGGTTTAATTGAGAAACCCTAAACGACCACCCTAAACCCTAACAATGGCAAATTCTTGGTCCTGCGTCAAAGCTCAAATTAAACCATCCAAAAACGTTCCTTGGTTCATTATAAACACAAAACATCAGTCAAACACAATTTATCATGCATGAATATAAGAAAACGAAAAATCATAAAAAGTGTAAGAACATGGATTCGGTTTATGCAAATGGTAATGATTTGGATGTTGTTGATGATCGAAACATGATCAGTGAGTCTCAAGGAAGCTAATGCAACCTTTGTTTTGTCTTGAAAGTGTCTCTAGGTCAAAAACCGAATGTGACTTTTTGTGTGAAAATTTGAAGTTGAATGGTGTTCTTGGAGGCTCTGAATTTCGTCCCTTGTGCTTGTAATAGGTTTATGAACTTATAGTGATGTGAATTAGGTCATAACTTTGTGGATTTGTGGGCTTTCTTTCATAACTTGAGTGTGAAGAAATCTCATGATCAAAATATGTGAAAAATCAAATCTTTGTATGCCAATCTAGCCTAGCACAAATTTGGATCATATCAATCATCTCTAAATAATGTTTATGACCTTCTAGAACAAGAATCAAATTTAAATATTGAGTTTTTATCTTTTTATTTTAATTTAAATTGATTTTTAATGAATAAAATAAAAATAAATAAAAAATAAACTATAAAAATCTGAATAAATAATATTTGATTCGTGCATGATGTCATGGTAGAGATTGGATCATAAAAATGCAATCCCATGTGAAAAGAATTGGTTCTACGACCCCATTTGCTCAATAAATCTCTCAAAAATTTCCCAACTTTGCAAAGGCACAAATCCCTCAATTTTAAGGCTATGAAGGTTTTCTTGGACATTTTAGAAAGCTTAGAGAGTCCTCTAACCAAAATCTTTGGTCTCATGTCCATATCCTTTACCATTTTCAAATTATGCCCTTTGTAAGATGTTGACTTTTTGTTGACTTTTAAAATGACCTATAATGTCTTAGCTCATACCTTCCAAATGAAGCATTTTTGGGCTTGGCTTGTGAGACAAAAAGTTGTAGAGAATTCAATTTACTTCAAAATGAGCTTTGAATGGAAAAATTTTGATGAAGCATGTGAAAGTTATGGCTGGTCAAAGTTCAATTGACTTTTCTTGTGAAAACCCTAATTTAGAAACTCCTGATTCTTGATGATCTGAAATCTCCTTGATGAATCATGATCAACATTGATCAAATGATGAATTTTACTTAATATACTTGACTTTGGCAAAAAATCATGAAGTTTGACTTTGGTTTGACCTCAGTTGACCTTAGTTTGACTTTTTGACTGTTTTGATTGATTTTAGCCTATCTGATCATCTGACTGAGCAAACCTTTTGGGAAAGCCTTGAAACTTGACATAGGGATTCTTGAAGACATGTAGGATGCTATGAAGCTCACTTGAAGCCTTGGAAGTCCATTTAGCCTGATGAAATTCAAAACCCTACTTTAGGGTGCATTGTTTAGGAGGATGCATTGTCTGAGGGGATTGTCAAACTTTCTGACTAATTGTGAACCTTGTGAACCTCTTGGGACACCTTGTGAACCTTGTGAACTTTGTGAACCTCTTGGGACACCTTAGTACACAATGTTTGGTCTAGGTGAGGGCAAATTTTGGGGTGCAATAGCTGCCCCTGTTCAATTTTCTGAAACCTGAGGAGTTAGATTGGTATGTGTGCCATTCGTGACTTGGAAGGTTGAAGGGGATTGAACACAAAAGCCCAAAAATTTGCACTCGCCGGTGCGTAAAGTAACACTGCTGATTGGTTATATATGCTGGAGTGGGCTTAAAGATGCCACTTAGAGGAACTGGAGATGGGCTTATAGATGCCATCTATAATATCGGAGGGTGATAGTATCAATAGGTTGTCGTTGGATATCAGTACTAGGTCTTCGTATAGGCCGTCTCTGAATTATTCCTGTAACATGGTTTGAGTTGAATGTCAGCATTAGATCTTCGTATAGATCGTCTCTGCATTATCTCTAGGGGAAAAGAATATCCTTCATTAGGTGTCAGTACTTAGATCTTCATATATATCGGCTATGAACCATCTTTAGGAACATACTTTAATCTAAGCATCAGAATCAAATCTTCGTGGCGATCTTTTCTGAATTGCTTTTGGTAATATCTTGGGGCTAAGTACAAAATCTTCGTATCGATCATTTATGTACCATCCCACAGATAAACTGTTGTATAGACCATTAGAAATAAATCTTCGTAGCGATTATCTCTTCTGGAAATATCCCGGATTAAGTAATAGGTTTTCGTATAGACCATTACCTTCCCAAGGACAAAGAGAATATCAGGATTAAATCTTCGTGGCGATTATCCCTGAACTTCTTCTGAACGAATCTCTTGGATTAAGTGCTAGATCTTCGTATAAATCATTTACACACTATCCCCAAAGACAGTTGACCATTAGAAATAAATCTTCGTAACGACTATCTCTTCTGGAAATATCCTGGATTAAGCACTAGATCTTCGTATAGATCATTTTACGTACCCTTCAAAGGACAACTTGAGTATTGATCATCAGAAATGAATCTTCGTAGCGATTATCTCTGAATTGTTTGATAGTGTTTATCTGTCTGTAATTATCCTGAAAAGAAAAGGTTAGTTTATGCAAGATTACTTGATGTATGCATGTATGGTATGATGCTCTTAAGTAAATGTCTTGTGCATTATGGATGCGTATGCTGTGATATGATGTAAATGATGTATGTATGAATCATGTATCCTGAAGTGTCTGGATATCTTTGTATAACAACTGCTGGCTAGGGAAAATAAATCCCGGTTCGTTGCCGAGGAACATGAGGACTTTGTTCCTGTCTTGCTTGATAGTATGGTATTCAGAACCTCCCGTTTTCGTTCGTCGTACTTTTTACTGAAAGAATGAGTTCCTGAATATCCTGACTGAGGATAAAAGAGATGGACATAAATCCGAGAGGAGATGTTACTTGAAGTATCTTGTATGGATATCTGTAAAGATTACTCTATGGGGATGAACCGGAGAAGCTTCGTTGAATTCCTACCTTCGTTCATCCTTAGTAAGTACTATTACTGCATTTTATGCATTTCTAGTAAACATCAATCATATTCAAAAGCATACATACATTCAAACACAACCAATGGACGTTTTCGTTTAAGTAAACAAGGTAAAAGTAAATTTGAATTCAAAGACGAAACTTTATTTATTTTCAGAAAGTGGCCTATACACAGGCAAGTTTGTACAAGGAGACAGAAATCCTAGTAAGAGGAATTCGTCGTAAAAGTTTTACAAAAACAAAGAAAAGCAGCTATGTGAGAAATAATCCTATTGAGTTCCAATTCTACTATTGCCATTATCTTCAAGTATCTCATCCTTTGTTGTTGAGATGGAAATGAGTGGATTGATCTTTATCTGTTTGAACTTGATTTAGGTAGCACAAATAGTTGGAGTTATATGGGTGATCCAACGAGACATAGTCATACGCTTTAATCCCTAACTTTTTCCTGGATTGCCCTTTCAGGTTTTCAATCCACCGGGATACCCTTTTTTGCCCAAGCCGCCTTTTCAGGTTTTTGACTTGCCGGGTGTAAATTTTTTTATATATATCCCTAATTTTTGCCTGAACCCTTTTTGGTTCGCCGGGATGCCCTTATTTTTTCCTTGGCCAGTCAACCTAGCGGGTCTCTTTTTATGCATAGTATTTTTTAACTATGTATGCGTTTACGGGCTGTGGGAAATCTTCACCGTCCATAGTAGTGAGCATCATGGAACCTCCTGAAAATGCCCTCTTGACTACAAATGGTCCTTCATATGTAGGAGTCCACTTGCCCCTAGGATCACCTTGTGGTAATATGATACGCTTGATTACCAAGTATCCAGTCTGATATACCTTTTGCTTAACCTTTTTATTAAAAGCTTTGATCATCCGTTTTTGGTACATCTGACCGTGACAAACAACTGCCAACCTTTCCTCATCAATCAAATTTATCTGGTCAAGTCGAGTCTGAATCCACTCATCTTCATCCAAGCCTTCATCCTTCATGATTCTCAAGGAGGGGATCTGAACTTCAATGGATAGAACTGCTTCCATACCATAGACTAAGGAGAATGGGGTTGCCCCTGTTGAAGTATGTATTGTAGTACGATAACCATGAAGAGCAAATGGTAACATCTCATGCCAATCCTTACGTAACAGTCATCTTCTATAGAATCTTCTTGATGTTCTTATTAGCAGCTTCTACTGCCCCATTCATCTTTGGACGATACGGAGAAGAGTTATGATGCTTAATCTTGAACTGCGTGCAGAGATCAGTAATCATAATGTTGTTCAGATTAGAGCCATTGTCTGTGATAATCCTCTCAGGGATGCCATACCTACATATGAGATTATTCTTAATGAATCGAGCCACAACATTCTTAGTAACATATGCAAATGAGGCTGCCTCCACCCACTTTGTAAAGTAATCAATAACAACCAGGATGAAACGATGTCCATTGGAAGCAGTAGGCTTGATCTCACCAATCATATCAATTCCCCACATGGCAAAAGGCCAAGGAGCAGTCAACACATTCAACGGAGCTGGAGGTACATGCACTTTATCAGCATAAATCTGACACTTGTGACATGTTTTGGAATGTTGGTAGCAGTCAGCTTCCATAGTAGACCAATAATAACATGCTCGCAATATCTTTTTTGCCATGGTATGGCCACTAGAATGAGTTCCAAAAATCCCATCATGCATGTCTTCCATAATCTCTGTTGCTTCCTTCTTATCCACACAACGAAGCAAAGTCGAATCATGATTGCGCTTGTACAAAATTCCATTACTCAAGAAGAACTTAGAAGAAAACCTCTTTAGAAACTTCTTATCATTAATAGATGCCCCTTCAGGGAACTCCTGAGCTTCAAGATACCTCTTCACCTCATAGAACCAAGGCTTTCCCTCTACTCCTTCAGTATCAATCTCATTACAATATGCAGGCCTCTCAAATCTATCAATAGTGATTCTGGGAGCTTCATCATCCCATCTAATCTCAAACATAGATGCCATGGTGGCTAATGCGTCTGCCAACTGATTCTCTCTTCGTGGAATATGTCCAAAGGTAATCTCTTCAAAATATGGGATCAAGGACAACACATGCTCTCTGTAAGGAATGCGATTTTCATGCTTGGTATCCCAATCTCCTTTAATCTGACTAACTACCAGGGTTGAATCTCCATATACGTCCAGGAACTGAATCTTCATCTCATTGGCAGTTTTGATACCCATGATACATGCTTCATATTCAGCCATGTTATTGGTACAATAGAAACAAAGTCTTGCAGTAATTGGAGTATGACAACCTTCAGGGGAAATGATCACAACACCAACACCATTACCATGCGCATTAGAAGCTCCATCAAAAACCATAGTCCATCGGGATCCCTGTTCAGGTCCGTCATATTGTCCAGGTTCTTTAGTATCAATCGTAATATCTTCATCCGGGAACTCAAAATTCATTGACTGATAATCATCCACTGCCTAATGAGCTAAATGATCAGCTACCACACTGCCCTTAATGGCTTTCTGAGTGGTGTACTGTATATCATATTCTGTTAAAATCATTTTCCATCTCGCTATTCGTCCGGAGAGAGCAGGTTTCTCGAATATGTACTTGATTGGATCCATCTTCGAAATCAACAAGGTAGTATGAGTCAACATATACTGTCTTAGTCGGCGAGCAGCCCATGCCAAAGCGCAACAAGTTTTCTCGAGCAGTGAGTATCTTATTTCACAGTCGGTAAACTTTTTGCTAAGGTAGTATATTGCCTGCTCTTTTCGACCAGACTCATCATGTTGCCCCAACACACACCCCATTGAGTTGTCTAATACTGTTAAGTACATAATCAAGGGTCTTCCTTCAACTGGTGGCATCAAAATTGGAGGTTCTAAGAGATATCTCTTGATTTCATCAAAGGCTACCTGGCATTCATCATTCCACTCCATTACCTGATCTTTCTTCAACAACTTGAAGATTGGCTCACAGGTAGCAGTTAACTGGGAAATAAATCTTGCAATGTAATTCAGTCGTCCCAAGAAACCTCTGACATCCTTCTCAGTACAGGGAGCCGACATCTCTTGTATGGCTTTTACTTTTGCAGGATCCACTTCAATACCTTTTCCACTGACAATGAAACCCAGGAGTTTACCAGACCTAACTCCAAAAGTACACTTGTTTGGATTCAATCTCAGTTTATACTTCTTCAACCTCTCAAACAACTTGTGTAGGTGCTCAAGGTGTTGTTCCTCATTCTGGGATCTGGCTATCATATCATCCACATATACTTCTATCTCATGGTGAATCATATCGTGAAATAAAGCCACCATAGCACGCTGATATGTTACCTCGGCGTTCTTCAAACCAAATGGCATCACCTTATAACAAAAAGTGCCCCACTGTGTAACAAATGTAGTCTTCTCCATATCTTCTGGTTCCATCTTAATTTGATTATAACCAGAGAAACCAACCATGAAAGAGAATACCTTATGCTGAGCAGTGTTGTCTACCAAGACATCAATATGTGGAAGTGGAAAGTCATCTTTAGGACTGGCCTTATTCAAATCCCTGTAATCCACACACATGCGTACCTTACCATCCTTCTTAGGTAATGGTACCACGTTTGCAACCCATTGAGGATAAGAAGTCACAGCTAAGAACCCTGCATCAAATTGCTTCATCACCTCTGCTTTAATCTTTTCTGACGTTTTTGGACGCATGCGACGAACCTTTTGCTTCTTTGGACGACAGTCTTCTTTTACCGGCAGACGGTGAACCACAATGTCAGTATCCAACCCTGACATATCTTTATACGACCAAGCAAAGATCTCCACATAATCACGTAACATCTGGATTAATCTGTTCTTAACACCATCCTCTAATTCAGCCCCTATCTTGACCTCTTTCCTGTTTTCCTTAGTTCCCAGATTCACAACTTCGATTGGCTCTTCATTTGGCTGTATAGCTTTCTCTTCTTGTTGTAACAACCTAGCAAGCTCTACAGGTACTTCACAATCTTCCTCCTTTCCATCTTCAGCTTGATAGATCGGATTCTCGAAATTATAATTGGCAATAGTAGAACTGTTATCAACAGGATCCAGAATGGATGAGGATCTGCATTTTAGTGATGTGGGTGTGTGTAAGAACACAAAGCTGATAAAACATAAATAATAATAAAAGAAAGACAAGGAGCACAATATTTACGAAAATGAAACGTCCATTGATTTTATTGAATGAAGTATGCAAATGAAATGACATCCCGAAACATGCATACCATTATGCCCCGGGCAAGACACAAGGCTTAACAGGTTTTATTGTTCGAAATTACAAACTTAAAACAAAACATAGTAATAGTATCTACTCCTGACTAAAGGAGATAGGAATAACGTCTTCAACCTTCTAATTGTTGAGCCCATCACCCATGGTAGGAAAGATCCAATCATCCAGGTTGTAGTCTTCATTACAGTCACCCACAACATTGATTTGATCTCTTATGACCCCTTGATTAGTGATACGAACAGCACGAGCACGACGAACAGTCCTCTGAGATTCTTTTTCAACCACAACCTTAGCATCTTTGAGCGAGGCCATTGCAGGAGGTATTCTAGTAACCATAGAAACTCTTTCAGAAGCAGAGACAGACTGAGGAACATGAGCAGAGCAAGGAACAACTTCAAATGTTTGACACAGAGTTTCAACCATTTCACCATCCATTTCTACATATTTAAAAGTATTCACATGGCTAACCATGTACTCCTTTTCACCGTAGACAGTGACAATTTTGTTTTTTACCGGATATTTCAACTTCTGATGCAAGGTGGAAGTCACAGCACCTGCCCCATGGATCCAGAGGCGCCCAAGAAAACAAGAATATGCAGAACGGATATCCATCACATAGAAAATAGAGTTGAAGACTTGAGAGCCTACTTTGATCGGGAGGTCTACTTCTCCATGTACCACTCTTCTAGAACCATCAAAGGCCCTCACCACTACATCACTTGGTCTTAACACACCATCTTCAGGATTGAGCTTGTCTAGAACCTCTTTAGGGAGCACATTTAATGAAGAACCATTATCTACCAGTACATGAGACAAGGTAGTGCCCCTACATTCAATGGAAATATGCAGAGCTCTGTTATGGTTTCTCTTGGCAGGAGTCAGATCAGCATCAGAAAAACCCAAACCATTATCACTAGTCAGATGTGGAACACAATTCTCAAATTGATCCACAGAAAATTCATTTGGCACATGAGCATTTTTTAAGAACTTGATTAAGGCTTTAGCATGAGCCTCGAACATAGCAACAAAGATAACATGGAGATTTTGGAGGGAGTATGCCCCAACTGGTCAACAATATCATAATCACTTTTGCGAATGATCTTCAGTACTTCTTCCATCTGTTTAGAAAGATTTTCAGCATTCGGTGCCTCAGCTTGCACAAGTTCAATCATATGACCTTTGCCCCGGGCATCAGTACTTGGCCCAGAATTGGAGGTATGAGTTGGAGTAACTGCACTTTTAGAGGTATCTTGAGGGGAGAAGATTCTTCCATTTCTGGTGACTTTACTAGAACGAACAATGTTGTCCACATCAAGACTAACATCAGTAACTGGTGCATCAGTCAAAGACTCTTGTTTGACGGCATGGATATAAACATCAGAAACATAATTCCAGGGTATAGCTTTATCAGAAGTATAAGGAACAGGGCCAGGAGTGGTAATGATCATGGGAGCCACTCTAGCTTCAGCAACAGTCTTCACAGGGCCTTCAGCAGTAATCTTCACTAGTCCTTTGGATGTAATCCTGACAGGACCTTTGGAGGTAATTTTCACTGGTACTTTATCAACCATAGCTACATCTTCAAGCTTCGTGCTTCGAGTCAGATGTTCACACATACTTTCAACAGAAGGAGTCCTCTCAAACAATATAGTGTAATTTTCCATGAGGCGTTGAATACCATCTTTCAACTTCCTGCAACTATCAGGTTTATAGGCACAGTAAAAACAGTCTTCATTGCAACATGGAAAGACCCAGCCTGCACCAGCTTCTTCTTGATAATGGATAGATGAGTAGTTATGTCTGCTACTGAGGAAACATAGGAAACCCCATCAACATCATTAACAGTCTTCTCATGATTGGGCATAGGAGCAGTGATCACATTTGGGGTCCCAGGAGGGTCAAATTCAATTTCCACAGCTTCGATCATGTCTTGAATCTTATTTTTCAACACCCAGCAGTTGTTGGTGTCATGTCCCGGACTATTAGAATGATATGCACATATTGCATTAGGATTGTACCGAGGAGAGGTTGTATTAGGATTCTGAGGAGGATCCCTCAAAGTAATTAGTTCCCCTTTCAACATGTGTTGCAAGGCTTGGGCCAGTGACATGTTGATCTTAGTGAACTGTCTTCTAGGCTTCTGTTGATTGTTTTGTTGTTGCTCTGGTGCTGTAGGGGCAGGATTGGAGATGTGAACTGCTCCCAAAGATTGGTGACTCCTGTTACGACTATGTTGACCATACACAACATTAGACTCCTTCTTTCCACTAGGGGACTTCTTAGCACTGCTTGATGAAGAGGCACCCACCTGTATCTTACCACTTCTTATACCACTTTCCACATGTTCTCCAGTCATTATCAGCTCAGTGAAACCAGATGATGAGCTTCCAATGAGGTGACTATAAAAAGGACCATTCAGCGTACTCATAAACATATCCACCAGCTCCCTGTCAGTCAGAGGAGGTTGAACTCTTCCAGTCAGGTCTCTCCATTTTTGGGCATACTCTTTGAAGCTCTCCTTAGCACCCATAGACATGCTTTGGAGCTACATACGAGTTGGTGCTAAATCAGCATTATATTGGTATTGCCTATAGAAAGCCTCAGCAAGGTCATTCCAATCACGAATATTAACACTTTCAAGTTGATAGTACCATTCCAATTGAGCTCCAGATAAACTCTCTTGGAAGAAATGAATCCACAGCTTCTTGTCAGTAGTATGTGGCTGAATCCTCCGGACATAGGACCTCAAATGCAGTTTCAGACATGAAACACCATCATACACCACAAAAACAGGAACCTTGAAGCCAATAGGTATAACCATTCCAGAAACTAAACTCAAATCTTCAAACTCAAGCCCAGAAGATTTTTGTAGTTCCATAGCATTCATTTTATCTACCAACATCTTGTACTTCTCCTCACTAGCAGGATCATGATAATAGTTTTGCCTCATAATCAAAATCTTCTAGAGAATCATGAAGATACCTCCCTCTTTCTCAGAATTCTCAGACTTAGAATCCTCAACCTCTTCCTTTGTCTTGATAGGACCTCTGAATCTTCTACCCAGGTTGATGAGGCCCCCTGATTTTCTAGTCTTCTTCTTCTTCTTAGCCAGCAGTGTCTTCAACTCATCTTGTCCTTTGGACAAGTTCAGGATCAGTTCTTGAAATTGTGCATTCTGAGCCTGGAGATCCTTGGCAGTTTGTTCGAGAGCCATTTCTGCTTAAATAAACAGCAAGAAGATAAGATACTTGTTCATAAGAAACCTGTGATGCAATGATATGGTATGTAAATGCATATGCAATGTTTTCAAGGACCGCAGGATTTAAATTTGTTTAAACAACTAGAAAGTAAACTTTTATAAGTAAGCAATAAACTTGTTTGCCTCTTGGGCTTACAACAAAATAAAATAAATACAAAGATGGGGTTTTAAGTCTCCCATGGACGTTTCCTCTTTGTGTTGAGGTATGAGTTGAGATTCCGCTCCTTGTGAAGTTGTCTTGTCAGCTCCAGGATTCTTTCTTGACTAGCTTTGAAATGAGTCTCAAAAGTATCCCTTTGTTCCTTCAACTGGATCCAGGATCTCTGCAACTCTTCCATGTTAGTGGGCATGTCTAGATGAAGAATGATATAAGGAGTATCTCCTTCAGCAACAGGCTCCATGGTAACTGGCATGATAGCAGGATATGACATCATAAGAGTCTGAGCACGTGCTCGTACCCATCTGAGATAAGGTTCCATAGGAATGGAGTACTTTGGTTCCAAAGTCTTGCTGTCAACCTTGTTCACTTTACCCCAAGCTCGTATGAAACTTTGACGATAACCTTGCAGATCATTGTCGTAGTCGAACACAATTCCTTGAATAAGCATGTCATGAGGACCATTGCTCCGAGCATAACCAAAATGACGTAGAGCTAAAGAAGGATTGTAGGTAATGCCCCTCTTATGCCAAGGAGTGGCACATTGGGTAATTCCCCACAACGGTCAATGATAGTAACATTCTCCATAGATCTAGAACATCAATGAATATCTGAATGGGAGTGACATAATCCTCTTGGACCACCTAAACCCTTGTTCATTCTTTATCACTGATCAAGGAAGGTGAGAAATAAACCACCTAGATAGTAAAGGCATACAACACATCAAAGTTCCTCGTGCCTTTGTAGTGCGGGTATGGAGAGAATGTAAATGTCTCCAAGTAATGTAGGCACTGGATTGCGAGTCAGAAATATGTTGATGGCGTGTACGTCTATGAACTGGTCTGGATTAGGGAACAACACTAAGCCATAGATTAATAAGGCTAAGTTCTCCTCAAAAGCATCATAGCTCATAGCCTCCAAGAATACCTGAGCTTTCTCCATCAATACCTTAGAAAGAATACCCTTAACTTCACTTCTTGTTTCTAGGACAATGTCTGATTTCTTCAAATGTAAGGCTGCAGCAATGACTTCAGGTTTAGGCTCTTTCTCTAAGCCTGTGAAGGGTCTCTGATCAAGGATAGGTACACCCAGAAGTTTGGAGAACTCTTCCATTGTAGGAACCAGCTGATAATCGGGGAATGTGAAGCAATGATGTTTAGGATCAAAGAACTGAAATAGGACACTCATCACGTCTTCATTGAACCCTGAGGTGACTAGATCCAGTAGGTGACCATGCTTCTTGATGAACTGGGAGTTTTCAGAAACTTGAGAAACCAATTCCTTAAGCTTATAAGGTATCCCTACAAAGTTGATTCAGATAGTATTCCTATGAGCAAAAGCCATGACCTGCAACAAAGAACAAAGATAAATCCTTTGGTCCTTGAAATGGTTAGTGAAAATGCCATGCTTATGATGTCATGATGTTATGATGTTATGTTCAATCACAAACATGTGGAACACACAAACAAGTCACACCATAGTCCTAGGTTTAGAGGTTTGCATGAGGTTTAAAGGTAACTACTATCCCCTGAAGTTTAGTTGGTTCATCCTATCCTACAAAAGTAACCGGGTTCTAAGGGATCTCAATATCACTGATCCTTCCCAAGGGTGATTGTTCAGTAGGCAACTTACTTGCCAACAAAAATCCTCCAAGTTTAGGATCTCAATGAGCGTAGTATCGAGTATCAACCAACTTCAGTATTCACCAAAGCTGGTTATCTCACTACTTTTCTAAAGGCCAAGATGGGATGACTAAGGTTCTAAAAGTTAGTTAGTGTATTGACAACATATGGCAGCCCCATATTATTCTTAACTTACTTAAGGAACATAAGCACCAACCAAGAAGTCACACTAATTATGGCCACCAGATCAACCATATCGGTATACGCCATAGAGTTTCCTTGGTCTATTGCCATTTACCTAGGGTACACTAGATCCGGGTTAGGATCTTTCACACATAAAGCCCAACAAGTAAGTATAAAGCAAACAAAACAAACAATTTTAAAGTGATCTAATTCCTAAGGGTACCCCTCTTTTACTTAGTAACTTCCCAGCATAGTCGCCAGTTCTGTAACACGGTGGGAGAACTGACTTTTAGTCATGTTGCGAATAGCAAGAGTCGCCACAGACTTTTATTTTATCCAAAAGGAAAGGACATAAAAGAACAAGAAAGACCTATTTTAAAAGACTTGAGTTCGGGGGGTAGGTTATATAAAGGGAAGGTGTTAGCACCCTTTATATCCATGGTTATCCATGGGCTCTTAGTTACTTAGCTCACTTAAATTGTTTGAAAGAGTGTAGTGTGTGATTAGAAATTTTCTAAGTACTTTGTAATGATCCTCGTATGGATGTATGCAAAGTCTTGTTAGAAAATGTTTTGAAAGTGAGGTGTAAAAAGTATTTTGAAATGTGAGCAAGCAACTAAGAGGTACCTACCCTAGATTAAGTCTTTCATGTTCTCGTATGTTCTTTCAATGGTAAGACTATCCCTATTATTAAGGAATAGGTAGTTATTACCTTGGATGTGTTAAGGGACAAGCGTAGGGTCATCGTATGGTCATAGAAAGCAACAAGTAAGGGTGTCTTTAGCAATTCGTAGGGACTTATCATCTTTTATTCGAAAGGACAAGATCATTATCATAGGCAACCTCAAAGGGACTTGATCTTTTAGATCTGTAGGGACTTGATGATTTTATAAGTGAAGGGACTTTGCTTAAGACACCCCTATATTCGAGGAACTTGACCATATTTATTTAAGGCAACTGAGAAAGGTAACTTAGGAAGTGCAAGATGGCGATCCAAGATCGACTTACGTGTGTGAGTGTTCATGTTCAAGTATTTATCTTATTTAAGTTAATTTTCTAAATTATTTTAATCACATATAGGTTATACACACCCTAAGATTACTAACCATACAGAAAATAATTACAAAAATAAAGCAAAGATATAAAATAAACATATTACATGGCTTTAGCAATTACATAATAATAAAATAGTAATGATAAATATAATAATAAGGATAATAAATAAACAATAATCACATATTAGTAATAATAAAATAAAAATAAGGGTTAGAATAATAAATAAAGGAAATAAGAATTTAGCAAGAAAAAATTAATATTAGAAAAGTTTTAGAAATTAATTAAGAAAATAAGTTTAATAATAATAAACAAATAACAAACTATTTATATTAAAAATAAAGATTAATAATATAATTAGGGTTTAGAAAAAATTAGGTTAATTTTTAGGGTTAGGATAAAAATTAAGGTTGACAAAAAATTAGGGTTCATATTTAAGAAAATTAGGGTTTTTTAATTATAATGATACATTATTAATTTATTTACAAAAATACATAATAATTATATATAAACATATTATAAAATAAATACAAGTAATTTACATTTAAGAAAATAAATATGAATTTTAGAAAATATAAAGTTTTATGAAAATTATTATTGGTTATTATTTTAAAAGTTATTTCAAGTATATTAATTTAAATTAACAAAACAAGAAAATAGCAAAAATAATGGAAATATGGACAAAACCCTAAAAAGATAGGACCTGGGATTTGAACTCAGGTCCCTTACCTCAACAACAGCACTCAAAACCAACTGAGCCAGCATGCGCTGGTGAACATATGATGAGCATTGGTCTTTATATATTAAACCTGCAAAAATAAATAAAATCAAAACCAAAATGGCCTGCGGCCAGATTCGTACCCAGGACCATCACAACAACAACCAAACACTCCAACCACTAAGCCACACGGGGCGCGTCTGCAAGTTAAACAACAAACAAACATAATATATTAAGTTAACTGAATAATGAAAAATTGAACAAAATATTGTTGTCACCAAGGATCGAACACATGTCACAGCCAATAACACGCACACGCCAACACCACTGGGCCAAGCAACATTAGTTGACATAATACAAAAACAATTCAATAAAATATTAAGTCAAATATTTAAATTCCAGCTGCGCGCAAAACATCTTCATCTTCTTCCTCGTACCTGCGAAATTTCCTGCAAATATACCTACAAATTTTCCTGCGAATTTTGAATTTCAAGAACTTGCGAAAACTGGATCTTTCTTAATACGCAAAATTTCAACAAATTGATCATATAGACATGATCCACACATCATACACAGTTCATTGATGTATTTAGAATTTATTTATATTGGTTTAATTGAGAAACCCTAAACGGCCACCCTAAACCCTAACAATGGAAAATCCTTGGTCCTGCGTCAAAGCTCAAATTAAACCATCCAGAAACGTTCCTTGGTTCATTATAAATACAAAACATCAGTCAAACACAATTTATCATGCATGAATATAAGAAAATGAAAAATCATAAAAAGTGTAAGAACATTGATTCGGTTTATGCAAATGGTAATGATTTGGATGTTGTTGATGATCGAAACATGATCAGTGAGTCTCAAGGAAGCTAATGCAACCTTTGTTTTGTCTTGAAAGTGTCTCTAGGTCAAAAACCGAATGTGACTTTTTGTGTGAAAATTTGAAGTTGAATGGTGTTCTTGGAGGCTCTGAATTTCGTCCCTTGTGCTTGTAATAGGTTTATGAACTTATAATGATGTGAATTAGGTCATAACTTTGTGGATTTGTGGGCTTTCTTTCATAACTTGAGTGTGAAGAAATATCATGATCAAAATATGTGAAAAATCAAATCTTTGTATGCCAATCTAGCCTAGCACTAATTTGGATCAAATCAATCATCTCTAAATAATGTTTATGACCTTCTAGAACAAGAATCAAATTTAAATAGAGTTTTCATATTTTATTTTAATTTAAATTGATTTTTAATGAATAAAATCAAAATAAATAAAAAATAAACTATAAAAATCTGAATAAATAATATTTGATTTTTGCATGATGTCATGGTAGAGATTGGATAATAAAAATGCAAACCCATGTGAAAAGAATTGGTTCTACGATCCCATTTGCTCAATAAACCTCTCAAAAATTTCCCAACTTTGCAAAGGCACAAATCCCTCAATTTTAAGGCTATGAAGGTGTTATTGGACATTTTAGAAAGTTTAGAGAGTCCTCTAACCAACCTCTTTTGTCTCATGTCCATATCCTTTACCATTTTCAAATTATGCCCTTTGGAAGATGTTGACTTTTTGTTGACTTTTAAAATGACCTATAATGTCTTAGCTCATACCTTCCAAATGAAGCATTTTTGGGCTTGGCTTGTGAGACACAAAGTTTTAGAGAAGTCAATTTAATTCAAAATGAGCTTTGGATGGAAAATATTTGATGAAGAATGTGAAAGTTATGGCTGGTCAAAGTTCAGTTGACTTTTCCTATGAAAACCCTAATTTAGAAACTCCTGATTCTTGATGATCTGAAATCTCCTTGATGAATCATGATCAACCATTGATCAAATGATGAATTTTACTTCATATACTTGACTTTGGCAAAAAATCATGAAGTTTGACTTTGATTTGACCTCAGTTGACCTTAGTTTGACTTTTTGACTGCTTTGACTGATTTTAGCCTATCTGATCATCTGACTGAGCAAACCTTTTGGGAAAGACTTGAAACTTGACATAGGGATTCTTGAATACATGTAGGATGCTATGAAGCTCACTTGAAGCCTTGGAAGTCCATTTATCCTAATGAAATTCAAAACCCTAATTTAGGGTGCATTGTTTAGGAGGATGCATTGTCTAAGGGGATTGTCAAACTTTCTGACTAATTGTGAACCTTGTGAACCTCTTGGGACACCTTGTGAACCTTGTGAACTTTGTGAACCTCTTGGGATACCTTATTACACAATGTCTGGTCTAGGTGAGGGCAAATTTTGGGGTGCAACAAACCCTTACAAAGAGCTACTATGCCCCGGGCAAGACATAATGCTTGAATAGAGGAAAAACAGAAACAAAAATTATTACTCTTAGAAAGAGGTGACTTAAATAAGCCTTTCTGATATCCAATTTCTAAGATGAGTCCATGGAACGGCAGGCCTGATCTACTCATCTAGGTCACAGTCACTATCAACTGCGTCATCTTGCACGACACTGATGTTTCCATAATCCACCACTCCCACACTCGTGAAAGTAATCGGGCTTTGACAACCTTTAGCACTTGGTCCAGACGATGACTTCCTAGGATGGTAACCAATTCTGAACATATCTTTCTTTTCCGGCACTTCTACTGGACTTCCCCAGCCTTCTCGTATCCCATATTCTACCAACTCAAGCGCTTGCTTATAAGAGGCCACAAAAACCCCTTTCTTCGGTTCTTCAGGAGAAGCTGCCACTGCAGACGCTTGTTTAGTCTTCAAGGGCTCAATGGAGTTTCGACTATTTCGCCGTCCATCTCCACATACTTGAATGAAGCCAGATGACTAACAAAAATGTCTTCTTCCCCATTGACAGTTACAATTTGACCTTCCCAGACAAACTTTAGCTTTTGATGAAGTGTGGACGATACTGCTCCCGCTGAATGTATCCAAGGTCTTCCGAGCAAACAAATGTATGCAGGCTGTATATCCATTACGTAGAACGTGGTATTGAATATTTGCGGACCTACTTTAATTGGTAACTCCACCTCCCCGAACACCGATCTCCTTGACCCATCAAATGCTCGAACTACTAGGTCATTGGGCTTTAAAACTACTCCATCGTAATCCAACTTCATCAGTGCTTTCTTGGGCAAGACATTCAACGATGATCCGGTATCTACCAACACGTGAGAGAGTACTGTACCTTTACATTCTAAAGAGATATGCAGTGCCCGATTATGAGCACGCCCTTCAGAAGTCAGATCCATATCTATGAAACCCAATCCGTGAATGGCATTGACACTAGATACCACTGCTTCCAACTGATTTACTGAAATATCCTGAGGCACGTACGCCTTGTTCAGAATATTCAGGAGAGCCTTCCTGTGAGAATCAGAACACATAAGCAAGGACAAAATGGAAATCTTCGGCAGAGTCTGCTGCAGATGGTCCACAATTTTGTAGTCGCTCTTTTTGATAATCCTCAGAAATTCTTCGGCTTCTTTATTAAAGGTAAGGTCTGGATCAGTTACTGGTGCGGGATTGTTGACAACCACTGGCTGCTTCCTTCTCGCTCTAGCCTGGGCTTCTGCAGTATTTTTGGGTGGTATCACACTATTTCTTAGTGTTTCTGACGCAAATAACCTTCCACTTCTAGTAAAGCCCCCTACTCCAACATTTTCTACTTGAGCTGGGGTCGTACTAGACGTGGCCAACTCTTGCTTCTGGCCGTTATAGTATACTTCACCACCATAATTCCAAGGAATAACTCTATCGCTCTGATACATTATCGGTCCTGCAGTGGTGATGGTTATCGGTGCCACTCTGGCCCGTGAAGGAACTTGAGATGGATCGTAGAAGATAATTACTGTGGAGACTTCGCTTTCTTTTACAATCTTGTCAAACTGCAACATTCCCTCATCAATCATACTCTGGATCCCTGCTTTCAACTGCTCACACCCATTTGTAGCTTCAGCACATTCTGGACAATCTTCTTCACACCCTAGAAAGATACCTTTCTTTGACAATCAGACTTTAACAACATTCAACGGAGTCTGTAGGTCGTTGACATCACACACCAAGTTTAGATTCTCCCCTTTATCGACTGCCCCAACCGTACCTCCGTGAGAAGGCATCGGGTTCTGTATTACATTAGGAGTAGGAGCGAAGTTAATCGCTTTGGAATCTACTAGGTCTTGAACTACATACTTCAAGGCCTTGCAGTTTTTCGTGGTGTGTCCAGGGGCTCCTAAATGAAATTCACATCTAGCATTCACATTGTACCCTTCAAGAAGTTGCCCCGGCTTCGGGGTTGCAAAGTTCTGAGCTGAACCAGCTGGAGTTGGAGGAGATTCTTCAGAAGTTGTGAATAAGACATAGGCGGAGTGTCAAACTGCGTTTCTCTGGTCCTCTGAGAATAGTATGGACGGGGAGTTCTTTGTTGATACCCTTGCGAGTGTTGCGGCTGTGGTGGTTGGACTTGCTGTTGGACAGGTTGAGTTGAAATAGTGACAGGAGCCACTTGCTGATAAAAACCTCTGCTACTTCCTCCCTTCTGCGCGTACATTGCACCGGTCTCTCCTTCCATTCTCTTCACGAAGGGTTTCTTAATACCAGAGCTTGAAGCGCCTCCGTTCTGAATCTTCCCTTGCTTGATCCAACTTTCTATCCTCTCGCCAGTCAAGATGATATATGAGAATCCACTTGAAGAACATCCAGCTAGCCTTTCCATGAAATGCCCAGGGAGGGTATCCAGGAATAGGTCTACTATTTATCTCTCCAACAATGGCGGTTGCACTCTAGCGGCCACTTCACGCCACCTTTGTGCGTAATCTTTGAAACTCTCTGAGCTCCTCTGAGTCAGACTCTGAAGTTGGGTGCGACTGGGCCTCATGTCGATATTATACTGATACTGCTTGAGGAATGCTTCTCCCAATTCCTTCCAGTTTCTTATAGAGTTTCTCTCTAGCTTCATATACCATTCCAAGGACCCTCTAGAGAGACTATCTTGGAAGTAGTACATCCAGAGCTTTTCATCCCGAGTATGGGCAGCAATCTTTCGGTAGAATGCCTGCAAGTGAGTCTTTGGGCAGGAGCTACCGTTATATTTGTCAAAAGTAGGCGGCCTAAATTTGTGAGGAATAACCACCCCGGGGACTAGGCCCATGTCAGACACATCTATCCCCAGAGTGTCTCTACACTCGAGGGCTTTGACTTTCTCAGCAAGCATCAAAAACTCATGAAGATTTCCTTCTCCAGCGAACCCCATGTCGTTGTTGAAAGAAGGGAACTGATCCTCCTGCCTGTCTTGTACTGGAATGAAAGTTGTCGTGCCCTGTTCTGGAATCTGAGGTCCACCTGGGCCATTGCTGGTGTTAGGAGGAGCCCCTTGCACGTCAGGAGTGGTCACAAGAGTATTAGTCTGAGGAGGGTTGAGCCCTTGAATTGCATTTCTTAACTCTTGTTGTCCCTGAGCCATCCCTTGCATCATGACCATGAATTCTCCCATTCTGGTGCGAAACTCATTAAGTTCCATTTGCATTGCGTCCATGACTGTCCTCTGGTTACTGCGAGTTGCGTAGCGATGTGGGATATCTTGTCGAAGATGCCGGGTCTTGGCAGCTCTCGCAATCTTTTCTTGAAACACAGATAAATTAAGCATCCTGTAGAAAAAACCAGCAAAAACAAAGAAGAAAATGCAAATGATGCGTATGCAATGCAATGTGTTCCTTTTATTCCCAAGGCTCTCCTTTTCCGGTCCTAGTATTAAGAGAATAATAATTTGGAAGAAGACCCAAGCGATGTTCAAATACAGTGACGGTCGTGGAGAATTGGTGCTCATTACCCTGTGTCGGTGCAACAAATAACGAACAAGAAATTCAAAACAAGTCAATCACATAAACTGAAGTTCGAAACAACAAAGTCCCCGAAGGGTACCAATCAAAAGAACAACAAAGTACATCAAATAAAAGGAATCCCACAACAAGCCTGTGGGTAATCCAAGTACAATAGCATGAAACTAAACCCTAGGGAGCTCTAAGTCTTGCAGCCTCCAGCTAAGAAACTTGACATTCTGGAACAACTGAACGATATCCGGATGACCAGGCTCCTAGATGAGTCTCTGGATGAGGAGGTCCCTTAGATCAAAGGAAGCATGTAATTCTTCAATCTGCTGCAGGAAAGTCGTCTCATTCTCTTTGCTCGGACTCGGCTCGGCCTTTGACCTCTTCACATTAGCACGAAGCTTCAGCTCTTCAACTTCTTTCTGGACATCTTTAACTATTTGTTGACTCTTTGTCATCTGATGAAGATATTCTCTCTGTTGCTCTTGTGCCTTCCGAACTAACTTCTCTTGCTCAACCAAAGCATCCTGGAGGTTCTTGATCTTCCACTCGAATTCAGCTTCTACCTCCTTTTGCTTCTTCTGATTATCGCTCCACTTCTCCTCCCAAAATGTAATGGATTCATTAGCCTCATTCAGTTCTTTCTTATCCTTCCGGCGCTGACTCTCCTTATGGATCTCAGCCAATCCTCTCTTCCTGAAGTATAGATCTCTTTCCTCGAAGTCTTTCTGCTTAAGACGAACCGTCTCTTCAGCCCGGTGTAAACACCCCAAATTTGCCCTCACCCATTCACACCATGGCTTGTGGTCTTTTCATATGCATAAGTTCAATCATAGCATCTCATATTGCATATTTGCTTCACTGCATTGGTTCAAAGTCATCTGCATCTAGGGTTTGTGATCTGAGCAATCCAAGAGCCATTTGAGCCACTCCAAAGGTCATCAATCACTTCAAAGAGGTCCATGTATGTTCAAGCATCATATTATATCCCCACAAAGTCAAGAATGTCAAAGAATCACAAGAGCTGAGATTGGCATGGAAGCAGGGCCAGGTTTGACTACACAGATGACCTAAAATTAGGGTTTTGGTTTCAGAGGCCATAACTCCAAATTTTTTGGTCATTCTTGTTTCTATTGGTCTCTATATGTTATAAGGAGCATGCATATCAATTTTCATGAAGAAATTCCATGGGGAAGGCATCTGATCAAGAGTTGACTTTTTGAGCAAGTCAGTGCAAAATCAGGGCATCTGAGGCCCCCAATGACCCAACCAAAGGGTGTTCTTCATCATTTTGATTATGTATGATCTTTATTTGATCATAGAAGATGTTGTAAGTTCACAAGATTGAAGGATTTCAAGCCATTTGCAAAGTTGACTTTTTTGGGAAATTGACTTGTAATGGAAACTTGCCATTTTGGGAAACTTTTTCAACCCTTGCTTTTTGATTCAAAAATGCTTCAAATGAGAAAACTTTTGTCATGAAAGTTGTAGAATGGATCATTCCCTTTTCAAAAAGTACAAGAACTTGTTATAATTCATTTTGGATCAAAAGTTATGGCCTTGCAAAGTTGGACAAAATCATTGAAATTTCACTTTTGCACAAAATGGAAAACTTGCAATTTCTCATGGCAAGCCTTTATGTGACTTCAATATGACCTCTAATCATCATACCAATGCAATGCATGACCTAAAATCAGAATTGGCCCAAGGGATTTCTCATTTATTTGCCTTGATTCTCACATAACCATAAGCCATTCTTCATGAAAGCACAAAGAGGGATTTTTTGCAAAATCATTCTCAAAGGGATTGTTTGACCTCTAGCTGGTTTCAAAGCATTGCCATGACTTCATGAGGCATCACACACAAAAATTCAGCAAGGTTTTCTCACATGAACATAGCCAAAAGTTATGAGAAGTAACAAGTTGTCAAGTTGCAAAAACCCTTCCAACTCATGATCCAAATGCAGCAGCCTCTCATGAACCATCCAAGGGTCATCCTTGACTCAAGCTGAGGCAGGACAAGCCTTTAGATTGTCTCTGACCCGAGCCATGCCTAAGGTACACCATATCTTGACTTTTTGCACAAAGGCCCATACCAATCCCACAGTGACACACCAACTCTCTGCCCAACCAGAGCATGATATGTGGACCTCAAGCAATCCAAAAGCATACCACACACAAGCTGAATCCTCCCACTTTCTTGCATCCACAAAATCCTGTCAAAAACTCTTCCCCTTCGAATTTCCTTACACAGCCATGAAACCTCAGTTCTTTCTTCACCAATGAACCACAAATCCTCCATGGAACAAAAACCCACCATTAAAACAGCCTGAAACCCCCTAGAACACAACTGTAAAAAACTGCTACACCAGAACTCATCTTCACAAATCAGCCATCAACAAAAGTTTTGAAGCATTCCATTGAGCTCAGGAGGTTCAGGAGAGGCAGTTTGCATAAGAGAAAGGCCAGGAAAGCTCATCTTCACAGTTCTTCTTCTCAGGTAGCTTCAAAATTCCAACTTTTCAGAGCTTGTTTTTCTTGTTATAAAATGAAAGTGTATGTTGTGCTGGTCATGTTGATATCTTTGGAATTGAAAATGGTGAAGAAATGACCATTTCATGGCTCTCTGAAATTTCACCCGTAAAATTTGTTTGCTTCGATTCCCTCTGTTATTGGGTTAGAAATGATGTTTGAGGGGTGATTTGAATGGGGTTTGGGTAGAGGATCATTTCCCTGTGTTCAATTTGAGGTGGGGTGGCCTGTAGCATGATTTAGGGTTTTTGACCCGCCGGAGAAGATGACCGGAGCTTCCCTCCGGTCACCTGAAAGTCATTAACCCTAATCTGTGTAATTAATGAACTTTGAATTATGGCCCTTAGATGCGTTGACCCGCGCGTGTTTGGATGGTCAGGATTCCACCATTTTGCCCTAATCCTCATTTGACTTAATTAATCCAGATTAATTAATTTTAAAATCAGATTTAACCAGGTTTGAACTTGGGCCATTGGATGTGGCGCCAAGTCAACCTTTCCTTGCCCAGAATCAATCTGGTTCGTCCATCCTGCATACTTCCATTTAATTTCTTTTTATTTTCATTTTATTTGATTTATTTGTACATTTAATTTAAAATTAGCAAAAAATGTTTAAAAATTATGAAAATTTTTGTCAAGGTTTTCATTATTTTCCAGTACACAAAAATATTTTTATTTTTATTTTTTGCATTAAAAATTATTTTTAAATCATTTAAAATTTTATTTTTAATTAATTAATGAAAATTAATTAATTAAAAATACTTTTAGGTATTTAAAAATCACAAAAAAATTCATGTAACCTTTAAAAACATTTAGAAACATTGTCCAACTCTCAAACCAAATTTCTTTTTTGTTCTTGATGCCCTTTTGATAATTTTCTTTGGATTTAATTTCATTTCAAGGCATTATTTTGTTTCAAACTTCAAAAATTCATTTCTTCCTAACCCTTGAGAGTTGGACAATGATTCTTTTTGCATTGCATCTTATATAGCATGTAGTTTATAGGGTAAAATTGGCATGAATTGATCTTGCATTTTCAATTTGTTTTGCATTTTTCTTGGCAAGGTACCTTAAAACCCTAGAAATCTTAGGAAATTCATAACTTTCAATAGGTTAAGAGTTGGATCCCCTCCTTTGGGAAGTGAGTTTGTATAGGTCTAGGGTTCCTTTGATTTCATTTTCAAATTTTCATCATGTCATTTGCTTCTGGTTTTGGATTTTTGCTTTGTATGTTGCATATAACCCTAATTTATGCCTTCCTTTGCATCCATATTCCATTTGCTTGCATATCATGACTTGCCATGACATTTTATGCTTTCATTTGATTCATAATACATCTTAGGACATATTAGAATCATGTTTGATCATTGAATCTTTCATTTGCCATGTTGTATGTCCATTGCATTTCATAACTTTTCATGAACATCCATGGTTCCAAACATGCTTCTCTTGCATCCATATGCTTGTGTGATCATCCTCATGCCTTGCCTCATATTTGCATCATCTCTTAGCATCATTAACATCATACTTATGCTTCTGGTTTTGGTTTGCATCATTGCATTGCATCTCATTTTGCATTGCATTTCATTTCTTTACTAACTTTTCAGGTGGTAAGTTGTATTGAGAAGTGAATTTGCCTTCACTTCTCACAATCTCTTTTCATCTCTCTTATGCATCATTGCTACATATTATCTTGTGCTTTGGATTGAGCTTGCTCAATCATGTTCATCTTACCTTCTTTCTTCCAGCAACTTGACTTCTTGAGTGAAGCAAGTTGTTTTTGCTTCTCTTTGTTTCTTGTTCCCTTCATCTTGTTCCTCCTTGGTGGCCTTTGAATATGTCTTTCTCTCTTAAGCCTCACAAACCCTAGGAATGACCAAGCATGATAACAATTAGGGTTTTATTAGTCCCCCACTTAGCTTTTACCTTTGTGTCTCTTTGAGTTCTCTTTTCTCACCTCATAATCAGGGACTAAACCCTAAAGGTTTTAAGGCTTTGTGATTAAGCTTATGCCTGCATCCTTCTATTAGGATGGAGTGTATAACTTTAATCCTAAGTGTTAAACCCTTAATGTGTTTAAATCCTTTAATCAATCCACTTAATAATTATCTAAGACAATAAGCTTGTAACTTGGGCCTTGCATTAGGGTTCTAATTCTTCCTTAATTGGTTAAGAAGGACTAACCCTAATGTTAATGGACAAGTCCCCCTCAAGTTGTCTTACAAACCATAAAAATCACTTCTTCATATTATCATTAACTAAAATCCACTTAATAAAGGCTTTGTTTTGTCATGAGGTTAATCCCTAATCATGGATTAAGTTGAGGAGTCTTCCTCAGCTTAAACATTCTCATCTATTATCCTTCTATTAGGATGGTGTAATGAGTTTGTTTAATCCCTGATTATGGCTTAAACTCATTACTCAACACTAAACAAAAACAACAAAAACATCTAAATAATCACAAGTAGGTTAATGATCTTAATCCTACACCATGGTGATTAAGTGTGAGATGCTGACTTCACACTTAAGGTATTCTCATTACCCCTAATCAGAGGGAAGATGTGATGAGTTTACTAACCCATTGGTTTAGGCTTAAGCTCATTAATTTATGACAAACTTTCAAAAGCAATAAAAGACTGAAAACTCAAAAACAAACAATAATTGTCTCCTTCGGGATTCTTTTCTCACCTCATTCACTCATAAACGAGAACTTGCTTCTTCCGTCTATGCAAGACAGTTAGCACCTGAGCCAAACAGGTCATACACTTGAGCATAGACAAGTAAGCAGTTCATCAGTCAATTTATCTTTCAGTCTCTTTGGGTCGAACTACGGTGTTCTGACTTTCTCATTGCACGAGAGGATACGTAGGCATAACTTAACAGTTATCGAACAAAAGTTTATGTATATTCCCCCTCCTTCCAGCATCATTCCTTAAGCCTCATAGTCTTGAGCTTCATACTCCTGTTCTTACACTGACACTTCACTTATACACTTCACATTTCTTTTACACTGACACCTGTACATCCTTTTCCAGCTCTTTTGCACATAAATAGCACTGACACTACCCCTTTAAAGCACAAATATTTTAAGCGTGGATCCCGTCGAGTACGGCGGACAATCTGGGTGCTAATACCTTCCCAGGTTGTAACCAACCCCCTTTCTCAGTCTCTCTAGTTCGCAACCGTCTTGTCCATATCTTTCTAGGTTTATGCAGCATTACCTTTCCTTCGGGATAAAAATGCCTAGCTGGCGACTCTATTCATTTCCTTTCTCCTTTCGCCGACCGTTCGTGTCTGTACCCCTCTTGGCCCTGTGTGTCATTTTGGTGGGAGCGACACCCGGTGAGTTATATCTTCTAACTGATGGTTCTGAATCATCAATTTCTGACAAGAATTGTAAGCCTCTTGATTCTCAACTCTAAGCTGCTTGACCAAAGCTTCCAATTTCTGATAATCTTCTAAAGGAACTGTGGTAGGTGGTGGTAACGGTACGGAGAAAGGGATTAGAGTCACTTGAGCTTTTTCTCTTACCCAAGCTTCAAATTCGGGAAACATTTGGTTATTACTCCTGCCCAAGCGTTCTATACCCTTTCTATTAATCAATTTCCAAGCACCTGTAGCTTCCCGTACCAATAGGAGATTGTCCTTCACAGGGAAATAAAAAGTCTGATCCAACTCCGAATCTTTGGGAACATTCTTCAAAGCATATCCTAATTGTCTTCTCAAAAGTATGGGGTTGTAATTAATGCCCCCAGCAACTTCTAAGAGGGGAACATTAGGATACCCTCCACGGCTGGAGATGAGCTCTTTCCCTTTTATCCTTAAGGTGAGCCATCTAATGTCTTTGGCGGTCAGCGTGCTTAGCTTTTGCGACCAGATTACTTTGGGATCCGTGAATACTCCAGTAACAGGGATGTGCCTCATAAACCATGTGTAGAATAACAGGGCATAACATCTAACCAAGCAACCTCGTCTCTTCTCATTCTTATAGTGTACTGAATAATACAAATCTCCCAAGAGAGTGGGTACAGGATTCTTCATCACAAACAAATGAATGGCATTCATATCCACAAACTTCTCCATGTCAGCAAACAAGACTATCCCATACACAGATAATGCCAAGATGGCGTAAACTAAATCCCACTGCTTTTCCACGGCACATTCTTCAGCTCTTCTGACCAGAAACTCTAAGGGAAAACCAAGTACTCCTATCTTGGTGGCAACCAGATTAGCAGATATCTCTGACGAGCTCAAATAAAGAGCTTTAGCGATGTCAGCATGAGTCGGTCTTGTCATTTATGAATTCAAAGGAATTTGGTCTTTGATAGGCAGTCCCAAAATCTCAACATACTCTTCTAGTAATGGACCTAGCTGGAAATCAGGGAATGTGAAACATCGGAGTCTAGGGTCATAATAATGTAGAAAGGTATGGATGGCACTCCTTTGTGAACTATCCAGATTGAACACCATGTCCAGAATATCACCATATCGCTGTTTGAAAAATCCCAAATGCCCGGGGTAATAAGAGACACCATCTGCTTGAGCAAGTCCACATTGGTATCAAAAAATTTGTAGAAAATATTCTTCTTTCTGATATCTTCCATTCTGAAGCAAGTATACGACCAGGAACTGGGAGTAGTGCAAACCCTGAGAATAAAAGAAACACAAATGATTAATGATGCTATGATGCTTATGCAAGGCAAGGCATGTGATCAGTGAAGTGTCTGTGATGTGTCAATCATATAATCAGGTGTCGGTGCAAGGTCACAATATCCATATATCACAATAACAATCCCTTTGATCCGGGATCCATATCTTAGAACCAGAAATCCAGATCACAAAACTGAACCAAAGGCAAAGCGGGTATGCTGAAGGTCTTAGGGTTCCTGCAAACCTGTAAACCCCTCCCAATCTCACGGGTGTGCTACTCGGGTTAACATCACGGACTCTCAAAGCCGAATAGCAATAATACGTTCACCATTTCCGAGAAATGGCTCATGACCAAATCAGGGAATCGGTTTGGCATTATGTACTACTCAGGGAGGCCTCATCTGAGTCCGAAAAAACAAGCATCCCTCACAAGTCCCCAGCTTCAAGCACTGAATCGAGAAACAATAGTACATTCATCCTGAAGGGTACAATACTACCGTCATACGAACAATTTGATTTAACTAGATTCCTATGAGAGAACCAGGCCATCCTATGCGAGTTCCCAATGGACCCTCGAATGCGAGTGGGTTTGCCAACAAATGTGGTCTGCCACTGTCATCACTGGAGATGGGTGTTCCCATTAAGGTCCTCGAAGATTGGTCACCAGATGCACATAACTATCAAGGTCGTACCCTGAAGTGGGGTAATCCCCATACAGAATAGTTCCAAGACGGTCGCAATCTGGGTGTGGAACACATCGCCACTCATCATGGTGAGATACCATGAGAGTACAATGTCTGTCCACGCTAATCCTATAGTGCACTCAAGCCGAGTATTTGGCTTATCTCACAGTAACTCCCATCCCGCAGAAAAAATGAAAACCAGCACAGCCAGACAGTCCAGTATAATATGATGCATGGAAAATAAATACTGAAAGCGGTAAATAAATGCGATAAAGTAAAACTGTAAACTAAAAACTGTAAATAAAAACAGTAAAGCTAAACTAAAGCACACGACAACAAACAAATAAACACCCAAAGAAACAAAACCAAACAGGCGCTAGGATTGACTCTACAAGGGAAACCAAAGATTATGGGTTCGTCCCCAGCAGAGTCGCCAGCTGTCGCTCCCGGGATTTTCATCCTAGTACAAACGCGAAAGTGGCACGGAAAAGGTAGAGTCGCCAGCCAGACATTTTTATCCCAAAGGAATGGGAAAGGTAATGTTGCACAAACCTAAGGAAGAAGGAAAAGGACGAGGCCTTGCGAACCAAAGATCTGGGTTCGGGAGTCGGTTACGACCTGGGAAGGTATTAGCACCCCAGATCGTCCGCCGTACCCGACGGGATCCACGCTTGTTTGCTTGTTTCAAAGGCTGAGAAATAACTGCTGCTGAACAAAACAACTGCTACTGGAACTGGAACTGAAATGAGAAATGGAAAAAGAGAACGAAAATAAGGGGGAAAATGTAGGGAAAATAAATAATGTGCTCGAACGGCCCCTACCCCGCTGCCTACGTACCTCATCGGGATAATGAGGATCAGAGTCGACGTAGTTCGCCTAACTAAGGCGGGAACTATTTATTTGTGTTTTTTATGGCTGGAACTGCGTATGTCTATGCTCAGGTGTTGCAGGCTCGTCTGGTACGAGTGCATTTACCGTCTTGCATGCGAGACAAGTCGTCGCGAGTTCGCGTTTAGAATGAATGAGATGAGAGAAGAAGTTCCCACAGGATAGTCGTTTATTGTTTGTTTTTGTCTTTTATGAGAAATGTTTTAAATTTGTTTGTGAACATTCTTGTACTAAGACCTATCTATCGCGGTGAGTATTTATACCTCTCCCCGAAACAGGACGCGTATAAACACTCTGCGACAAAGTCTCGCGTCGTACAAGAAGGTTCGATTTTCATTAAGTGTTTTATTGCTTTTCTTTATGAGATGAGAAAGAATGACTCAAGTTGCAAAAGGAAAAATCTAAGGGACTAAGACTCAATCGTAATTTTGTTGATTTATTTACAAGTGGTCCTAATGGTTTGTGTGGTTTTCTAAACTTAAGGAAGAAAAGAACTAGAAACTACTAGAATTCAACTTACTTCCTAAGGAAGTTAAGTTTATTCTAAAACAAAGAGGAGGCCTATACAAGTGGAAAAAAACTTCAAATAATATGGCAAGGCACTAAAATGGACATAAGAAATAAATTCTAAAAATGAATGCTAAGGCATAAAACCAAAAAGTAAGCCTAAACTTATTCTAAGTTCATTTATTATGAATTCTAAGCCTAAGTCCTAAAACTAAGGGAGTTATCTAATATTGTCATTCTAAAAATCAGAAATTAAACTAGGCTAAGTCATTGTTAAATCCTAAGATTAAACCTAAGCAAACTAGCCCTTAATGGATCTTAATATTCTAACCTAAACTAATTGAATTTTACATGTAAAAAGGCCTAAAAATTAATACACTAAAAAAATAGTAAAGGTCCTCGAAAAATTATGGAATTAATTCTATAGGGTCCTAAAACTGATTATTACACTGTGCTAAAAAATATCCTAAAATTTTAGAAGTTAACTATGTCTAAAAATCACTTAATTCTACTTATGGATTAACTATGATTTTCTATGGATTAAACTACCAAAACAGGGGATAAAATGGCCTAAAAATTCTGCCAAAATTATTCTAGGTCCTATTATGAGTCCTCTAAACTTAGAAAAAAGAATGGGTCAAAAATCCTACTGGAAGGGGACAAAATAAAATGAACAAAATCATGTACAGTTAAAAGAAATTCAATAAAAGCTAATTAAAAGAAAAATCAGAATTAAATCGAAAATAAGCAAAATTCAGAAAATAAAAATTTCAAAAATTTCTAATTGGAATTAACAAACTACTGGAATTTTTATAGAATTTTATTATGGATTTTCCTATTTTTTCATGATTTAATCCTAAACTATGCTTAATTAAAACTAATTCTAAAAAATAATAGAAAAAGGGGGTTCATTAGCATTTTTTATAGTTATTTTTTTCTTAATGGGCTTAAAAAGAGGGTGCAGATTGCAAAGAGACCTTGGGCCCATGCTCAGGAAATCTAGGGTGTATTGTATGGGATTCAGTCAATAATGTTGACTTAATCAAAGTCGTCTGATCTAGGGTTTCTATTGGTATTCAAATCATGTGGATCTACAGAGCAGGAACATGGGAACCTAAGGTGGACGACACCCACACAAACCACCGCCAGAAGGGCCAACCGGACGGTGACACGTGTCACCGCCAGTGTGGTTGAAGTTCAAAACACAAACCAACCTTTCCTCTTCTAACAGTGCAGTCCTGAGAATTTATGAAAAACATTAATTAAAATTAATGGCCATGGATATCTTAATTACTCTTAATTCTCTTTTTTAATTTCCCAGGATATTCAAATAATCATAAGTTAATTTCCTTGATTGTTTTTTAATTACAAAACAAAAACAACACCAAGGGTTGAAGAATTAAACACAAAAACTAAACCTAATTTCCCTTTTCCTCTTCCCTCCTCACCGCCGCGGCACCCCATCCTCTTCTTCTTCCCCAACCTCTTCTCTATTCGTCTTTATCGCCTCCACCTCCGTCTTCTCTCTTCCTCTTCATCGCCTCAAATTCTCTCCCTCAACTTCATCTTCTCCTCCCTCCATCATCCCCTTCTATCAAGCTTCTTCTTCTAAAACCCTAGCGCCGCCGCTGTACTCCCTCATCTTCCCATCTAACACCGCCACGAACAAACGGAAAAGACGAAAAAAAGCTCGGAGAAACAACCTCCTCTCTTTACATCTACAACCTAATCTTCACCTCTATCACAAATCAAGATCGCAACACAACCTCAACCTAACCTCTCTGCTCACTCTAATCTGAAATCAAAAATCTCATACTCTCAAATCGGTATAGTCGAAGATCACAAAAAATGCAATAATTAAACTACCACGCAAGAACAACTGAAAGTGAAACTCACACAAGAAACAACGCAAGAACAATTCGTACCTTACAATTTAGCCGCTGACGAAGGACGCGATTCAGGTATGTATTCGGTTTGATCCATGTTGCACTCTTCCTTTCACTTTTCGGAATCTTGTGTTGCGATTGCTTGTTATTGATCAGAGAAGATGTTGAATGATTATTATTGGACTTCTTCTTGAATTTGCAGGTAAAGGTGTGTGTTGAAATTTGTTGATGATTGTAGGTTATTTGAGAAGGTGATGATGAAACTCTTGAAGTCAATGCTGAGTTAGTTAGGTCCTGATGGGAGCTTCTGTGTTCTTAATTAAGGTTGATATTGACATTGATTTCAGGTGGAAGATTAAGATGCTGCAATTTGATGCGAGTGTTGCAGAACTGGAGTGTTAAGATTGATGAAGATTAAACATGATTTTGTATGAAAGATGGAAGAAAATTCAGAGAAACTTGAGGGAGAGTTGAAGAATGGTGAAGAAGAAGACTTTGAAGGAGGAGGAAGTTGCAGAAGGTTCAGGAAGAAATGATGAAGGAAGTGAAGAAAATGGTGAAAAAAAGTGAAGTTGTGGAAGAAAGCCGATTGAAGAACAATGGTCCTGATTTATAGAAGATAAATTCAGCTTCTGTGCATAATCTCAGGTGAGCATTCTAGAAGAAAAATCTGTTATGAAGTTGGTTATTGATTTTTTTTTTGAATCAGTTAAAAGTATTCTTCTGAACTTATCCCCCTGAGTTTTCTTTATTAACTTTGGTTTTGGTTAATACAGGTTGTTGACTAAAGATGATGGTGAAGGATACAACTGAGGGCATTGTTGGCCGAAACTCGTAACTGTTGATGGACGTTCCGGATTTGCTTTACAGTGATGTATATGTTTCAATTCGTTGTTGTGAAGCATTGTAGTTGTTGATGTTGATTCATATGGTGTTGAATTTTGCAGGGAAAGATTGAACAGGTTGTGAAGTGGATTAGAGTTTTCTTTGGTCCTGAGTTCAATATTGTTTCTCTTTTTTTTTAATTGTCTTCAACTAGTTCTGTTTTATATCAGTTAGGACTTCTAACTGTATTTTCTGCTGTGAAAGTTGTAACTGAATCTGTTATTATTATAATCGAACTCTGTTGAGTTCTTTTTTTTCTGAATTTTTGGCTCTGGTTCTTGTTATTTGAATTTGATCTGAGATTTTTCTTCTGAATTTTTTCAATGAAAATATGTTGTTCAGATTTATTTATTTTTTGCTGCATACTTTTCATGTACATATCAACGATATCCTGCTGCACCATCGTCGGCTCTGGCTCGATGTTGACAGTCACAATAGGCTTAGGAAATAATTCATTCGGAACAACACTTGATGAATCACTCTCACCGTCTTTGACATCCACGTTTTGTACCTCTTTGGTGCCTGAAAATTGTTCATCACCCGGGGACTTAGAAGCTGCAGCAGCAGCATCAGATGATTTTGAGCTTTCGGGTGCAAAATGAGAAGAAACTCCATTTGTCGACACACTGCTCGGTGGAGAATCAACTTTAGGAGGTTGCACTTGCACAAACTTGCCGCTACATGCTGAGAAGCTTTCCACGAGACGAACACCGACTTCAGAACTATGATTGTCAGCATCAGAATTGGCTAAGCTATCAGAGCATTGACTCTCCTCGCACGAAATGCCAAAATATTCTGAAACCATTAAGTGATCTTCATTCGCGATCTTAGGATCTGGAAACTCAATTTTACCCAAATCTCTGGCCAATGACTCAGATGTTTCCAAGTCCTGCGCAGCGGCACGTGTGGCCTCCTCACCAGGCATTGCCGCTATTGCCATAACATCAGGTGTAGCACCATTATAAGAAATTGACAACTGAACAAACCCTGAAGGAGAATGAAATAGATCAGTGGAAGAAAGAGATAACTTTTTCTCTAGCTTCCCATTCTAAACAAGCACTTCAGACAACGACACCAAAGCAAAACCAAGCAACTGATCTTCAAGATAATTATTCACCCTGCTCAGCATCCATAACTCACATTTAAGAGACGAATCAACGTTACAAACATTGAGACGAAGATTGTCATTAAACACAGGGTTCCTTCCACCTCCATTGATAGTCTTCGTAGAAACTACATTCTCATGATTACTTGTCAAACAAATCTTAGCATAAACATCTTGCTTATGGTATATGCAGATGTTCTGAATATCCCTAGCTTGATGTATGTAAACATCAAGCACTCCAACACATTCATCGGCATTTGACATGATAGTTTCCTTACCGTTGACTTCAATCTCCTTAGAGGAAGGACTATTACTCTGCGCGAAAACATCAGACTTTTGCTTCTCACCCTCACCCAAGATTGAGCTTCTGAAGGGCGACACAACAGATTGTGGGGAATCCATGATCAAAACAACAGCTATTTGTGGCTTGAAAGTCAAAGAGGAATCTTTGTGTTGTGTGGATCTAAAACAGAATTGGAGGATGACCCAGTGAGGGAACCGAGGTAGTGTTGCAGAAAGAACAAAAAAGTTGTGAACTTGTTTAAAGGGAAAGGATGGAGAAGGTGATTGGTGAGAGAGATAAATTAATGAGTGTAGGGATCTGTGTGGAAATTGCACGTACTATAAAATGCGACTGTGTGTATTTGGAGTATAGTTTCACATAAAAATTTGGACCAAAAAATGGGTAATTGGAATGTAAGGATAATCGGCCAAAATGAATTAATTTGGTTTTAAATAAAAATGGATTATAGTTGGGGAAAAATGAAAATACGGACATGATGATGGATCATGGATCATGGAGAGGAAAACCTAATTTTAGCCCGAAGTCACTCTGGATTTCCTTGCACAAGTTTCTTATCAAATGAACACATCCATCGCTGAACAACTGGGTAACTTGCAACTTAAGGCACAACCATTTGAACCATCTAAAACTCGCCCTGATTATTTAAATACATGCTGAGGAAATAAATCCACCTGTGAACCATTAATAGACTGATGAACACTCAATCAAGACGAACTGACCATTTTTTGACAAACCAGAGGACTTTTCCACCAAACACAACTTCGAACTTTTAATACGCACTGCCAGAGAAATAATCATTGGCACAAATAGCGTGCAGTTGAAGCGAACTCCCGATAGTTTGACCGAGATTAGGTCAAACACTCATCTGAACCGGATCATAACTGAACAACCACATCCGAAATGAAATCACTGCTATGCCCTATGCCTTTTTGTGTGTTTGAATGTTATGCTTCACTTTTCTATGCCAGTGAATGCAATATTATGTATGCAAGTGCAATGTCGTGTGCTATGAAAATGAGAGGGCAAAATTTGAGGTATTATAGCAGTCATTCACTTATTCCCTTATTTTGCGTGGACTGCCCTTTCGGGTTTTCAATCCATCGGGATACCTTTTTTTGCTTGAGCTGTCCAATACGGATTTTCAACTCACCGGGTGTACAATTTTTTATTATATCCCTAACTTTTTCCCGAGCCTTTTATTATGTTTTTGGCTCGCCGGGATGCCCTTTTTTTTTCCTGGACTATTTATTTTGTTTTTTGTCCAACGGGTCTTTTTATGCAAAGTATTTTTTAATCGCGTCTGAGTTAACAGGGGACTGGAAATCTTCGCCATCCATAGTAGTGAGCATCCGTGTTCCACCAGAGAAAACTTTATTGACTATGAATGGGCCTTCATAATTCGGATTCCACTTGCCCTTGTGATCTGAACCTGGAGGAATAATTCTCTTGAGTACAAGCTCACCAACTTGATACTCCAGAATGCGCACTCGCTGATCGAATGCCCGCTTCATTCTTCTTTGATAAAGCTGACCATGACATACAATTGTCAATCTCTTTTCCTCAATTAAGTATAATTGATTATAATAGGCACACACCCATTCAGCCTCGTCAAGCTTGACATTATTACTTACAAAGAAGGAATCTTGACTTCAACAGGTAAGACCGCCTTGATACCATACACCAGGAAAAAAGGAGTTGCCCCAGTAGACGTCCTAACCGACGTTTGGTACCCATGCAAAGCAAATGGTAACATCTCATGCCAATCTTTCTAGGTGACGACCATTTTCTGCACAATCTTCTTGATATTCTTATTTTCCGTCTCGACCGTGTCATTCATCTTCGGCCGGTAAGGAGAAGATCTGTGGTGTTGGATTTTGAAGTCCCGACATAGCTCAACCATCATTTTGTTGTTCATATTGTAACTATTATCAGTAATGATTCACTCGGGAACTCCATATCTGCAGATAATGTCTTTCTTCAGAAATCTGGCCACCACCTGTCTAGTGACATTGGCATAAGATGTTGCTTCGACCCATTTGGTAAAGTAATCGATTGCGACTAGTATGAAACAATGGTCATTTGAAGCAGTATGCTCTATTTTTCCGATCATGTCAATGCCCCACATAGAAAAGGGCCAAGGAGATGAAATGACGTTGAGCGGGCTTGGGGGAAAATGCATTTTGTCTGCATAAATCTAACACTTATGACATTTTCGGGCGTATGAACAACAATTTTCATCCATTGTTAACTAGTAATACCCCGACCTTAATAACTTCTTTGCCATTGCATGTCCTCCTGCATGGGTACCAAATGATCCCTCGTGGACTTCTTGCATTAACATGTCTGCTTTGTGTCTATCCACGCATCTGAGCAAGACCATGTCAAAGTTTCTCTTGTATAGAACGTCGTCAGCATATAAGAAGATACTTGCAGCAAGTCGTCTCAAAGTCTTCTTGTCGTTGGAAGATGCCCCAGCTGGGTACTCTTTACTTTCCAAAAAGTGTTTAATGTCATGATACCAAGGTTTATCATCAGACACTACATCAACAGAGAACACATAAGCGGGTATATCAAGCCTGGAGATGTCAATCCTGGGGACGTAATTCCAACATATCACTTTGATAGACAAAGATAGCGTAGCCAGTGCATCGACAAACTGATTTTCATTACGTGGTATATATTGAAGCTTTACTATTGTGAAGAATGTCAACAACCTTCTAGCATAATCCCTGTAAGGAATTAAATGTTCTTAATGTGTATACCTGTTGCACCCCAAAATTTGCCCTCACAATACAAGACTTTGTGTGCTAAGAAGGTTCACAAGGTTCACAAGATTCACAATACTTACAAGACCTTTCATGAGGTTCATGAAGTCTACAAGTCACTTTATGAGGTTCACAAGGTTCACAGGATTCACAATGCTTACAAGACCTTTCATGAGGTTCATGAAGTCTACAAGATACTTTATGAGGTTCACAAGGTTCACAAGACCTCCCATGAGGTTCACAAGACATTTTATGATGGTTCACAAGGTTCACAAAGTTCACAAATAGTCAGAAAGTTTGACAATTCTCTCAGGCAATGCACCTCCTACGCAGTGCATCCAAAACTAGGGTTTTGACTTTAATTAGGCTAAATTAACTTCCAAAACTTCAAGTGAGCTTCATAACATCTTATATGTGTGTGAGAACCCCCATGACAAGTTTCAAGACTTTTCTCAAAGGTTTGCTCAGTCAGATGATCAAATAGGTCAAAATCAGTCAAAGTAGTTAAAAAGTCAAACTGAGGTCAACTGTGGTCAAATCAAAGTCAAACTTCATGATTTTTTGCCAACATCAATTATATGAAGTAAAATTCATCATTTGATCAAGGGTTGATCATGATTCATCAAGGATATTTCAGATCATCAAGAATCAGAGGTTTCTAAATTAGGGTTTCCTCAATAAAAGTCAACTGAACTTTGACCAGCCATAACTTTCACATGCTTCATCACCAAGTTTCCATCAAAAGCTCATTTTGAAGTAAATTGAATTCTCTACAACTTTGTGTCTCACAAGCCAAGCCCAAAAATGCTTCATTTGGAAGGTATGAGCTAAGACATTATAGGTCCTTTTGAAAGTCAACAAAAAGTCAACAACTTCAAAAGGGCATAACTTGAGAATGGTAAATGATATGGACATGAAACAAGTGGGGTTGGTTAGAGGACTCTTCAAGCTTTCCAAAATGTCCAAGAACACCCTCATAGCATTAAAATTGAAGGATGTGTACCCTTGCAAAGTTGGGAAATTTTTGGTTGGTTTATGAAGAAAATGGAGGTTTAAAACTAATTTCTTCTAAATGGGCTTGCCATATGATGACCCAATCCATACTATAATCTCATGCACGACCCAAGTCAACAAAAATCAGATTTTTTATCATTTTATTTTTATTTATTTTGATTTAATTCATTAAAAATCATTTTAAATTAAAATAAAATATAAAAGTCAAAGATTTAAATATGATTGAGCTTCTAGAAATTCATAAAAGTGATTTGAATCAAAGTGGTAAGAGAATCATGTTGATTGGCCTAAAATAGCAAGTGTTTATGCAAAAATATTTGATTTTCAAAGCATATCTTTTTGAATCTTTTTGGATCAAATTCTTCACACAAATATCATATTTTTCTGACCTAATTCATTGCTCTATAAGTATATGGGGTAACCCTAATCACAAGCCACAGATTTCCAGCTCAAAAGTGTAAGTTTGCAAATTTCCAAAACCTCTCCAAACTTAAATTCGGATTTTAGCATACAAGACATTTGAAGGTATTTTGAGAACACAACAATGATCCTTGGACATCATTGAGTCGAAACCAATACATACTTGCATTCAAAACACCTCATATCACATAAACCGAATCAAAATTTGTTCTTGAATATGAGTTTTTCGATTTTACTAATTCAATGCATTTTGATGAATTTTGTTTGGCTAATCATGTTTGTGATGTTTTATAGAATGTTTCTGGGCAAAGAAGTTGAAGAAACCATGAATAACCCGTGAGATGCCATAGTTAGGGTTTCACCTTTGAATTTAGGGTTTTATGATTCACTGAATTTAAATGAATTTAAAGGACATGGTGTGATTGTATAGACTGTGAGGATCATGTTTCATTAATCAATTTGTAAAAATTGTACTGTTTTGCTGGTATTTGAAATTCGCAGGTTCCATATGCTATAAAATTCGCAGGTATATTCGTAAGTGAAAACGCAGGAAAATTCGTAGGACTGAAGAAAGAAGATGAAGGCCCTGCGCGCGCGTTCTGGAATTTGAATTTGATTTTAATATTTTTACGTTTGGTTTCTATTTTGATATCACAAGCTTGTGCTTGTCCCAGTGGTAAAGCAGGCGTGCGTATTGTTAGAGGGTTGGTGTTCGAATCCTGGCTCCAACCAGCTTTTTATTTGTTTTCCATTTTAATTGTTAAATATAATATATTATGAATTATGATGGTTAGATAGACAGGTGCGCTCTCCCAGCTGGAATGGTAATGTGATTGTGTGATTGCTTGAAGGTCCTGGGTTCGATCCCCCCAGACCTTTTGTTTTCTTTCTATTTTTCTTTGATTTTCAGGATATGGAACAAAACCAATTGGACTTACCCTTCCTTCACCTGCGCGCGTGTTGGCCTGGTGGTATGAGTTGCTGGCCTAAGTATTGCAAGCCAAAGGTGCTGGGTTCAATTCCCAGCCAGGTAAGTTCCAGTTTTTTTTTTGTTTTATTTCATTGTTTTGCTAATTATTTTATTCTTAATTAAATATAATCATGTTTAATGTATGTTTAAATAATCCTAGAAAAATAATATGTAAATATTTTCTAATTTGTTTTCTAAATTCTAAACCTAGTTCTTTATTATTATATATTTAAAATCAAAATATGTATATATTTATTTAGTTATTAAGTTAATATTATTAGAAACCTAATTTATTTTTATAAACCCTAAAAAATATATTTCTTCTCAAACCATAATTTTTCTTCTTCTATTTATTTAATACTATTATTTGTATCTATTATATTTATGACTTAATTCTTAATTTAATTTTTTTTGTTAATGTATAAAATATTTATAATTTAAATTTTTTTTTATGTAAATATAATTTAAAATGCTTAATTTATTGTTTATAATTTAATTTTGCATGAAAATAATTCTTATTATATGTTTAAAATTGCTAATTTAATTTTTGTAATTATAATTTATTTTTCATAATATGTTCATAATTGATTTAATTTTATAATTTACATATAATTCCAAATTTTATAATAATTAATATAATTGTTCATATTTTCTTATTAACCATTAAAAATTTTGTTTATTATAATATCCTTGTTTATTTCATTAATTATGTTATATGATTATTACTAACCCCATTTATCTTTAAATTATTATTATTATTATTTTCACTAACCCAATTATAATTGCTTATTTATTATTATTATCTAATATTTTGCTTATTTATTTAAATTGCTTTTATCATTATTATGTAATTGCTCCTGGATGTAATATTTTATAATATTTAAATTATTTATTTTATGCTATGGTTAGTAAATAGGGAGTGTAACATGTATGTTATTTAAAATTAATTTAGGTCATTTAAATTAAAAGATAAATATTAAATTGTACACTCACACACGTAAGTCGATCTTTGATCGCCATCTCACTTCCTTAGGGACACCTCTCATTGTTGCCTAATTAAAAGGTCAAGTAGGGTGTATAAAGCAAAAAAGTCCCTCAAAATAAAGTCATCTAGTCCCTACAGATAAAAAGATCAAGTCCCTTCAAGTGTTGCCTTCGTAATGATCTTGTCCCTTTCGAATAAAGATGATAGTCCCTTCGAATTGCTTATACACCCCACAATTGCCTAAATAAACAGATGTCCCTTCACTTGTCTCACATCCAAGGTAATGACTACCTATTCCTTAATAATAGGGATAGTCTTACCATTTAAAGGATTCAAGAACAGAAAAGACTTAAACTTAGGGTAGGTTCCTCATAGTTACTTGCTCACTCCTCAAAACTTTTCAAACACTTCACATTCTCAAACAAATTTTCCAAACAAAGTTTTTTACGCATCCGTACATGGATCATTATCAAACTCTTATGAAAATTTCTATTCACACACTTCACATTTCAAAAACATTTTAAAGTGAGCTAAGTAACTAAGAGCCCATGGATAACCATGGATGTAAAGGGTGCTAACACCTTCCCTTTACATAACCTACCCCCCGGACCCAAAAATCTTTTAAAAGGTCTTTCCTGTTCTTTTATGCCTTTCCTTTGGATAAAATAAAATTCGGTGGCGACTCTTGCTATCCGCAATATAACTAAAGTCAGTTCTCCCACCGTGTTACAATACCATTTACCAGTAATCTGATTAATCACGAGAGCTGAATCTCGGAATATATCGAGGGTCTTAATCCTGAGATTAATAGCCTCCTCTATTCCTGCAAGCCTCGTACTCCGCTTCATTATTGGTGCAACCAAAAGTGATTCTGGTGGCGAAGGGGAAATGAACACCTTTAGTAGTAATTATAACAACACCAACTCCTCACCCATTGATATTGACAGCCCCATCAAACATCAATCTCCATTTGAATTCAGGGTCTGGCCCCTCCTACGGGAGTGGTTCCTCGCAGTCTTTAGCTTTGGGGTACATGATGTCCTCATCGGGAAATTCAAACTTCATGGGTTGATAATCATCCTCAAGAGGTTGTTGTGCAAGATAGTCTGAGTGAACACTTCCTTTGATGGCTTTTTGTGAAGTGTATTGAATATCGTACTCAGTCAGCACCATCTGCCAACGTGCAACCCTTCCAGTTAACGTTGGTTTCTCAAAAATGTATTTGATATAATCCATCTTTGAAATTAATAGGGTAGTGTGGGTCAACATATACTATCTCAGTCGACGAGCAGCCCATGCTAAAGCACAACAAGTTTTCTCGAGTTGTGAGTATCTTGATTCACAGTCGGTAAACTTTTTGCTAAGGTAGTATATTGCATGCTCTTTTCGACCAGACTCGTCATGTTGGCCTAGAACACACCCCATTGATCCTTCAAGCACAGTCAAGTATATGATGAGCGGCCTCCCAGGAATCAGAGGCATCAGGATTGTAGGTTCCTGCAAGTATTCTTTAATCTTTTCAAAAGCCCTTTGACAATCTTCGTTCCACCTGACCGCATGTTCTTTCCTTAGCAATTCGAATATTGGTTCACATGTGGTTGTGAGGTGATATATGAACCGTGCAATGTAGTTCAATCTACCTAGGAAGACACACACTTCTTTTTTTTGTTCGTGGTACAGGCATATCTTGTATGGCTTTGACTTTAGCAGGGTCTACCTCTATCCTTCTCTGGCTCATAATGAAGCCCATCAGTTTCCCGGAACGCACCCCAAAGGTGCACTTGTTAGGATTTAACCTCAGACGAAACTTTCCCAGTCGTTCAAACAACCTTTTGAGGTCAACCAGATGCTCTGCTTTGTCTCGGGACTTGGCGATCATGTCTTCCACATTGTAACACGGTGGGAGAACTGACTTTCTATAAATGTTGCGGATAGCAAGAGTCGCCACCGACTTTTATTTTATCCATAAGGAAAGGACATAAAAGAACAGGAAAGACCTATTTTTAAAAGACTTGAGTTCGGGGGGTAGGTTATACAAAGGGAAGGTGTTAGCACCCTTGAAATGTGAGCAAGTAATTAAGAGAAACCTACCCTATATTAAGTCTTTACTGTTCTTATGTTCTTTCATTGGTAAGACTATCCCTATTATTAAGGAATAGGTAGTCATTACCTTGGATGTGTTAAGGAACATGTGTAGGGTCATCTGGATATAGGCAACTGTAGGGTGTCTTTAGCAATTCGTAGGGACTTATCATCTTTTATTCGAAGGGGCAAGATCATTTATCGTAGGCAACCTCGAAGGGACTTGATCTTTAAAACTATAGGGACTTGATGATATTTATGAAGGGACTTTGCTTAAGACACCCCACTTGACCTTTGTATAAGGCAACTGAGAGGCAACCCTAGGAAGTGCAAGATGGCGATCAAAGATCGACTTACGTGTGTGCATGTTTATTTTCAGATATTTATCTTTTTAAATTAATTTTTTCTAAGTTGATTTTAATTACAAACATGTTATACACACCCTAGATTACTAACCATACAATATAATAAAAATAAAGCAAAAATATAAACCTATAAATATTACAAGGCTTTGGGACAATTACAATATAATCGAGAAATAATAATAATAATAAATAGAATAATAATAATAAATAAGCAGTAATTAAATATTAGTAGTAATAAAAAATAAGAATAAAGGTTAGAAAAATAAAATAAAAGAAATAAGAAATTTAGCAAGAAAAATTAATGTTAGAAAAGTTTTTAAGAATTAATTAAGAAAATAAGTTTAATAATAATAAACAAATTATTTACATGTTAAAAATAAGGATTAATAATATAATTAGGGTTTAGAAAAATTAAGCTTAATATTTAGGGTTAAGATAAAAAATTAGGGTTGACAAAAATAGGGTTAATATTTGAATTAAGAAAAATAGGGTTTTAATTATAATTAGAATATATTATTAATCTATTTACAAAAAAACATAATAATTATATATAAACATATTATCAAATAAATACAAACAATTTAAATTTAAGAAAATAAATTATGATTTTTGAAAATATAAGATTTTAAGAAAATACTATTAATCATTATTTAGAAAGTTTTATTTTTTTTATAAGAATTTAAATAAGTTAAATAATATATTTAAACAAATAAATATAAACAAAATTAAAAAAATTGCAAAATACATGGGGCTGGGATTCGAACCCACGCCCTAGGCTTTCACCCTCTTGGACCAGCATCACTACCACCAGACCAACTGCGTTTGGTGAATATATGCTGGGTATTGATCTTTATGTATTAAACCTGCAAAATAAAAGAGATTTTGAACAAAATGAATAACCTGGGGATCGAACCCAGGTCGTCTGCCTCATACGCCCTCACGCTTACCACTACATCACTTGCTTCTAACTGATATAAAACACAAAACGTTAATTAAATATTAAAACCACATTCAAATTATGAAATTCGTGCGCGCAGTCATTTTCTTCCTCCAGCCGTCGTACTAGGCTATAGTGACACTTCATCCGTCACTAGAGCTTATAGTGACGGATTTTTTCTGTAGCTACATGACCTGGAAATTCAAAAACGTAGCATACACAATATAAATTCATTCTAAGGGTTCAAATTAATCAATACATGTCCCCTAAGTCCAATTCAGGTCTCAAGTTCAAATGAAATCACTCGTAGCTAGGGTTCCTGATTTTGAACTTTCGAAACCCTAATAATGGTGTACCCTCAATCCTGCACTGAAACTCAAATTAAACCAACCAGAATCATTGCAAACATCAACATAAACAATAATATACAATCAAATTTCATTTATATAGCTTGTATAAGGAAAATCTAAAATCAAATTTTAAGCTAAAAGATGAATTCGGTTTATGCATTCAAAGGTGTTTTTGATGATGCAAATGATGTAAATAGGTTCAATGATCATCCATCAATGTATTGCAACCTTTGAAACTTCTTGATATGGATTGCAAATTGAAATTCGAATGTGACTTTTAGTGTGAAAATTTGAAGTTCAATGGTGTTCTTGGAGGCTCTGAAAATCGTCCCCTTGCTATGCTTTATGCTTATGGATATATAGTGAACAAAATTAGGTTAAAACTTTGTGGATTTGTGGGCTTTTGGTGGTTGCTTGATCATGAAGTTTCACCACTTTCAAATATCCTAAAAAATCTTATAAAACCTTTCTAAATTGGGTGAGCACGAATTTTGATGATACCAATCAGCTTTGAATATCCTTTAAGAGTTTCTAGAATGAGAATCATATCAAATATTGAGTTTTTCATATTTTATTTTGATTTAAAATGATTTTTAATGTATAAAATCAAAATAAATAAAAATAAACTAATACAAATCTGAATAAATGATATTTGATTTGTGCATGATGTCATGGTAGAGATTGGGTCATAAAAATGCAAGCCCATGTGGAAAGAATTGGTTCTAAGACCCCATTTGCTCAATAAACCTCTCAAAAATTTCCCAACTTTGCAAAGACACAAATCCATCAATTTTAAGGATATGAATGTGTTCTTGTACATTTTAGAAAGCTTATAGAGTCCTCTAACCAACATCTTTGGTCTCATGTCCATATCCTTTACCATTTTCAAATTATGCCCTTTGGAAGATGTTGACTTTTTGTTTACTTTTAAAATGACCTATAATGTCTTAGCTCATACCTTCCAAATGAAGCATTTTTGGGCTTGGATTGTGAGACACAAAGTTGTAGAGAATTCAATTTCCTTTAAAATGAGCTTTGGATGGGAAATTTTTTATGAAGCATGTGAAAGTTGTGGCTGGTCAAAGTTCGGTTGACTTTTCCTGTGAAAACCCTAATTTAGAAACTCCTGATTCTTGATGATCTGAAATCTCTTTGATGAATCATGATCAACCCTTGATCAAATGATTAATTTTACTTCATATACTTGATGTTGGCAAAAAATCATAAAGTTTGACTTTGGTTTGACCACAGTTGACCTCGGTTTGACTTTTTGACTGCTTTGACTGATTTTAGCCTATCTGATCATCTGACTGAGCAAACCTTTTGGGAAAACCTTGAAAATTGACATAGGGATTATTGAAGACATATAGGATTTTATGAAGCTCACTTGAAGCCTTGAAAGTGCATTTAGCCTGATGAAATCCAAAACCCTAGTTTAGGATGCATTGCTTAGGAGGATGCTTTGTCTGAGGGGATTGTCAAACTTTCTGATTAATTGTGAACCTTGTGAACCTCTTAGGATACCTTGGTACACAATGTATGGTCTAGGTGAGGGAAAATTTAGGGGTGTAACACACATAACGTTCAATCTCTTTGTGGATCATATCATGAAATAATGTCACCATTGCCCGCTGATAGGTTGCCTCGACGTTCTTCAAACCAAAAGGCATGACCTTGTAGCAAAACATAGCTCAAGGGGTAATGAACGTTGTTTTCTCCATGTCTTCCGGTGTCATTTTAATCGGATTATAACCGGAGAAGCCATCCATGAAGGAAAATATCGAAAACTGAGCTGTATTATCAACCAATACATCATTGTGAGGTAATGGGAAATCATCCTTCAGGCTCGCTCTGTTTAAGTCCAGGTAGTCAATGCACATCCTGACCTTGCCCTCCTTTTTAGGTACTGGCACAATGTTAGCTACCCAGGGTGGATAACTAGTCACGGCAAGGAACCCGACGTCCCACTACTTATGAACTTCTTCTTTAATTTTCATCGCCATGTCAGGACGAGTTCTACGAAGATTTTATTTAACAGGAGGGAAATCTTCCCTCAGTGGCAGCTTATGCATCACAATGTCTGTATCTAAACCTAGCATATCTTGATATGACCAAGAAAAGATGTCCACATATTCTCGAAGCATGCCAATCAATTCTTCTTTTACCCCAGCCTGCAGTCTGGCCCCAATCTTAATTTCCCTCTTTGCGTCTTTCGTTCCGATGTTGATAATTTCAATCTCTTCTTGGTGAGGCTGAATAACTCTTTCCTCTTGTCTCAATAACCTGGCCAATTCTTTAGGGAGTTCACAGTCTTCCTCAACCCTTTCATCAGCTTGGTAGATTGAATTATCGAAGTCATATCCGATCATAGCAGAAGAGTTATCAAAGAAATCCGGATGATTGATTCTGCACAAATGATGTGCTTATTTCAAAATCTGTTTTATGAAAAAGAAAGAAAAAAGAAAAGAAAAACATTTCCATTTTTATTGTTTTTTGTGAAAAAGTTTAAAAAGAACGAAAGGGAACACCGTTTTGAAAGAAAAAATCTCATTTATTTCATGATAAAATAAACTGCATAAAATGCAAGGAGGCCCTACAATGGATCCATACACCTTAGGCATAGTGCGGGATTTAACATGCGTATGATAATGAGAAAACAAAGAAAATTACTCTGGCCGACAAGTAACTTGGACGAAGTCTTCTGCGAACCAGTTCTTTAGCTCTTCCCCTAGGACACACAGGCGCACTAGTTGTCTAGATCACAGTCGCTATCAACATCATCTTCAACAACACAAACTTGATTATGATCAATCACATCCCCACTAGAGAAACTGATTGCCCTGCTCTGAGACCCTGTTGCTTGCCCTGGGACGTAGCTTATCCCAAACTTTTCTTCTTTCTTATCAACCTAAACCAACTTGCCCGAGCCTTGGGCATTTCCAGACTGCACCACTTCCATGGCCTGCTTGTAAGATGAAATGGACGTGCCGAATCTCTCATTTCCTTTATCCCTATAGCTAGGAGAAACTCCATTGACATGAACAACTTCAAAATCTTGACAGAGGGTCTCATGGATCTCTCCGTCCATTTCGACGTATTTGAATGTAGACAAGTGGCTGACAAATATGTCTTCTTCACCACAAATAGTAACGATATGTCCATCAACAACATACTTCAATTTCTGGTGCAAGGTGGAGGTCACAGCGCCTGCAGTGTGAATCCATGGATGTCCTAAAAGGCAGCTATAAGCTGGATATATATCCATTACATAAAAGATACTCTTGAACACTTTCGATTGAATCTTAATCGGCAACTCAACTTTACTAAAGACTGATCTCCTGGAGCCATCAAATGCTTTTACCACTAAATCGCTTGGCCTTAACACAATGCCGTCAACATCCAACTTCAATAAGCCATTTGCAGCACTTTCAACAAGGTTTCCCGGTGCGCCTTGGAACACATCAACAGAGATAAAATAGAAATCTTAGAAGGTGTTTGGTTCAACTGCTCGACCACCTTATAATCATTTTTCTTTATTATCCGCATAAATTCTTCCACTTCTTTCTCAAATTTACTCTGCTCTGTAGTCGGGGTCACAACCTCTTCAGTAGCTACCTGTTTTCCCTTAGCTCTAGCAGCAGCTTCAGCTTCAGCTTCCGTATTTGTTCTGAGAGTTTGTGGAGCGAAAAGTTGTCCATTGCGAGTGAAACCCCCTACTCCTCCAACATTGCCAATACTGGAATCAGCAGTCACATGCTTCTCTTCAACTCTCTGGCCTTGAACATACACATCAGAACCATAATGCCAAGGAATTTCTCTTTCATTTTCATAAGGCACGGGCCCGGGAACAGTGATAGTAACATGACTAACTTCTTGAGGCACATAAATGGTCACTGGTGCCGGCCGGGGAGGCATCTCTTCAGGAGTAAAATAGATTGTCACTGTAGAAACCACGTCTTTTTCGTTGTTCACCTTATAAAACTATAGAGAACCTTCATCTATCAACATCTGGATACCATCTCTGAGCTTGTCACAACCATTCTTTGAGGTCAAACAGTCTTCATAGTTTTCATCACAAACGGGGAACACCTGCCCCTTTAACAAACGCTCTTTCACAACAGCCAGTGGTGTCTGCACTTCACTCACATCCAGAATCAAATTCAGAACTCTCCCGTCTTTGATGGCACTAACCTTAGCCCCACCGTGATCTTGCATAGGGTTGGTATTAACATTTAGTGGTAGAGAGAAATTAATAGCTTTTGAGTCAATGAGATATTGAACTTTCATCTGCAAGGCTCGACACTTTTCAGTATAGTGGCCTGGAGCACCAGAATGAAATGCACAATGTGCATTAGCGTCGTACCTAGGGGAGGGTTACCAACAAGTGGTGTCAATGTCCTAAGATGGACCATATTCAAGTCTAACAACCTCTACAAGAGAGCAATGCAAGTCATCAGGATAGCGTCAAAATGACGATCAACATGCCTAGGCTGGCGCTGTTGGTAAGGTCTTTGTTGATTGTTATGTTGTTGCTGATGTGGTTGTGGAGCAGACGCTATTTGGATAGTGATAGCAACCACTTGTTCATAATGATTTCTATGTTTGTGGCCTCTTCCTCTGCCGTATACAGCGTTAGTCTCACCTTTTTGCCTCCTCTGAGGATCAGCAAAAGGCTTTCTTTCTCCAGATGAACTGCTTGCACCAATATCCTATATCTTTCCCAATTTCAACAAAGTTTCAACCCTCTCTCCTGCAATAACCAGATATGTGAATTAGTAGTTGAGCAGGAAGTTAAGCAATCTATAAACACCCCTTGAAGAGTCCCCATTAACATGTCAACCATCTCATGTTCTAGCAAAGGGGGTTGAACTCTTGCAGCCAATTGACGCCACCTCTGGGTGTATTCCTTAAAAATCTCCTTAGAATTATGAGACATGTTTTGCAACTGGGTACAGTTAGGAGCCATATTCATGTGGTACTGGTAATGTTTGACAAAAGCTTCATCCAATTCTTTCCAATTCCTGATGGACGCCCTGCTAAGCTTCATATACCATTCCTGAGATGCCCCGATGAGGCTGTCTTGGAAATAATACATCCACAACTTCTCGTCGTCAGTGTAGGCAACAATTCTTCCAATATCAGCTTGCAGATGGGTCTTCAGGCAAGAAGAATTGTTGTACTTATCAAAGATTGGAGCTTTGAACTTGTGGGGAATCTTCACTCCAGGAACTAAGCCCAAATCAGTTATGTCAAAACCCATGGTGTTCTGAGATTGAATTGACTGAATATGTTCGGCCATTTACTCGAAACGGCGATTCACATCAGCATGTTGTACTTCCATATCCTCCATAACAGTAAACTGGTCATCCTGACCATCCATCATAGGGATGTGAACATGCTCTAGACCACCACCACCATTAATAACAACATCAGGCTGAGGTTGAGGTTGAGGACCACCGTTACCACCACGAGCACCTATACCATTATTGCCATTGCCATCTTGATTTCTGTCTATCATCTCACAGAGAAGTTCCTAATTCTGATTGATTCCATTCACGAGAGTCATGAACTGGGCCATCTTGTTGCATAGCTCTGTCAACTTTGTTTGCATCTGATCCATAATTCTGCCTCTGTTCTCTTTGGTTGGATACATGTGCACTCTTCTCGCAGCAATAGTGCCTTGAAAATGGAATATGTTAGAAACCTGTGGTTGTACCTACAAAATAAGAAACATGATGATATGTATGCAATTCAAGCAATTTGTGCTTTCATTTCCAGGCCTTTTTTGCCCCGGTTTTGGTATCTATTAAAGGAATCCATATGGCCTTTGAGAAAATTCTTTGAGAATACCCTTTTTCAAAGTACCCACATTCAGATACATTTACACAACCATATTTCAAAGCACACAAATATAAAGTGCAGGAAAATAAACAAGCTAAAACTCTAGGCTGCAAGAAGACTCTGATCCTTCTAAGCACACACGTAAATATAAAGTGAAGGAAAATAAACAAGATTCCTACAAATATCCTGTAGGTAATCTGAAATATAAGAAAAGAAAACAAGCTAAAACTCTAGGCTGTGAGAAGACTTTGATCATTCTCCTATGAATTATAGCTCAGTCATGGCTCTCTTGACATCAACCCTCCACCTGAAATCTGCCATCTCCATGAGTGCTTCATTCAACTGCTGGGAAGTTTTCTATTGACTCTTATGGGACAACTCCAACTCTTCTTTCTGAGAAGCAATATGCAGCTTGTACATTTCTTCCTTTTTCTTGTACTCTTCCTGATCTTGATTCCTCTGGTCTTGCAGCCAAGTGATGGACTGCTTGGCTTATCTAAGAGATTTCATGGCCTTCCTGAATTCTTCCTCTCTCTTAATGTCCATCAGACCTCTTCTCTAGAAGTAAGTTTCTCTTTCCGCAAACTCCTTCTCTTTGACCTTCTGAGCTATATGTATCTTATGCAACTTTTCTTCTAAAATTGTTTTAGAATGAGCCATTTGATGGTACAAGCCAGTCATCTCCGCATTCTCAACTCCCGACTCTTGTAGCTGGGCTTCCAACTTTTGGTAGGCCTCCATGGAAACAGTGGTTTGTACAACAGCAGTCTGAGGTAACACATCCTTTGGATAGAGTGGAGGCTCCACTGAGAAAGGGACGAATGTAATTCCAACGCGATTTTTCAACCAAGTGGCAAGGGGATCATACATATTTGGGTCCACACTCCCGAATTCTTTCTTTCCTTTCTGTGTCTTTATAGCCCAAGCCTGATATGCCCTGATGACCATCTCCTTATTTCCTTCAACAGGGAGATACAAGGATTCAAAAACTTCCTCTCCAGATGGAGGATCTCTCAAGGGATACCCAAATTGCCTTCTAGCCAACACTGGGTTGTAGTTAATCAATCCTTTTTTTCCTAACAAAGGGACATTAGGAAAGCCATCACACTTGACAATCATCTACTTGCCCAACACATCTCTATCGCAACCCCATGCTATATCTTCTGCATTTAACCCCATAAATCTTCGGGACCATTTCCATTCACCTTTCAACTCTTTAAACGATCCTGATTTTGGCAATTGTTTGGCAAACCAATTAGCAAATAGAGGTGAACAACAACTGATAAACGCCCTCTTATCTCATTCCTGTAATGGACCCCATAATAAAAGTCACCCAGGAAAGTAGGATCAGGGTTCCCTTTGAATAAGATATATATTGCTTCCATGCTTACAATTCCTTTGTCACTTGGAAATAAACTAGTCCCGTATACCAATAAAGCCAACAACACACTGAACTTTGCCCACTTTCCTTCCTGAGTGTAAGCTAAAGCTTCATGAATGATCATATCACATGGAAACCCCTTTCCTTTGTTGTTGTTACCCATGTCTTACCATACCTTCTGACAGATGACACTTCCTGGAAATTTCTCCTTCTTGGAAAACCCTCCTAGAATCATAGTAAGGTTGTCCACCTCTGAAAGGAATCTGTAACATGCTGGAAATTTCTTCCAAAGTAGGTGCCAACATATAGTCAAGAAACACGAAACAACGCAAATGAGCGTCATAGAACTATAGCAAGGGGTAGAGACTGTCCTTCTGATTTTCTGTAGGCCTGTCCATATACCGGAGAATTTGCCCAAACCTGGTCTTGAAATCACCCAAAACCTTGCCATTCATCAGATTCTTCAGCTTGTGCAAGTTCTTTACCTCTGGTTGTGGAAAGGTGTAATGTGCATTATTCTTTCGGGGAACAGTAATAACTCCTGCCATCTGGATATAAACAACTGATGGATACCAGAACAGATATAAATAGAAAAGCAAACCTGAGAAATGAAAACACAAAAATGTTAATGATGTTATGCTATGATGCAAATGCAATGCAAGGCACATGATCAATCTGGAACCGTCTGGATACTGGATATCAAAGCCAAGTGATCAGAAACCCAAATCCTCTGAATAACATCCCAAAGATTAGAACTCAGATAATCATAGATAATCTCAGATCAAGGATTCAGAACCAGATAAACTCAAGAACTCCAGGATCAAAGTAACCAGACCAGAACATAAGATTGCACTGGTGACAGGGTATGTTGAGGTCAAGGGTTCCTGAAAACCTGTAAACCCCTCCCAGTCTCACGGGTATGCTCCAGGTCAAACATCACAGACTCTCAAAGTCGAATAGCAATAATACATTCACCATTTCCGAGAAATGGCTCATAAGCAAATCAGGGAATTGGTTAAGCATTATGTACTACTCAGGGAGGTCTCAGCTGGAGTCCTGGAAAAACAAGCATCCCTTATAAGTCCCTAACTTCAAGTGCTGAAATCGAGAAACAATAGTACATTCAGCCTGTAAGATACAATACTATCATCATACGACCAGATGCTTTGACTAAGTTTTTATAAGAGAACCGGTCCATCCTATGCAAGTTCCAGGTGGGCCCTCAGGTGTGAACGGGTTTGCCACAGAATGTGGTCTGCCACTGTCACCACCAAAGAGGGATGTTTTCACAAGGTTCTCAATGATCGGTCCCCAACCGCACATAACTATCAAGGTCATGTAATGAAGTAGAGAAAACCCCTATATCAAAACACTTCCAAGACAGTCGCGAATCTGGGTGTGAACGCACTAATACCCCTAGGACAAGATACCATGGGGCCAAAGTGATTGCCCATGCTAAGTTCTAAAGTGCACTCAAGCCATGTACTTGGCTTATCTCTCAGTAACCATATTACCCAAGTCCCACCAAACAGAAAACCAGTCCAGATAGTCCAGTATAATATATGATGCATGAAAATAAATACTGAAAACTATAAATAATGCGGTAAATAAAATTGTAAATAAATAACAGTAAAATAAACAGGCAGCAACAAACAATCAAACACCCAACGAAACAGAAACAAACAAAGTGCTAGGAGAGACTTTCAAGGGGAACCAGAGATACTCTAGTTAGGAGGTGCCCAACAGAGTCGCCAGTTGTCGCTCCCTGGATTTCCATCCTGGTACAAATACGGAAGTGGCGCGGAAAAGGGTAGAGTCGCCAACTAGGGATTTTTATCCCGAAGAGACAGGAATGGTAATGTTGCACAAACCAGGGAAAATAAAGGAAAGGACAAGGTCCTGCGAACCAAAGAAACTGGGTTCAGGAGTCGGTTACGACCTGGGAAGGTATTATCACCCCTGATCGTCCACCGTACCTGACGGGATCCACGCTTGCAAAGAAACTGTTTCAAAGGGTGGAGAAAGGGAAGCTGCTGCAAAAAGAAAGACTAAAACTGGAGAAAAGAAAAGAAAGTGGGGAAAATGTAGGGAAAATAAAAGAGTGCTTGAACGGGCCCTACCCCGCTTCCTACATACCTCATCTAGACATGAGGATCAGAGACGTCGTAGTTCCCCTAACTAGGGGTGGAAAATATTTCTTATTTGATAAGGCTTAAACTACTTATGTCATTGCTCAGGTGTTGCAGGCTCGGACAACGAGTGTGTAACCGTCTTGCAAAGTGACAAGTAGGAGCAAGTTCGTATGTAAAGAGTGAAGGTGATGAGAAAAGAAGTCCCGAAGGAGAGACGCTTATTCTTTGATCAATGTTTTTATGAGTTTTTTATGAGTGTGTCACAAGGAAGTGAAAGCAAATCCTTTTCTAGGGAATGCGTCTTATTACCATATTCCTAGATAGAATGAGTAATACATTCACCAAGAATGAAGAAGACCCTCAAACTTGTTTCCAAAGATTAGGGTTTGAATTTACTAACTATTTTGGAATTATTAAGTATTTTGTGAAATAAATGAAGAAGTGTATTTATGGTTTTATTTGTGAAGATAGTCTTATGATTGAACTTGTGCATCATGCTAGACAAGCTTGTACCACCACCAAGATGGGGTGAGTACAAATGCCCCATGGAATAAGGCCATGCATTAAAGACTAATTCAACCTATATTAAAGTATTTTTTTAGTTTTGTATGAAGATGAGAAAGAAAAGAACCAAAAGGATCTCAAAAGGTAAAACCACTATGGGGAAAGAGTAATCCTAATGTTATCATGCAAAGATGGACCTAGGTTAGTGAGGTATCATTCTATCCTAATGAAGAAGAAAGAAAGAAGAAAAGAAGAGAGGAAGAAGAAAGGAGGTAGATAATCAACTAACTTCTCTTAAAGAATTTAAGTTGTTCTCTATAGGGAATGGAAAGAAAGTTAAACAAATGATGGCCTAGGCACATCTCAAAGACAAGTATGAAAGCATAAAAAGATAAGAGAAAAAGATTGGAAATATGGATATCATCCAAACTTCTCACATATCGTTGCCCCTACAAAAGTTAGAGAAATTTCACAACATATATTCCAGCAAATTGGTCAAGTATTAGCATGCCAACAAATCCATATAATCAACATGTTTAAAGCTTCAAGGAAATAAAGTCACCTAACATGTCAAACAACGGAAATACGCGAATTCACGCGTCGAGGAAATGCAAACATACATCAAGCAACATGAAAAACACTTTAAACAAGCATATAAAATAGTAACACAATGATCCATGATGATCAAGAGAGACATCACGAGAAAACAGCCTCACAACAACTCAAAAAATTCAACCCGCAACAGCGTTAACCGGTTAACACTGTGCGTACAACACCAAATTCTGCAGAAAAAAGTCAGTTCCAAACACATCTTATTTCAATAATTTCCAAGAGCTCCAGCAATCAATTGTGCACGAAAATCACACCAAATTCAACATTAATCAGGCACAAATAGATCCACCAACATCATCATATAAATCAATTCACAAATCAATCAATCAACACAAGCACATTATGGATCTACATCATAAACATGCAAATAAGCTAAAAGCAAAAGTAGATCTGAAATTAACCAACCTACAAAGCTGAGATTTTCTTTGGTGAGTGTTGTTCAAGCTGAAAATGATGAATCTAACAAAAAACTTCCAAAATCCAATGCCCTTCTTCACACACAATGCAAAAATAAATTGCAAGTTGATGAACTTAATGTAAAAGCTTGATCCAAAAGCACTTCCAAGCACTTAAACAGATATGAACCAGTAGCAAAAACCATAAATGAAAGTATAGAAAACAATGGAAGGATGTTTAGTTCCAAGATCAACAAATTTCAATGCAAAATTTGATGATCTTCAAAGAAAAGGAACTTTGAGTGTTTGAAGGTTGGAAGAGAAATGAGAGAGAATTGGGATAGAGCTCTGAAAATTCAGAAAATGAAAATGAGAATTATGAGAGTGTGTTGGTTTGGAGGGAAATGAAATAAATAACATCTAGGTTTGGGGCCCAAAAATGTGGTTTGGAGTTAGCTTAGAAAGGTGATTAGGAATTAGCTTTGGGATTAGGTTTGGTAATTGTTCTAGACTGGGCCTCCAAGACATAGCTGGGCTCAGGCCATAATCCCCTTAAGACCAAGGACCAGTGACATCGGGAAGATGCATACAATAGTCGGGCAGAAGCAAATGCCATGAGCATCCCACGAAGAATAGTCGGGCAACCACCTCGACCTGTTGCACAGGCGCCTGGGAGACAACACCTTCCCTTCGCGCGTCACGTCTTCCAATCGTTCCCTTATTTATCTATTGAAAGATAGGGACAGTTGGACCAGGGACAAAGTCCACGTGCTAGGTCTTACACGCTCCTACGCGTACCTTGGAAGTTCTTCCTTGGGCCTAGCTAATCCAGCCCAAGAAAGGACCTTAGCCCAGCGTTGGGGGATCACTATAAATACCCTTTTTCATTAAAGGGTCAGGTATTCTGATTCATTATCTCTTTACCATTTTCTTGTACCCAATCTCACTTAAGCTTCAGAGTGTGTTGTAGGTACACCCCTTATTCTCTCCCACCTCACTTTGTTCTTGCTCGACCCCTGTAAAGCCTTTCTGATCAGGTAAGATCAGTGGCGCCGTCTGTGGGAAACTAGTTATCCCCGTCTTCCACAATAGAAAATCAAAGCTCCAATCCATCTTCCATCCTTCTAGTATGGTCGGAGAATACGGTGACAACCACGACATTCCCCTCGTCGATTACACGACGAAGGACAACCAAAACTACAACGAAATTGATCCCAGGGACGGGAAACCTATTACCCCGTCGCCTGAACCCGAAGATAATGGGGTTCCACAACCTCAGTCTTAAATTCAGCCAGCTGTCCCCTTTCAGCCTATCCCAATACCCTTCGAAGGGGAGGTCACCCTGATAGCTATGGTGAACGCCCTCAATCAGGCCAACCACATGCTCTACCAGCAGCATGATAGGACCATGGCTCTAGAAACTGATCGGCAGGTAGATCATCCCCGACGGGAATGCGGGGCGCTGCATGAGAGGCAATGTCTAGAAGTTGCAAAGAAACAGGGGCATTCTCCTCCTCGGCGAGGTCGGCGCTCCCCCGAACTGAAGAAGAACAGATCCAGGATACGCCATGAGACTGACCGGTCAAGGCCTTCACCCCGACGTGAGCAAAGTCCTGGAAACGACGCCTATTTCCCGTTGAGAAGTGACGAGGAAGATCCACATTGCCCACTCTCTCGATCCATTATGGAGGCACACCTCCCTAAGGGCATGGAGAAACCCACGCATTTGGCTGTATACGATAGGACGATTGACCCCGATGATCATGTCGACCACATCAATATTATGCTCGACTACCGCAACGACATCACCTGGAACCTCAAATGTAGGTTGTTTTCGACAACTCTTAGGAAATGAGCCATGGCCTGGTACAAAATCATGGTCCCTGAGTCAATCATGTCCTGGAAAGTCATGAAATTCGCATTCACGAGGCACTTCACGGCCTCTCGATGTCATCCTAGAGAGGTGGTCAAGTTTCATTCTTCTGGAGTCGTTACTTAGGCTGAGTCTTCTAAGAGGCTACAACAACAACCTTCTTTGGTTCCTCGTACAAATCTGGGTAAGAGAGTGCAGTGGCCTGCTAGGCGCTCAAAGCAACATCAACAATAGACTGCTCAACCACAATGAAGTCCTTATCCACAAAGAATTCGACAAGTTGATCGTATTCTTGATCCCATCTCAATAACCTACATTTCCATGTTACGAAAATTGTTGAGGTTTGATCTGATCAAGTTGTGGACTTTGACACCACTGGTAGGGAATCCTCCAAAGGGATACGATGAAAATGGGCGTTGCGAGTTTAACTCAAGTTCCCCGGGTCATGCAACAGAAGAATGAAGGGATTTACAATTGAATGTTCAAGATCTGATCGACTTGAAGGTCATCACACCAGATGGTCAGCTAGGGAGACAAAAACTTATAGACTGGAATTGATGCTTGTAGGCTTTAGCTCTTTCATATATCCAGTTACCCTTGGGATTGTTGAGGGAACCTCTGTTGCTGTACTTATTTGTGTTTGTTTTCAGTACCTTGTATGACTTTGCTCTTGCGAGCTTTTCCTTGTTATGTGTTTGGATTTCTGAGGCAGTGGTTTCCTTATTCATGCACTGACACTTGGACAAAGGATGGTTCTTATACTGGATTTTGCTTAAAGGGTTTCTTTTGAGAGTGTTCTCTCTCATTGGCTGTGTTTTTGAGCATTTGTGTAGCATAACCTCTTACATACCATATCATATTGTCTTGGTTTTTCAGGTACCCTAGAAGTTTCTCATCTCTATTCCATTTCAGGCAACAATGTTGGGATTTATTTTCGCCAATCAAGCAGAGAAAAACCGGAATGGTTGATCAGGTACAAGCTGAGCTCGTAGAATTGAAGGCTCGTATGGAGCAGTTCATGATCCTGATGACGGGGATGGTTCAGAGCCAAGAACAACTAAGGCTGATGAGCGAGCGGCCAGAAAGTGAGATTCCAGAAGATGGTAATCAGAGAAACCATAATGGAGCTCCGAGCGGAGATAATAACCGTAATGTTGGCTACATGGACGGGCAAGAAGATCAGTTTACTTTGATTGATGATGAGATGGGTCAACCTAATGCTGTTGTGAATCGTTGTTTCGACGAGCTTGCTGAGAAAATAGAGGCCATTAAATCTCAGAATACTCTAGGCTTTGATGTTGTGAACCTAATGATGTTGTTGACTCAAGCCCCTTACTTTTGAAAAGTACAACGACAACTCTTGTCCGAAAACTCATATCTAGTCCTACTTTGGGAAGATCTCTGCTCACACGGATGATGAGAACTTATGGATGTTTTACTTCCAGGATAGTCTATCTAGGGCATCTTTGGATAGGTATATGAGTCTGAACAAGACTGTTGTCAGAAGCAGGAAGGATTTGGATGAAGCTTTTGTGAAACAATACCAGTTTAATCTTGAAATGGTGCCTAACCGCATTCAACTCCAGAGTCTTTCTCAGAAGAAGTCTGAAAGTTTCAAAGATTATGCTCAGAGATGGTGAGGAATGGTCGCCCGAGTGCAACCTCCACTGCTTGAAAGGGAAATGACTGACATATTCATGAGCACTTTGCAGGGTGTGTTTCTAGATTATTTAACTGCTTGACCATTGTAAACACCTCAAATTTGCCCTCACTCTTTATCACACCATGGCTTGTGATCTTTCATTTTTGTTTTAACATAGGCATACTACTTCACATTGAATTTTTGTTTCATCTGCATAGTTCAAGTTCATCTGCATCCAGGGTTTGTGATCTGAGCAATCCTAGATTCCATCTGAGCCATCCCAAAGGCCTCAAAGTGTTCCAAGAGGGTCCATGTGTGTTCTATCATCATGTTATGCCCCTCAAATTTCATGGAAGTCAAGAGATCACAAGAACTGGCAAAGCATGGAAGTAGAGCTAGGGTTTCACTACACAGATGACCAAAATTAGGGTTTTGATTTCAGAGGCCTCAACTCCAAATTTTTGGGCCATTCTTGTTTCTAATTTTCTTAAGATGTTATAAGGATCATGTGTACCAAGTTTGATGAAGAAATTCATTGTGGAAGTCATCTGTTCACTAGGTAACTTCTTGAGCAAGTTAAGTCAAAATCAGGGCATCTGAGGCCCCCAACAATGGAACCAAAGGAGTATTTTCATCAAATTGAAGCTCTATGATCTTTATTTGATCTTAGAAGTTGTTGGAAGTTCACAAGATTGAATAATTTTGAGCCATTTGAAAAGTTTCCAAAAATGGAAATGACTTGTAATGGAAACTTTTCATTTTGGGAAAGTTTTTCAACCTCCTCTTTTTCAACCAAAAATGCTTCAAATGAAAAATTCTTGGTCATGAAAGTTGTAGATTAGGTCTCTCCCTTTTCAAAAAGTACAAGAACATGTCTTGATTCATTATGGAACTCAAATTACGATCCTTCAAAGTTGGAAAAAATCACATAATTTTCACATTCATGCTAAAGAGGGATTTTTGCAAATTCACTTGCCAAGCTTCTAAGTGACCTCTAATTGACTTCTAAACATCATAACAACATCACATGACTCATTTTGCTCAGAATTGCCCAAGGAACCACAACATTTCATGCCTTGCATCACAAGACAACTCAAAGGGGGCAAAATGCAAAAAGTTGCAAAACCACTTGAATCTTTCCCTCCAAGCCATCCAGCTGCATCAGACCTATCCCATGGCCACCCTTGATTCATGCTGAGGCCAGACATGCCCAAATCCAACCCTGACCCGTGACCATACCTCAAGTACAACCAAGCTTGACTTTTTGCAAAATCACCCATACCAATCAGCATAGGCCACAACAACTCTTCTGACCTATCACAGCTTCACATACATGCCCTAAGGATCACATTTCATAACTTCAAAAAGCTTGGATCAACACACATACTCAGATTCACAAAATCCTCAAGAAACTTTCCTTCTTCGAAACTCATAAACCAGCTATCAAAACTTCAAACTTTTTTCACCATTCAACTCAGCATCACTCATAGAACATTTCCCACCCTTCATTATAGCTTGAAACCTCACAAAACAAAAACACGATTTTTCATCCCTCAGAACTGAACCTTAAGAAGGAGGCCATTTAAACACTTGCAAAGCTTCTCAATAGCACCAGGGTGATCAAAGGAGGTGTCTAGCACAAGAAGCAAGTCCTGAGGATCCACATTTGCTCAACTCCAGCTCAGGTATCATCAAGAACAAATTTTCCAGAACTTGTATTTTTTGTTATAGAAATGTTCTTCATGCTTCACTGATCACACTGCACCTTTTACTTTTGAAAATGGTTGAGTATTGAGCTTGTATCGTGCTTCTGAAACTTTTGCAATTTTTATGTTTTGATTCGAATCTTGTGTTTGATGCAATATAAATGTGGTTTGAGGGTTGATTCTTGCTTAGGATTGTTAGGGGAGTGAATCTAGAGAGTTAGAGCTCCTAATTTGGCCTAGGGAAGAAGTTGGAATTTTGGTCTCGCCAGAGAAGACGACCGAAACCACTGTTTCGATCGTCTGAATGTCATTAGGGTCTTAATTAGGGTTAGGGTCAGTTTGAATATCAGCCCTTGGATGGCCTTTCCCGCGCGTGCATGAATGGTCAGGATTGACCAAATTAGCCATAATCTTCATTAATTAGATTTAATTAGGTTTAGCAAAATTCAAAACTCAGTTTGAATCTCTACCCTTGGATGACGCGCGCAGTCAACTCCCTCCAATTTTGTTTGAATCTCAGCCACTGGATCATATTACTTTCCATTTAAATTAATTTTTATTTCATTTTTGTTCATTTCTCTTTCTCATTTTATTTAAAATACTTAGAAAAATCCCAAAAATATTTCCTTTTGCATTTTTGTTTCAAATATTTTTCTTAATCAGAAAATGATTTTTATTTTATTTTTTGCATATAAAAAGTATTTTTAAAATATTTAAATGTTTATTTTAATTAATTAATGGAAATAAATTAATTAAAATAGCATTTAGGTTTCTAAAAATCACCAAAAAAATCAGAGAGCATTCTTACACATTTAGAAGCATTTACAAACTCACCATACAAATTTCTTTTTGGTTTTGATCATACTTTGAGATTTTTCAATGAATTAGGGTTCTTAAAAATGTTCATTTTCTAACCCTAACTTCAAAAATTCATAACTTTTAAACCAAGTTAAGTTTGTGAATGGTTCTTTTTGCATTATCCTATGCATGGCTTCTAACATTCAAAAACATTTTGGTTTCATTTTTATCTTGCATTTTCAAAACTTTTGGCATTTTACATTGAAGATCACCCCAAAAACCCCAGAAACTTAGAAGATTCATAACTCCACCTAGGTTTAGCTTCTGACCTCCCCCTTTGGATGGTAACCTAGTGTAGGTTTAGGGTTCCTTTGAGTCAATTTTCAATTTTTTTTATAATGTCATTTGCTTCTGTCTTTGTCATTTGCATCTCATCCTTCCATGTAACCCTAATTTTGCATCTTTACTTGCATCTTCCATTGCATTGGATGAACATATGAACTTGCCATGCCATTCCAAGCATTTGTATGCCATCTTAGACATCTTAAGACATTACTTGAACATTGCTTGATCATTTATTCATACATTTGTTATGCTTTGCATCCATTTCATTTCATAAACATCCATGTGTTTACATGTTTCCTACATGCTTCATTTGCATTCATTTTCTTGTATGATCACACATATGCATCTTGTATGACTTTGCATCATATCATAGAATCATTCACATCATGTGTATGCTTCTGTTCTTGGTCTTTTCCCTTGCATATGCATTGCTTTATCTCATTTCTTTTCTTATGCATCTTGTGCTAACTTTTCGGGTTAATGGTAAGTTGTTTGAGAGGTGGATTTGCCTTCACCTCTCACCTCTTCTCATCTCTTCATATTGCATTCTTACTGCATTTTTGTTTGTCTTTGAGTGGGCTGGCCTCTCTTGTGCTTCTCTCCCTTTCTTCCTTTAAATTACTTATCTTCTTAGGAAGTAAGTAACTTATTCTTCTGCTTCCTCCTCTTTTCATCTTGCTTCTCCTTGGTGGCTTCCTTGAAGACTTCTCCTTTTAAGCCTCACAAAACCATAGGATGCCTAAGCATGATAACTTCTAGGATTGATAGTCCCCCTTAGTTTTTACCTTTGTGTCTCCTTGAGTCCCTCTTCTCATCTCAAATAATCTAAGACTAAACTCTTAAAGTTTCAGGACTTTGGAATTAGGGTTATGCCTGTATCCTTCTATTAGGATGGAGTCTATAACTTTAATCCTAAGTGTTAAACCCTTAATTTGTTTAAACCTCTTAATCAATCCACTTAATAACCACTAAGACTTCATCTTGTAACTTGGGCCTTACATTAGGGTTCTAATTCTTCCTTTATGGTTAAGAAGGACTAACCCTAGTGTTTAATGGACAAGTACTCCTCAAGTTGTCTTACAAACTTAAAATCCACTTCTTAATCTTATCCCTTAATTAAAATCCACTTAATAAAGGCTTGTTATAATGAATTTAGTCCTTAACCATGGATTAAGTTGAGGTATCTTCCTCAACTTAAGTGTTCTCATCTATTATCCTTATATTAGGATGGTGTAATTAGTTCACTAATCTGTGATTAGAGATTAAACTCATTACTTAACACTAAACAAAAAACCCAAAAACACCTTAATAATCACAAGTAGGTTAATGATCTTAATCCTACATCATCATGGTAATTAAGTGGAGATGCCTATCTCATACTTAAGTATTCTCATTATCCCTGATCAAGGGAGGATATAATGAGTTTACAAGCCCTTGATTTAGGCTTAAGCTTATTAACTTATGCAAAACACCAAAAAACAATAACAAAATTGAAAAGACAAAAACAAACAATAATCGTCTCCTTCGGGATTCTTTTCTCATCACCCTCATTCATAACCGAGAACTCGCTTCTTCCGTCTAATGCAAGACAGTTAGCACTCAAGCTAGACGAGTCATATACTTGAGCATAGGCAGACAAGCAGTTCATCAGTCAATTTATCTTTCAGTCTCTTTGAGTCGAACTACGGTGTTCTGACTTCCTCATTTCACGCGAGGATACGTAGGCATAACTTAACAGTTATCGAACAAAAGTCTTTGTGTCTTCCCCCTCTTTCATCATTCTCTTTTAAGCCTCAGTTCCTGAGCATTTCATTCACCTTTTTGCACTGACACTTGTATATTTCCTTTCCAGCTTTTGCACACAGACAGCACATACACCTACCCCTTTAAACATAATCTTTTAAGCATGGATCCCGTCGAGTACGACGGACAATCTGGGTGCTAATACCTTCCCAGGTTGTAACCAACCCCCTTTCTCAGTTTCTCTGGTTCGCAACCATCTTATCCATCTTTTTCTAGGTTTATGCAGCATTACCTTTCCTTCTGGATAAAAATGCCTAGCTGGCGACTCTATTCACCTTCACCTTCATTTCTCTTCTCGCCGACTGTTCGCGCTTGTACCGGTATGCAAATCTTTGGGAGCGACAGCTTGGCGACTCTGCTGGGGACCCTTATATTGCAACCAGGGCTTCTGGTTCTTTTTGTGGGTTCCTCCTAGCGCTTGTTTGATTTGTGTTTATGGGGGTGTTATGTGCTACTTGTGCTTGTTGATTTTTTCTTTATTTATTGCTTTCTGTACAGCTTTATTTATTGCTTTTCATTTACAGTTTTATGTATTTCATACTATTGTCATATCATTGGTGCTGGATCTCTTGTCTGTTTTGGTGGGTGGGGATCATTGAGTAATTAAGGTTCCATACCGGGAGCCTGAGTGACACATAGGCTAGAGTGGCTTCATATTCTTTCCCATTCCATTTCGGTCTGATGCGGGAATATGAAACACGATTCAGATATGGGTTTCTTCTTGAGAACTCTGTGCTACGGATTTCCTATAGTACCACAGCTATCTGGGAAGCCTGCTAAGTTTGGATGACCTGTTATGACCTTCAGCATCTGAGGTGAATTAGAGGAAGATCTTTTATGGTTATTGTAAACACTGTACCTCCGGTTTATAAGTGTTTACACTTCTCATAACTGATCCAAGTCTGAGGATCCTTGTTCTAGAACAATACATGTGAGGGGGTTGGGATGTTTACAGGTTTGTAGGAACCCTTGGTCTCATCATACCCTGTTACCAGTTTTGTTTTAAGAATGCATCATTTTGGACAGTTCTTGTGAAACCCTGGACTTATGACTCTTTATTTGAGTCCCCCACCTGGTTACTGGTTTTCTGAACCTCCATCCGGACTTATGAACACATGGACCCTATCAAGGCAGATAACAGATCCAACACTTGATCACAAACCCTCTGCATATCATTCTGCATACATCATTTTGCATCATTTAACATTTGTCTATTTGTTTTACAGGGTATCCACATCTTATCTTTGGTTTGGTTTTGACCTGTTCTGCTGCTCAGACTTCTGCAGTTATCTGCACCAGCATCTTCATCAGTTGCCTTCACCAGAGTTCCTTCTCCAGCCTTCATTAGTTTGTCTTCATCAGGGAATCTCCACCAGCATTTTCACAGAGATTCTTTCCAGTTCTCTCCATCAGCTGTCTTCATCAGAGACTCATCTTCAGCATCTTCTTCAGTGACTTTCATCAGTAGTTACCCTCAGTTTTCTTCACCAGCATTCATTGTCAGCATGGACACTTCCAGAAAGAGCAACATCACATACCACTTCTTTGAGCCCACTCTGACAGGCATCAGACAGATCCAGTCTCTCATCACTCCTGATCATGTCCCATTTTTCAGGGAACATTATGGAGGCATATTGGACATGATCATGGACCTGGATGCATCCCAGAGGAGCATGATCCACACCTGCTTGCAGTTTTATGATCCTCCTCTCAGATGTTTCACATTCCCTGATTTTCAGTTGGGACCTTTTCTAGAGGAATTTTCCATGTTGCTAGGTGTTCCTATCAGGAGAGGGATTCCTTTCAACCCTGAGATGGTTGCTCCCAAGAATGAAGATATAGCTAAGGCCTTACACTTGGAGCCTACTCTCATTGATCAGAGCATGACCACCAAGGCTGGGGTTCCAGGTCTGCACTTGGATTTCTTGATCTCCCAGGCCACCCTGCATGCTGCAGCAGGGAAGTGGGATGCTGTTTGTGCACTCTTGGCTCTCAGCATATATGGAGTTATCTTGTTTGCAGACGAGCCAAAGTTTGTAAGAAAGAATGCTATTCACCTGTTCTTACTAAGGAATCCAGTCCCCACCCTGCTTGGAGACTTATATTATTCAGTGCACCAGAGGAATGAGAAGCAAATAGGAAGATTGGTCAGATGTTGTGCACCCCTCTATCACTGTTGGTTATTAAGACACTTGCCAAAATCAGACACTTTCCTGAACCCTCATCAGCCAAGGAACTGGGCTAAGAGATTGATTGCCCTTACATCAGAAGACATCAGATGGTGCACTCAGAGCACCAAGGGCAAGGACATCATTACTAGCTGTGGGCAATATCCCAATGTACCCTTGATTGGAGTGAAAGGTTGCATCAATTACAACCCTTTGCTTCTCAAGAGACAATTAGGGTATGCTTTGGTTCATCCCCCAAGAGGGAAAGATTTGACTGAAACCCTCTATTGTGACATCCAGTACAACTCTGCTATTGTCAGACAGGCAGCCCGGGCCTGGGACAACATTCAGACTAAGGGGACAACTATCCTTGGCAAGTGCAACAATATAGCTTCAATATAGTATCTTGATTGGTCTCGTACCAGGGCACAGATCACCCGGATGCCATTCACCTTAGAGGATGTACCTGGACCTTCAACAGTGCAGCATGTAGCTACTGTTAGCCTGGAGGAGTTTGAAAAATTGAAAGAAAGGAATACTCAACTCTCTGAAGCCTTGAAGAAGACCCTCTGGGAGAGGAATGACAACCGTCTAGATAATGAGAGGTTAGAGAAGCTCCGGATTGAGCACTTGACCAAGATTGAGAAGACGGATGACTACATCAGAAAGGCTAGGGCATCGGAGTTAGTACTGAAGAATGCTTGCAAGGAAGCAAAGACTCAGAAGGCTAGGGCAGGGCATTACTTAGAGGAGAGCCAGGCTAGGTGGATCAGGATCACTGAGGCCAGTGCACAGGAGGATCAGAGAACTCAAGCTAAGATAGAGCAACTGGAGGCTAGTGAGAAGAAGAATCAGGCAGCTTTGATAGCAGCGCAGAAGGAGATCTCTGAGTTGAAACTCTGGACGGGGTTAAAGAGGTCAAAGGATCAGGATAAGCACAAGAAATTAACCAGTGCCATTGCCACCAGAAACCTCCTCATCAGGACTATCACAGAACACCCATTAGGTCCAGTGACTGAGGCTCTCCTGAAGGAAGTCAAGGAGGATGACTTTGGATTGGACGTTTGACTCTTTTTGTTTGTACTTCATTTTGGTTGTATTTCTGTTGTTGTTGTATTTTGACCCACCATGGGGACTTTATTGTAATCAAACTATGTATTTTCACATTATTGTAATATATGGTTTGTATTATTTTTAAGGGCTTAATCTCTTTGCAACATCAGCATCTCCTCGAGGTCTGGAAAGGTCAAAACCAAAGAACCAAACCGGATACCCTTGGAAGACAAATAGGCATCTTGCATTGCATACTAACATCATTTCTTTGTTTTGTAGGTTTTTGTTTTGTTTTTTCTCTCTTTGTTGTGGTTTCAGGAAACATTGCTCGCAGAAGAGTGTTCCCTGTCAACAGAATACACCGGTATCCGACAAGAAACAACCTTCCGGGACTACAAATGGATCAGGTTCAACAATACTTGACTGAAGTGAGGGTCCAAATGGCCAATGAGAGGAAAAAGATGAGGGCCCAAATGAACCAATTTATGACAGTGATGACAGGTTTAGCTCAGAGCCAGGAAAGACTGAGGGAGTTGGTTGAGCGACAAACTCCCGAGGAACACCATCCAGGTACAGGGGGTACCAGTAACAACGATCACGTGCAACCTCGCACTGATCCTCCAGAGTTTGGACCTCATATGAACCTAGACATCAATGCCATAAGAAACATCCAAGGTAACACTATTGGAGGAAGGGCCTTGCAGGAGGACCCTCAAGAAGAGCAGTTTACTGTGGTTGGGGCTGGAGATGAAGTTTACGACCGTCGGCTGGACGAGATTGCAGAGAATCTAAGGTCTCTTAAATCCCAAAATTATCTAGGTTTTGATGTCATGGACATGGGATTGGTAGAAGGGGTGAGAATTCCTCACAAGTTCAAACCCCCTTGTTTTGAAAGATATAATGGCACATCCTGCCCACGTACCCACCTTCAGTCTTTCCTGGGGAGATTGAAAGACTACACCATGGATGAGAAGCTGTGGATGTTTTACTTCGAGGATATCTTTACAGGGGCATCCCGAGAATGGTATTCTCACTTAACCAGAGCCACAGTAAGAAATTGGAAAGACTTGGCTGAAGATTTCATCCGTCAATATCAGTACAATCTGGACATGGCTCCAAACAGAACCCTTATGATGGGAATGTCACAGTCTTCCCGTGAAAGCTTTAGAGAGTATGCCCAAAGGTGGAGGCAACTAGCTGTTGTTGTTCAACCCCCGATGTCAGAGAGGGAGATGACAGATATGTTCATGAATACTCTCCAGGGTACCTACATTGACAGATTGGCTGCATTTTTTTCCACCAGCTTTGCAGATGTGGTGATAGCTGGGGAGAGAATTGAGAGTCTACTAAAGATGGGAAAGATCTCCGACAACGGTGTCAGTTCAAGCAGTGCAAGGAAGCCATTTGCTGGGCCCCGTAGATCTGGTGAAACAAACTTTGTACACATGGGAAGAGGGAGACCCCAATATCTGCCCAGATCAATTGTTGTCGTCACTATTCCTGCTCCACCTCCTCAGTATACTCAACAATCACAACATTTTCCTCAACAGCCATAGTTTCCTCAACAGAGATCCTACAACAACAATAACAACAATCAACAACAACGCCCTTTTCAACAGCGGACATCTCAGATCAATAGGGTGATTGACCCTATTCCAATGCCATATGCTACATTGCTGCCACAACTCCTAAAGCTCAATCTTGTTGAGTTGAGGACATTGGCTCCACCTGATCCTCGGAACCTTCCGAGAAATTACAATGTCAACGCTAGGTGTGCTTTTCATTCCAATGTACCTGGTCACTCCATGGAAAAATGTAGAGCTATACATATGAAGGTCCAGGATCTGGTAGATTCAAAGGCCCTGAACTTTGCACCACCTCCCAACGTCATGAAAAATCCTATGCCAAGCCACAGTGGGCCAAGGATTAATGCTATAGAGGAAGGCTCACCCCTGAGTTTAATAGAAAATATTGCAAGTATTCAGACACCTCTGGCAGAGGTTAAAGCCCAGCTTTTGAAATGCCAAGTGTATCCAGGTTGTGAGGCCTGTTGTGAATCATGAAAACTTTCCGAGAATGGGTTTGCATGCTTGAGGAAGGGAATTAATGGCTTGATTAGAGAAGGCATTCTGTAAATAACCACAACAGCTTCTACAACACCGACAACTCCTTTGTCAACAACAAGTGATTCCCCTACAACTGCAACAATAATTGTTTCTACTGACTCGTCTACAACTTCAGCAACCACTTCTTCCATCACTTCAGCAAACAACAGTTCCATGTCATCTCCTTCTACAACTTCAGCAATCACCAATAACGATGTCTCCACAGTTACTATTTATTATGACCCTACAACGGTCCCGAACTCCAGCAACTTTCAACAATCTCAGCAACAGTTCTAGCAACAATCAAGCTTCAATTCATGACCACCAACATCCACTAGAAGTCCTGTCACCATTTTCTATGATCCACATACGATAACGGTTCCAACCTCTGTTGCAGTTAGCCCAGTCACTATCACGGTGCCAGGGCCAATCCCATATGACAAAGACAGTGTTGTACCATGGTGTTGCACCCCAAAATTTGCCCTCACAAGACAAGACTTTGTGTACTAAGAGGTTCACAAGGTTCACAAGGTTCACAAGACATCTCATGATGTTCACAAGGTTCACAAAGTTCACAAATAGTCAGAAAGTTTGACAATTCTCTCAGACAATGCCTCCTCCTAAGCAAGGCATCCAAAACTAGGGTTTTGACTTTAATCAGGCTAAATGGACTTCCAAGACTTCAAGAGAGCTTCATAACATCTTATATGTGTTTAAGAACCCCCATGACAAGTTTCAAGACTTTTCCCAAAGGTTTGCTCAGTCAGATGATCAGATAGGTCAAAATCAGTCAAAGCAGTTAAAAAGTCAAACTGAGGTCAACTGTGGTCAAACCAAAGTCATACTTCATGATTTTTTTCCAACATCAAGTATATGAAGTAAAATTCATCATTTGATCAAGGGTTGATCATGATTCATCAAGGAGATTTCAGATCATCAAGAATCAGGAGTTTCTAAATTAGGGTTTTCACAGGAAAAGTCAACTGAACTTTGACCAGCCATAACTTTCACATGCTTCATCAAATGTTTTCCATCCAAAGCTCATTTTGAAGTAAATTGAATTCTCTACAACTTTGTGTCTCACAAGCCAAGCCCAAAAATGCTTCATTTGGAAGGTATGAGCTAAGACATTATAGGTCATTTCAAAAGTCAACAAAAAGTCAACAATTTCAAAAGAGCATAACTTGAGAATGGTAAAAGATATGGAAATGAAACCAATGGGGTTGGTTAGGGGACTCTTTAAGCTTTCCAAAATGTCCAAGAACACCCTCATAGCATTAAAATTGAAGGATTTGTGCCCTTGCAAAATTGGGAAATTTTTGGGAGGTTTATGAAGCAAATAGGGCCTTAAAACCAAATTCTTCCAAATGGGCTTGCAATTTTGTGATCCAAACTTTAACATGACATCATGCACGACCCAATCCTCATTTATTCATATTTTTATTATTTTTATTTTATTTATTTTTATTTTATTCATTTAAAACCATTTTAAATCAAAATAAAATATATAAATCAAATATTTGGATGAGATATTGCTTCTAGAAAATCATAAACATGGCTTGGATCAAATTGATATGCAAATTATGGTGATAGTCTTAAAATAGCAAGGTTGTATCAAAGAATATTTGAAATTTAAGGCATGATCTTTTTCAATCTCCTTGATCCAAAAAGTCCAAAGAATGCTAGCTTCTCTTGACCTAATTTCACTCACTATATGTACATGAACATAACACAATGCAAAGACACGAAAATTGCAGCCTCTAAGACATATTTCAAACTTCACAAAATACACAAAAAATCAATTTTCGGTTTCATCTTTGCAGGGGTTTTCAAGGTATTCTAAGGACATAAGAAGCTTCCTTGAGCTTCCCTGAATCGAAACCACCCCTTACATGGCTCTGATTCATCCTCATGTGCATAACCCGAAGCATATATGCCATTGATCTATTCTTCTTCGATTCATTGAATTTACCTGTTTATAATAAATTTTGATCATATACTAATGTTTGTTGATGTTCATAGATGGTTTCTGGATTGATTTGGTGAAGAACCATGGACAAATACGATAGATGCCATTATTAGGGTTTCGGACATCACTTTAGAGTTTCATGTTTTACATTGATTTTGGACGTTCTAAAGACATGGCTACAACGTATAAACAATAAGCAATTGATATGGGTTATTGATTGTTGTTATTATGATAGTTTTCATGATGTTTCAAAAAACGTAGGTTTCTGGTTTGGAAAATTCGCAGGTGAATACGTAGAAAAAATTGCAGGTGTTTTCGCAGGTAAAACGAAGAAGATGAAGTTCTTGGCGCGCAACTGGGATTAAATTCTTGATTTAATATTTTATCAAATTGTTTGAGTATTGTTTCAGTTGATGTTGCTTAGCCCAGTGGTTGGTACGCGCATGTGTGAAGCAAAGGACATGGGTTCGAACCTGTCCTCAGTTATTATTTGGTGAAAAGTTCCATTTATTTCCAGGCTTAAAATATAATAATCAGTGTTCATCCTATATTCCCAAGCGCATGTTGGCCCAGTGGCTGGGGTTTTCTTCAGGTATTGGGGAGGTCCTGGGATCAAAACCAGGCCTCCCCCTTTTTTCTTTCTTCTATTTTATTTCTTTTTGTTTTGTTTATTATTATTTTTGTTTTAAATTATAATTAATTGATAATTAAAACTATAACCCTAATTTTTTAGTTCTAAAAATTTTAAATTAATTTTATAAATCCTAATTATATTTTTAACTCTTAATTTATTTATTTGTAAATTTTAATCATGTACATTTATTTTATAATTTGTATATAATTTTTATATGTAAATAATTTAATTAATTAATTAACCCTAATATTTTCATATAAAACCTAATTTTTTATAAACCCTAATTATCTTATAAATATTAATATATTTGTATGTAAATTTTAATTATGTATATTTATTTTATAATTTGTTTATATTATTACTATATATAGTTTTATAAATAATGTAATTAGGATTAGATTAAATAGTAAACCCTAATTTATTTTTCTAAATAGTTAAAAACCCTAATTTTATTTTATGAATTTAATTTATTATTTTGTATGCTTATAATCAAATATTTTTATAATATGTATATAAAATTAAATAATTAGGCTATTAATCATATTTTATTAATATATAATATTTATTATTTATTTCTCTTATTAAAAATCTAAAAAAATAATAATTATCTATTCAAATTTAAACTTTTGATTTATTATTACATTATTATGCTAATTTCTTTTTCTTATATTTATTTTGTTTATTACTAACCCCTTTATTTATTTATTTATTTATTATATGATTATTTAATTAATTTATTTTATCATTATTATTATTTTGTAATTGTATCCACTATGTAATAATTGTAGTATTATTTTTATTATTTATTGCTATGGTTAGTAAAATAGGGAGTGTAAAACATGTTTGTATTAAAAATTGAATTTAGATCATTAATTTCAAGATAAATATATGAATTTGTACACGCACACACGTAAGTCGATCTTGGATCGCCATCTCACTTCTTAAGGGTTACCTCTCAAGTTGCCTAAACAAAAGGTCAAGTAAGGTGTAAAGCAAAGTCCCTTCTCTTATATCATCTAGTCCCTTAACAGATAAAAAGATCAAGTCCCTTCATGGTTGCCTTCGTAAATGATCTTGTCCCTTTCGAATAAAGATGATAAGTCCCTTCGAATTTCTTATACACCTTACAGTTGCCTAAATAACAGTTGTCCCTTCACTTGTCCCTCACACATCCAAGGTAATGACTACCTATTCCTTAATAATAGGGATAGTCTTACCACTTAAAGGATATTTTAGAACAGAAAAGACTTAACTTAGGGTAGGTTCTTCTTACGTACTTGCTCACTTTTCAAAAACATTTCAAACACTTCACATTTTTCAAGCAATTTTCAAAACAAAGACTTTATATATATCCGTACATGGATCATTATAAAGTACTTAAGAAAATTTCTAAACACACACTACACATTTCAAAAACATTTTAAAGTGAGCTAAGTAACTAAGAGCCCATGGATAACCATGGATGTAAAGGGTGCTAACACCTTCCCTTTACATAACCTACCCCCCGAACTCAAAAATCTTTTAAGGTCTTTCTTGTTCTTTTATGTCCTTTCCTTTTGGATAAAATAAAAGTCGGTGGCGACTCTTGCTATCCGCAACATTTAACTAAAGTCAGTTCTCCCACCGTGTTACATAACTGGTGACTCTGCTGGGGACTTAATAAAAGAGGGGTACCCTTAGGAATTAGATCACTTTAAAATTGTTTGCCTTGTTTGCTTTATACTTACTTGTTGGGTGCTCTTATGTGTGAAAGATCCTAACCCGGATCTAGTGTACCTTAGGTAAATGGCAATAGACCAAGGAAACTGTACGGCGTATACCGATATGGTTGATCTGGTGGCCATAGTTAGTGTGACTTCTTGGTTGGTGCTTATGTTCCTTAAGTCAAGTTGAGGATAATATGAGGCTGCCATATGTTGTCAATACACTAACTAACTTTTAGAACCCTAGTTATCCCATCTTGGCCTTTAGAAAGTAGTGAGATAACCGGCTTTGGTGAAGACTGAAGTTGGTTGATACTCGATGCTACGCTCATTGAGATTATAAACTTGGAGGGTTTTGGTTGGCATGTAAGTTGCCTACTGAACAACCACCCTTGTGAAGGATCAATGATATTGAGATCCCTTAGAACCTAGTTACTTTTGTAGGACAGGATGAACCAACTAAACGTCAGGGGAGGGTACTTACCTTTGAACTTCATGCAAGCCTTCAAACCTAGGGCTATGGTGTGACTTGTTTGTGTGTGCCACATGTTTGTGATTGAGCATAACATCATAGCACCATCATGCATCATAAGCATAGCATTTTCACTAACCATTTCTAGGACCAAAGGATTTATCTTTGTTCTTTGTTGTAGGTCATGGCTTCTGCTCGTAGGAATACTATCAGGACCAACTTTGTAAGAGACTCATTACAAAGTAAGTCAAGAAAGAATTCTGGAGTTAACAAAGCAACTTCACGAGGAGCGGAATCTCAACTCATACCTCAACACAAAGAGGAAACGTCCATGGGAGACTTAAAACCCCATATTTTGTATTTATTTCATTCCATTTTTATTGTAAGCCCAAGGGGCAAACAAATTTGTTACTAATAAAAGTTTACCTTCTTGATTGTTTAAGCAAATTTAAATCTTGCGATCCTTGAAAACATTGCATATACATTCACATATCATATCATTGCATCACAGGTTTATTGTGTACAGGATTTCTTATCTTCTCGCTGTTTATTTCAGCAATGGCTCTTGAACAAACAGTTAAAGATCTCCAGGCACAAAATGCGCAGTTCCAATAACTAATCCTGAACTTGTCCAAAGGGCAGGATGAATTGAAGACACTGTTTCCCAAGAAGACTAAGAAGACTAGAAGGTCAGGAGGCCTGATCAACATGGGAAGAAGGTTCAGAGGTCCTGTCAAGACCAAAGAACAGGTTAAAGATTCTGAGTCTGAAGAGTCTGAGAAAGAGGGAGACAGTCCCCACAACACTATGGGGGACTCTGATTCTGAAGCTAACTACTATCATGATCCTACTGAAGATAAGTTCAAAATGCTGGTGGATAGAATGGATGCTATGGAATTGCAAAAGTCTTCTGGGCTGGATTTTGAAGACCTGAGTTTGATATCTGGGGTGGTTATACCCATTGGTTTCAAGGTTCCTGCTTTTGTAGTATATGATGGTGTCTCTTGTCCCAAGCTGCATCTGAGGTCTTATGTCCGGAGAATCCAACCCCATACTACTAATAAGAAGTTGTGGATCCATTTCTTTCAAGAGAGCTTATCTGGAGCTCAATTGGAATGGTACTATCAGTTGGAGAGTGTCAACATCCGTGATTGGAATGATCTTGCTGAAGCCTTTTATAAGCAATATCAATACAATGCTGATCTAGCCCCTACTCGCATGCAACTACAGAGCATGTCTATGGGTGCTAAAGAAAACTTCAAGGAGTATGCTCAGAAGTGGAGAGATTTGGCTGGAAGAGTACAACCCCCTCTAACTGACCGGGAGTTAGTGGATATGTTCATGTGTACGTTGAATGGTCCTTTTTATAGACATCTCATTGGAAGCTCGTCATCTGGCTTCACTGAGTTGATAATGACAGGAGAGCGCGTAGAAAGTGGTAAAAGGAGTGGCAAGATCCAAGTGGGTGCTTCTTCATCCAGTACTACAAAGAAGCCCCCTAGTGGGAAGAAAGAGTTGAATGCTGTTTATGGTCAATCTGATCGTAATAGGATGCATCAATCTGTGAGTGCAGTTCACATCTCCAATCCTACTCCTGCAACACCAGAGCCACCATAGGGAAATCAACAGAGGTCTAGAAGGCAGTTCACTAAGATCAACATGTCACTGGCCCAAGCCTTGCAACACTTGTTGAAAGGTGAACTTATCACTTTGAGGGACCCTCCTCAAAATCCCAATGTTACCTCTCCCAGGTACAATCCTAATGCACGATGTGCATATCATTCAAATTGTCAAGGACATGATACCAATAGTTGCTGGATATTGAAGAATAAGATTCAAGATATGATTGATGCTGGAGAGATTGAGTTTGACCCTCCGGGTACTCCAAATGTGATTACTGCTCCCATGCCAAATCATGAAAAGACTGTTAATGCCATTGATGAAGTTTCACATATTTCCTCAGTTGCAGATATAACCACACCATTGTCTGTTATTAAGAAGAAGTTGGTACAAGCTGGGTTCTTTCCAGGTTGTAATGAAGATTGTTTCTATTGTGCTTATAAATCGGATAGTTGCTGGAAGTTGAAAGACGGAATTCAACGCCTCATGGACAATTACACAATATTGTTTGAGAGGACACCACCTTCTATGGAGAGCATGGTTGAACATATAACTAAAGGTGCGAAGGTTGAAGAGGTGGATATGGTTGATAAAGTGCCGGTAAGGATTACTTCCAAGGGACCTGTAAAAATCACTCGTAAGGGTCCAATTAAAATTATTGCTGAAGGCCCTGTGAAGATTGTTGCTGAAGCTAGAGTGACTCCTATGATCATTACCACTCCGGGTCCTATTCCATATACTTCTGATAAAGCTGTGTCGTGGCATTATGGGTCCGATGTTTATATTCATGGTGTTAAGCAGGAATCCTTAGTTGATACACCTGTTGTTGGTGAAAATCTGGATGTTGATAATATTGCTGGATCTAGTAAGATCACACGAAGTGGAAGAGTTTTCTCTCCTCCAGTTACCTCCAAGAATACAGTTACTCCAACCACTACCTCTACTACTGATGCCCGGGGCAAAGGTCCTGTTATTGAACCTATACAAAATGATGTACCAGCTGCTGATGATCTTTCTAAACAGATGGAAGAAGTACCGAAGATCATTCGCAAGAGTGATTATGACATTGTTGATCAATTGGGGCATACTCCCTCCAAGATTTCTATGTTGTCCTTATTATTGTGTTCTGAGGCTCATGCCAAGGCCTTGATTAAATTTCTGAAGACTGCTCACGTACCAAATGAGATTTCTGTAGACCAGTTTGAAAATTGTGTTGCACACTTGACCTATGATAATGGGTTAGGTTTCTCCGATGCTGATTTAACTCCTGCCAAGAGGGATCATAACAGGGCTCTACATATCTCTATTGAATGTAGGGGCACTACCCTGTCACATGTGTTAATAGACAATGGTTCTTCGCTGAATGTGTTGCCCAAAGAAGTTTTGAATAAGCTTAGTCCTGAAGATGCTGTGTTGAGGCCCAGTAATATAGTGGTGAAGGCTTTTGATGGCTCGAGAAGAGTGGTGCATGGAGAAATTGATCTCCCAATAAAAGTGGGTCCTAAGGTCTTCAATGCTACTTTTTATGTAATGGATATTCGTCCGTCGTATTCTTGTTTGCTTGGGTGTCCCTGGATCCATGGGGCAGGTGATGTAACTTCTACTTTACATCAGAAGATGAGATATCCAGTAGAAGGAAAAGTTGTCACTGTTTACGGAGAGGAAGGATATATGATTAGCCATGTGAACACATTTAAATATCTTGAAGTGGAAGGTGAATATGTTGAAACTCCATGCCAGACGTTTGAAGTAGTTCCTTGGGTCGTTAATAATTATGAAGCTCCTCCTGTTGTCAAGAAAGTTCCTGTGGTCACCAGAATACCTCCTACAATGGCCTCCCTCAAAGATGCTAGGGCCGTGGTGGATGAAGGTGGTTGTACTATTTGGGGTCAACTTCCTGACATCCCTTACAAGTCTGACAAATTTGGTTTGGGTTTCACTGCAGAGTCTCAGAAGGCTGTTCGTCGTACTCGTGCTATTCGTATCACCAATCAGGGGATCATGAAGGATCAGATCAATGCTGTGGGTGACTATGATGGAGACTACAACTTGGAGGCTTGGATTTTCCCTACTGTGGGTGCTGGGCTCAATAACTGGAAAGTTGAAGATGTTATTCCTATCTCCTTTAGTCAGGAGTAAATACTATTACTGTGTTGTTACTTTTAAAGTTTGTAATTTCTGAACAATTAAACTTTCAAGCCTTGTGCCTTACCCGGGGCACAATGGTGTGCTTGTTACGGGATGTCATTTCATTTGCCTACTTCATTCAATAAAAATCAGTGGACGTTTCGTTTTCGTAAATATTGTGTTCCTTGTCTTTCTTTTCTTTTATTTTTGTTTTATCAGCTATGTGTTCTTACACACACCCACATCACTAAAATGAAGATCCTCATCCACTCTGGATCCTGTTGATAACAGTTCTACTATTGCCAATTATAATTTCGAGAATCCGATCTATCAGGCTGAAGATGGAAATGAGGATGATTGTGAAGTACCTGTAGAGCTTGCTAGGTTGTTACAACAAGAAGAGAAAGCTATACAGCCACATGAAGAGCCAGTCGAAGTTGTGAATCTGGGAACTGATGAAAACAGGAAAGAGGTCAAGATAGGGGCTGAATTAGAGGATAATGTCAAGAGCAGATTAATTCAGATGTTACATGACTATGTGGAGATCTTTGCTTGGTCCTATGAAGATATGCCAGGGTTGGATACAGACATTGTGGTTCACCGTTTACCGGTAAAAGAAGATTGTCGTCCAAAGAAGTAGAAGGTTCGTCGTATGCGTCCTGAAATGTCAGAGAAGATTAAAGCAGAGGTAATGAAACAGTTTGATGCAGGGTTCTTAGTTGTGACTTCTTATCCTCAGTGGGTTGCAAATGTGGTGCCGGTACCTAAGAAATATGGTAAGGTACGTATGTGTGTAGACTACAGGGATTTGAACAAGGCCAGCCCCAAAGATGACTTTCCACTTCCTCATATTGATGTTCTGGTAGACAACACTGCTCAGCATAAGGTATTCTCTTTCATGGATGGTTTCTCTGGTTACAATCAAATCAAGATGGCACCTGAAGATATGGAAAAGACAACATTTGTTACACAGTGGGGCACCTTTTGCTATAAAGTGATGCCATTTGGTTTGAAGAATGCAGGGGCAACATATCAGCGTGTTATGGTGGCTTTGTTTCATGACATGATTTATCATGAGATAGAGGTGTATGTGGATGATATGATAGCCAGGTCTCAAAATGAAGAGCAACATCTTGATCATTTGCATAAGTTGTTTGATAGGTTGAAGAAATACAAGTTGAGATTGAACCCAAACAAGTGTACTTTTGGAGTTAGATCTGGTAAACTCCTGGGTTTCATTGTCAGTGGAAAAGGTATTGAAGTAGACCCTGCAAAAGTGAAAGCTATACAAGAGATGCCAGTTCCCCGTAATGAGAAGGAAGTTAGAGGTTTCTTGGGACGATTGAACTACATTGCAAGATTTATTTCCCAATTAACCGCTACCTGTGAGCCAATCTTTAAGTTGTTGAAGAAATATCAGGTGATGGAATGGAATGATGAGTGCCAGACAGCCTTTGATGAAATCAAGAGATATCTTTTAGAGCCTCCAATTTTGATGCCACCAGTTGATGGAAGACCCTTGATCATGTACTTAACAGTATTAGACAACTCAATGGGGTGTGTGTTGGGGCAACATGATGAGTCTGGTCGAAAAGAGCAGGCAATATACTACCTTAGCAAAAAGTTTACCGACTGTGAAACAAGATACTCACTGCTCGAGAAAACTTGTTGCGCTTTGGCATGGGCTGCTCGCCGACTGACACAGTATATGTTGACTCATACTACCTTATTGATTTCGAAGATGGATCCAATCAAGTACATATTCGAGAAACCTGCTCTCTCCGGAAGAATAGCAAGATGGCAAATGATCTTAACAGAATATGACATACAGTATACTACTCAGAAGGCCATTACAGGAAGTGTTGTAGCTGATCATTTGGCTCATCAAGCAGTGGATGATTATCAGTCAATGAGTTTTGAGTTCCCTGATGAAGACATTATGATTATTACTAAAGAACCTGGACAATATGACGGACCTGAACAAGGATCCCGATGGACCATGGTTTTTGATGGAGCTTCTAATGCACTTGGTAATGGTGTTGGTGTTGTGATCAGTTCCCCTGAAGGTTGTCATACCCCGATTACTGCCAGACTTTATTTCTATTGTACCAATAACATGGTTGAGTATGAGGCATGTATCCTGGGTATCAAAGCTGCCATTGATATGAAGATTCAGTTCCTAGACGTGTATGGAGATTCAGCCCTGGTAGTAAGTCAGATCAAAGGAGATTGGGATACCAAGCATGATAATCTCATTCCTTACAGAGAGTATGTGTTGTCTTTAATCCCACATTTCAAAAAGATTACCTTTGGAAATATTCCACGAAAAGAAAATCAGTTGGCAGATGCCTTAGCCACCATGGCATCCATGTTTGAGATCAGCTGGGATGATGAAGCTCCCAAGATTACTATTGACAGATTTGAGAAGCCTGCATACTGCAATGAGATTGACACTGAAGAAGCAGAGGAGAAGCCTTGGTTCTATGAAGTGAAAAGATATCTTGAAGCTCAGGAGTTCCCTGAAGGGGCATCTGTCAAAGATAAGAAGTTTCTGAGAAGGTTTTCTGCTAAGTTCTTTTTGAGTAATGGGATTTTGTACAAGCGCAATCATGATTCAACTTTGCTTCGTTGTGTGGATAAGAAGGAAGCAACAGAGATTATGGAAGACATGCATGATGGGATCTTTGGCACTCATTCTAGTGGTCATACTATGGCAAAGAAGATATTGAGAGCAGGTTACTATTGGTCTACAATGGAAGCTGACTGCTATCAACATTCCAGAACGTGTCATAAGTGTCAAATCTATGCTGATAAAGTACATATACCTCCATCACCATTGAATGTGTTGACTGCTCCTTGGCCTTTTGCCATGTGGGGAATTGATATGATTGGTGAAATCAAGCCTACTGCTTCTAATGGGCATCGTTTCATTCTGGTTTCTATTGATTACTTTACTAAGTGGGTGGAGGCAGCTTCATTTGCATCTGTTACCAAGAATGTTGTGGCTCGATTCATTAAGAATAATCTCATATGTAGGTATGGCATCCCTGAAAGGATTATAATTGACAATGGCTCTAATCTGAACAATACCATAATTACTGATCTTTGCACGCAGTTCAAGATTAAGCATCACAACTCTTCTCCGTATCGTCCAAAGATGAATGGGGCCGTAGAAGCTGCTAATAAGAACATTAAGAATATTATACAGAAGATGACTGTCACTTACAAAGATTGGCACGAGATGTTACCATTTGCTCTTCATGGTTATCGTACTACAATACGTACTTCAACAGGGGCAACCCCATTCTCTTTAGTATATGGTATGGAAGCAGTTCTGCCCATTGAAGTTCAGATTCCCTCCTTAAGAATCATGAAAGATGCAGGCTTGGATGAAGATGAGTGGATTCAGACTCGACTTGACCAGATAAATTTGATTGATGAGAAGAGGTTAGCAGCTGTTTGTCATGGTCAGATGTACCAGAAACGGATGATCAAGACTTTTAATAAGAAGGTTAAGCCAAAGGTATATCAGGCCGGTGACGTGGTAATCAAGCGTATCATATTACCACAGGGTGATCCTAGGGGAAAATGGACTCCTACATGTGAAGGACCATTTGTGGTCAAAACAGTATTCTCAGGAGGTGCCATGATACTTACCACTATGGATGGTGAAGACTTCCCGCAGCCTGTAAACGCAGACATAGTTAAAAAATACTACGCATAAAAAGAGACCCGCTAGGTTGACTGGCCTAGGCAAAAATAAGGGCATCCCGGCGAACCAAAAGGGTTCGGGCAAAAATTAGGGATATATATAAAAAAGAAAATGTACACCCGGCAAGTCGAAAACCTGAAAAGGTGGCTTGGGAAAAAAAGGGTATCCTGGTGGATTGAAAACTTGAAAGGGCAATCCAGGCAAAAGTTAAGGATTAAAGCGTATGACTATGTCTCGTTTGGATCACCCATGAAACTACAACCAGTTGTGCTACTTATTCAAGCTCGAACAGATAGAGCTCAATCCAATCATTTCCGTCTCGACAGCAGAAGATGAGACGCTTGAAGATAATGGCAATAGTAGAATTGAAACTCAATAGGATTATTTTCCACATAGCTGATTTTCTTTGTTTTATAAAAAAATGTTATGACGAATTCCTCTTACTAGGATTTTTGTCTCCTTGTACAAACTTGCCTATGCATGGGCCACGTTGTGATATAAATAAAATTCCATCTTTGAATCCAGATTTACTTTTACCCTATTTACATAAGTGAAACGTCCATTGGTTGTGTTTGAATGTATGTATGCTTTTGAATATGATTGATGTTTACCAGAAATGCAAAATACTTAATATGATTGATGTTTACCAGAAATACATGAAAATGCAGTAATAGTATTTACTAAGGACGAACGAGGAAGGAATTCAACAAAGCTTCGCCGGTTCATCCCCACAAGACAGCTACAAACCCCCAGTAGGGCAAATCTATCATCAGAGATACTTCGAGTCACATCTCCCCTGGAATTTATATCCATCTCTTTTATCCTCATACGGATAGTCGGGAATTTATTCTTTCAATAGGAGTACGACGAACGAAGATGGGAGTTTATGAATACCATGTTATCAAACAAGACAGGAACGAGTTCCTCATATTCTTCAACAACGAATCGAGATTTATTTTCCCTGGCCAGCAGTTGTTATACAAAGATATTCAGACGCTTCAGGCTACATACTTCATTCGTTCATACATCATATCATATCATATCATGTGCATTCTCATAAGATATTATCTTACCAAGTGTTATTATATCCATCATGATATTTGCACCGAACTAACCTTGTTTTTCAGGTTAATTCTCCAGCAGACAAACTTCATTAACAATTTATATCTTGGGCCGTTGTTTATCTTCCCGAGTACCTTACTGTTATCTTGGGACGTCGTTTATCTTCCCGAAGGCTATCTTGAGACGTTGTTTATCTTCTCAAAAGCCATAGTTATACCTTGGGCCGTTGTTTATCTTCCCAAGAATCATATCATTACTTTGGGCCGTTGTTTATCTTCCCAAAAGTATTATCAAACCTTGGGCCGTTGTTTATCTTCCCAAGAGCCATATCATTACTTTAGGCCGTTGTTTATCTTCCCAAAAGTATTATCAAACCTTGGGCCGTTGTTTATCTTCCCAAGAATCATATCATTACTTTGGGCCATTGTTTATCTTCCCAAAAGTTATCAAACCTTGGGCCGTTGTTTATCTTCCCAAGAATCATCTCACTACTTTGGGCCGCCGTTGTTTATCTTCCCAAAAGTATTATCATAACCTTGGGCCGTTGTTTACCTTCCCAAGAATCATATCACTACTTTGGGTCGTTGTTTATCTTCCCAAAAAGTATTATCATCACAACTTGGCTTTTATTTTCCCAAAAGCTATATTTTCACGCTTCGGACTACTTTATTCTCCAAGAATTATATTTGAAGAACTTTTCTCTAGATGGCATCTCCAAGCCCATCACCAGTTCTTCATGATGGCATCTCTAAGCCCATCACCAGTTCTTCCTGATGGCATCTCTAAGACCATCTCCAGTTCTTCCAAGTGGCATCTTCAAGCCCACTCAAGCATATACGACTAATCATCAGTGTTACTTTACGCACCGGTGAGTGCAAATTTTTGGGCTTTTGTGTTCAATCCCCTTCAACCTTCCAGGTCACGAATGGCACATATACCAATCTAACCCCTCAGGTTTCAGAAAATTGAACAGGGGCAGCTGTTGCACCCCAAAATTTGCCCTCACAAGACAAGACTTTGTGTACTAAGAGGTTCAAAAGGTTCACAAGGTTCACAAGACATCTGATGATGTTCACAAGGTTCACAAAGTTCACAAATAGTCAGAAAGTTTGACAATTCTCTCAGACAATGCCTCCTTCTAAGCAGGGCATCCAAAACTAGGGTTTTGACTTTAATCAGGCTAAATGGACTTCCAAGACTTAAAGAGAGCTTCATAACATCTTATATGTGTTTAAGAACCCCCATAACAAGTTTCAAGACTTTTCCCAAAGGTTTGCTCGGTCAGATGATCAGATAGGTCAAAGTCAGTCAAAGCAGTTAAAAAGTCAAACTGAGGTCAACTGTGGTCAAACCAAAGTCATACTTCATGATTTTTTGCCAACATCAAGTATATGAAGTAAAATTCATCATTTGATCAAGGGTTGATCATGATTCATCAAGGAGATTTCAGATCATCAAGAATCAGGAGTTTCTAAATTAGGGTTTTCACAGGAAAAGTCAACTGAACTTTGACCAGCCATAACTTTCACATGCTTCATCAAATGTTTTCCATCCAAATCTCATTTTGAAGTAAATTGAATTCTCTACAACTTTGTGTCTCACAAGCCAAGCCCAAAAATGCTTCATTTGGAAGGTATGAGCTAAGACATTATAGGTCATTTCAAAAGTCAACAAAAAGTCAACAATTTCAAAAGAGCATAACTTGAGAATGGTAAAAGATATGGAAATGAAACCAATGGGGTTGGTTAGGGGACTCTTTAAGCTTTCCAAAATGTCCAATAACACCCTCATAGCATTAAAATTGAAGGATTTGTGCCCTTGCAAAATTGGGAAATTTTTGGGAGGTTTATGAAGCAAATAGGGCCTTAAAACCAAATTCTTCCAAATGGGCTTGCAATTTTGTGATCCAAACTTTAACATGAAATCATGCACGACCCAATCCTCATTTATTCAGATTTTTATTATTTTTATTTTATTTATTTTTATTTTATTCATTTAAAACCATTTTAAATCAAAATAAAATATATAAATCAAATATTTGGATGAGATATTGCTTCTAGAAAATCATAAACATGGCTTGGATCAAATTGATATGCAAATTATGGTGATAGTCTTAAAATAGCAAGGTTGTATCAAAGAATATTTGAAATTTAAGGCATGATCTTTTTCAATCTCCTTGATCCAAAAAGTCCAAAGAATGCTAGCTTCTCTTGACCTAATTTCACTCACTATATGTACATGAACATAACACAATGCAAAGACACGGAAATTGCAGCCTCTAAGACATATTTCAAACTTCACAAAATACACAAAAAATCAATTTTCGGTTTCATCTTTGCAGGGGTTTTCAAGGTATTCTAAGGACATAAGAAGCTTCCTTGAGCTTCCCTGAATTGAAACCACCCCTTACATGGCTCTGATTCATCCTCATGTGCATAACCCGAAGCATATATGCCATTGATCTATTCTTCTTCGATTCATTGAATTTACCTGTTTATAATAAATTTTGATCATATACTAATGTTTGTTGATGTTCATAGATGGTTTCTGGATTGATTTGGTGAAGAACCATGGACAAATACGATAGATGCCATTATTAGGGTTTCGGCCATCACTTTAGGGTTTCATGTTTTACATTGATTTTGGACGTTCTAAAGACATGGCTACAACGTATAAACAATAAGCAATTGATATGGGTTATTCATTGTTGTTATTATGATAGTTTTCATGATGTTTCAAAAATCGTAGGTTTCTGGTTTGGAAAATTCGCAGGTGAATACGTAGAAAAAATTGCAGGTGTTTTCGCAGGTAAAACGAAGAAGATGAAGTTCTTGGCGCGCAGCTGGGATTTAAATTCTTGATTTAATATTTTATCAAATTGTTTGAGTATTGTTTCAGTTGATGTTGCTTAGCCCAGTGGTTGGTACGCGCATGTGTGAAGCAAAGGACATGGGTTCGAACCTGTCCTCAGTTATTTTTTGGTGAAAAGTTCCATTTATTTCCAGGCTTAAAATATAATAATCAGTGTTCATCCTATATTCCCAAGCGCATGTTGGCCCAGTGGCTGGGGTTTTCTTCAGGTATTGGGGAGGTCCTGGGATCAAAACCAGGCCTCCCCCTTTTTTCTTTCTTTCTATTTTATTTCTTTTTGTTTTGTTTATTATTATTTTTGTTTTAAATTATAATTAATTGATAATTAAAACTATAACCCTAATTTTTTAGTTCTAAAAATTTTAAATTAATTTTATAAATCCTAATTATATTTTTAACTCTTAATTTATTTATTTGTAAATTTTAATCATGTACATTTATTTTATAATTTGTATATAATTTTTATATGTAAATAATTTAATTAATTAATTAACCCTAATATTTTCATATAAAACCTAATTTTTTATAAACCCTAATTATCTTATAAATATTAATATATTTGTATGTAAATTTTAATTATGTATATTTATTTTATAATTTGTTTATATTATTACTATATATAGTTTTATAAATAATGTAATTAGGATTAGATTAAATAGTAAACCCTAATTTATTTTTCTAAATAGTTAAAAACCCTAATTTTATTTTATGAATTTAATTTATTATTTTGTATGCTTATAATCAAATATTTTTATAATATGTATATAAAATTAAATAATTAGGCTATTAATCATATTTTATTAATATATAATATTTATTATTTATTTCTCTTATTAAAAATCTAAAAAAATAATAATTATCTATTCAAATTTAAACTTTTGATTTATTATTACATTATTATGCTAATTTCTTTTTCTTATATTTATTTTGTTTATTACTAACCCCTTTATTTATTTATTTATTTATTATATGATTATTTAATTAATTTATTTTATCATTATTATTATTTTGTAATTGTATCCACTATGTAATAATTGTAGTATTATTTTTATTATTTATTGCTATGGTTAGTAAAATAGGGAGTGTAAAACATGTTTGTATTAAAAATTGAATTTAGATCATTAATTTCAAGATAAATATATGAATTTCTACAGGCACACACGTAAGTCGATCTTGGATCGCCATCTCACTTCTTAAGGGTTACCTCTCAAGTTGCCTAAACAAAAGGTCAAGTAAGGTGTCAAGTAAGCTCTCCGACCAAGTGTTGCACCCCAAAATTTGCCCTCCCCAAGACAAGACATTGTGTGCTAAAAGGTTCACAAGGTTCACAAGACAAGACATTGTGTACTAAGAGGTTCACAAGGTTCACAAGACATCTCATGAGGTTCACAAGGTTCACAAGGTTCACAATTAGTCAGAAAATTTGACAATTCCCTCAGACAATGCATCCTCCTAAGCAATGCATCTTAAACTAGGGTTTTGACTTTCATCAGGCTAAATGGACTTCCAAGACTTCAAGTGAGCTTCATAGCATCCTATATGTGTGCAAGAATCCCCATGTTAAGTTTCAAGACTTTCCCAAAAGATTTGCTCAGTCAGATGATCAGATAGGTTAAAATCAATCAAGGTAGTTAAAAAGTCAAACTGAGGTCAACTGTGGTCAAACTTCATGATTTTTTAACAACATCAAGTATATGAAGTAAAATTCATCATTTGATCAAGGTTTTATCATGATTCATCAAGGAGATTTCAGATCATCAAGAATCAGGAGTTTCTAAATTAGGGTTTTCACAGGAAAAGTCAACTGAACTTTGACCAGCCATATCTTTCACATGCTTCATCAAATATTTTCCATACAAAGCTCATTTTGAAGTAAATTGAATTCTCTACAACTTTGTGTCTCACAAGCCAAGCCCAAAAATGCTTCATTTGGAAGGTATGAGCTAAGACATTATAGGTCCTTTTAAAAGTCAACAAAAAGTCAACAACTTCCAAAGAGCATAACTTAAGAATGGTAAAAGATATGGACACGAGATCAAAGAGGTTGGTTAGAGGACTCTCTAAGCTTTCTAAAATGTCCAAGAACAACTTCATAGAATTAAAATTTAAGGATTTGTGCCCTTGCAAAGTTGGGAAATTTTTGGGAAGTTTATGAAGAAAATGAGGCCTTAAAACCAATTTTTGCTAAATGAGCCCACCAAATTGCCATCCAATCTTTATAATATCATCAAGCACAACCCTACCCATACCTTTTCTGATTTTTTACATTTTATTTAATATTTATTTGAATTTTATTCATTAAAATACAAATTAAATTAAAATAAAATATAAAAATCATATATTTGGAAGAGATTGTGATTCTAGAAGGTCATAAACACCATTCAAGACTAATTTTTCACATCCAAATTCGTGCTAGACCAAGATAGTAAGAATATATTGGATTTTTTGATATTTTTGAATGAGAGATTTCTTCATAATCAAGCAATCAATTTTCATGATACAAAGCCCATTCTTTTTGACCTAATGACATCCTTATATATACATGAACACACTGCAAGCACAAGGGGACGAATTCTCAGCCTCCAAGCATAAGAACAAACTTCAAAATTTTGAAAGAAAACTCAAATTCGGTTTGATACTTCCAGCCACTCTCAAGGGATTTTGAAGGTTACATTGTGTTCCTTAGGACTTGTAGAACATGAATACATCATCATCATCCTCAAAAGCACGCAAAATCTCATAAACCGCATCCATATTATTGCTTGTTTTAAATTTTTCGATTTCACTTGTTTACGCGTTATAAATGACAATTGATCATATATCCTTGTTTGTAGTAACCTTTTGAATGTTTCTGGGTGATTTGATTTAAGTTTTGATGCAGGAATGAGGTTTTGCCATTATTAGGGTTTATGTCTTCAAAATTGGGAATCTCCATTAAACGTGTTTTCAGGGGAAATTGAAGGTTTCAATGAACTCCTAGGACGTTCTATAATAGTAATATATGATTAAAATTAATTTATTTGATGAGTTCTGTGTTTTGAGATTTCCAGGTGCTTTAGTGACGAACAAGAACTGTCACTAAAGCCTGTAGCGACGGACAAGCGTAGCTAAAAGCTAACTAGACGGTCCAATGAAGAAGATGACCTTGCGCGCGAAATATAGTTTCAAATTTTCAACTTTATATTTTATTCATTTGTTTTATATTATTATCACAAACGCACAGGTGCTCTGGTGGTTTTGACATATACGCAGCATGGTGTGAGACCAGGGTTCGAATCCTGGCTTTGTGAATTTTTTGGCAATTTTCTCTTATTTTGCAGGTTTGCAATATGATGATTTTGAGCCATTCATTAATCAGCTAGCGCACGCTAGCCCAGTGGTTTTGATCCCATCAGGTAAAGGGGAGGTCCTGGGTTCAAATCCAGGTCTCCCCATTTTTTTTAAAACTTTGATTTCATATTTTCTTTTCTAATTATTATTTTTCTATTATATTATTATTATTATAATTGAATTTATTTTATAATTAACTAACAAAAATTTATATTAAACTTAATTAAATTTTTATTTTCATAATATATTTTTACATGTAATTTTAATTTTCACTTATAATTTGTAAATAAATCAATTAGGATTTTAATTAAATATTCAAACCTTAATTTTATATTCAAACCTTAAATATTCAAACCCTAATTTCTAACCCTAATTTCTTTTATTTAAACTTAATTAATTTTTTTTCTAATATATAATTAAATAATTAATCTTGTTTTGTAAATATTTATTTTATGGTTTATTATTATTCTCATCATCTTATTTTTTTTTTTTAAATTTCTTTAAAATTGCTTATTTAATTTAAAAATGTTCTTTTAATTTCTATATATTTTTGTGCTAACCTTTTCTTCTTATATTTATTTTATCACTAACCTTTTAGTTATTGTTTATTTTATTATATATTTATTATTCAATTGTTTTTATGTAACTGCGAAAGCCTTGTAATAGTCGTAGTTTATTATCGTTTTATTGTTTATAAATATTCTTGCCATGGTTAGTAATTATAGGGAGTGATAATATGTTTGTAAAATTAAAATTAATTTAGAATCACTAATTTAATAAGATAAATATATGAATACGAACACTCACACACGTAAGTCGATCTTTGATCGCCATCCTACACTTTCTAAGGGTATTCCTCATGTTGCCTAACTATAAGGTCAAGTAAGGTGTCTTAAAGCAAAGTCCCTTTATTAATATCATCAAGTCCCTTTAAGATTATCAGATCAAGTCCCTTCGATGTTGCCTACGGTAAATGATCTTGTCCCTTCGAATAAAAGATGATAAGTCCCTTCGTATTGCTAAGACACCTTACAGTTGCCTAACACAAATGTCCCTTCACATGTCCCTTATTACATCCAAAGTAATGACTACCTATTCCTTAATAATAGGGATAGTCTTACCATTGAAAGTACATACGAGAACATGAAAGACTTAATTTAGGGTAGGTACATCTTAGTTACTTGCTCACATTTCAAAATACTTTTCACACCTCACAATATTTTCAAAACATTTTCAAAACAAGGCTTTGTATACATCCATATTAGGATCATTACAAAGTACTTAGAAAATTTTTAATCACACACTACACTTTCTCAAAACAATTTAAAGTGAGCTAAGTAACTAAGAGCCCATGGATAACCATGGATATAAAGGGTGCTAATACCTTCCCTTTATATAACCTACCCCCCGAACTCAAAATCTTTTAAGGTCTTGCCTGTTCTTTTATGCCCTTTCCTTTTGGATAAAATAAAAGTCGGTGGCGACTCTTGCTATCCGCAACATTTATAGAAAGTCAGTTCTCCCACCGTGTTACAGAACTGGCGACTCTACTGGGGACTTAGAAAAGAGGGGTACCCTTAGGAATTAGATCACTTTAAATTGTTTGCCTTGTTTGCTTTACTTTACTTGTTGGGTGCTCTTATGTGTGAAAGATCCTATCCCGGATCTGGTGTACCTTAGGTAAATGGCAATAGACCAAGGAAACTGTACGGCGTATACCAATATGGTTGATCTGGTGGCCATAGTTAGTGTGACTTCTTGGTTGGTGCTTATGTTCCTTAAGTAAAGTTGAGGATAATATGAGGCTGCCATATGTTGTCAATACACTAACTAATTGTTAGAACCCTAGTTATCCCATCTTGGCCTTTAGAAAAGTAGTGAGATAACCGGCTTTGGTGAAGACTGAAGTTGGTTGATACTCGATACTACGCTCATTGAGATCCTAAACTTGGAGGGTTTTGGTTGGCAAGTAAGTTGCCTACTGAACAACCACCCTTGTGAAAGATCAATGATATTGAGATCCCTTAGAACCTGGTTACTTTATAGGACAGGATGAACCATCTAAACTTCAGGGGAGGGTACTAATCTTTAAACCTCATGCAAGCTTTCAAACCTAGGGCTATTGTGTGACTTGTTTGTGCCACATGTTTGTGATTGAGCATAACATCATAGCATCATCATGCATCATAAGCATAGCATTTTCACTAACCATTTCAAGGACCAAAGGATTTATCTTTGTTCTTTGTTGCAGGTCATGGCTTCTGCTCGTAGGAATACTATCCGGATCAACTTTGTAGGAATACCTCCTAAGCTTAAGGAATTGGTCTCTCAAGTTTCTGAAAACTCCCAGTTCACCAAGAGGCATGGTCACCTACTGGATCTAGTCACTTCAGGGTTCAATGAAGACATGATGAGTGTCCTGTTTCAGTTCTTTGATCCTAAGCATCATTGCTTCACAGTCCCTGACTATCAGCTGGTTCCTACAATGGAAGAATTCTCCAAATTATTGGGTATACCTATCCTTGATCAGAAACCTTTCACATGCTTAGAGAAAGAGCCTAAACCTGAGGTTATTGCTGCAGCCCTACATTTGAAGAAATTAGACATTGTCCTAGAAACAAGGAGTGGAGTTAAGGGTATTCTGGCTAAAGTATTGATGGAGAAAGCTCAAGTGTTCCTGAAGGCTATGAGTTATGTTTCTTTTGAGGAGATATTAGCCTTGTTGATTTATGGCTTAGTGTTGTTCCCCAATCCAGACCAGTTCATAGACGTACACGCCATCAACATATTTCTGACTCGCAATCCAATGCCTATATTGCTTAGAGACATCCTACATTCTCTTCATACTAGTACAACGAAGGCACGAGGAACTCTGATGTGTTGTATACCTCTATTATCTAGGTGGTTTATTTCTCACCTTCCTCGATCAGTGATGAAGAATGAGCAAGGGTTCAGGTGGTCCAAAAGAATCATGTCTCTCTCTCATTCAGATATTCATTGGTGCTCTAGATCTATGGAGAATGTTACTATCATTGACCATCGTGGGGAGTTCCCTAATGTGCCACTCCTTGGCATAAGAGGGGGCATTACCTACAATCCTTCCTTAGCTCTACGTCAGTTTGGTTACGCTCGGAGTGATGGTCCTCATGATATTCTTATTCAGGGTATTGTGTTCGACTACGACAACGATCTGCAAGGTTACCGTCAAAGGTTCATACGAGCATGGGGTAAAGTGAACAAGGTTGACAGCAAGACTCTGGAACCAAAGTACACTATTCCTATGGAAGCTTATCTCAGATGGGTGCGATCTCGTGCTCAGACTCTTATGATGCCATATCCTGCTATCCTGACAGTTACCATGGAGCCTGTTGCTGAAGGAGATACTGTAAACACCCCAAATTTACCCTCACCCATTCACACCATGGCTTGTGATTCATCTCATATGCATAAACCCAATCATACCATCTCATATCCTATTTTTGATTCACTGCATAGATTCAAAGTCATCGACATCTAGGGTTTGTGATCTGAGCAATCCAAGAGCTTCTTGAGCCACTCCAAGGGCCATCAATCACTTCAAAGGGATCCATGGGTATTCTTATATCATATTACATCCTCTCAAAGTCAAGGATGCCAAAGAATCACAAGAACTAGGGCTTGTATGGAGGCAGAGCCAGGCTTGACTGCACAGTTGACCTAAAATTAGGGTTTTGGTTTCAGAAGCCATAACTCCAAGTTTTTTGGTCATTCTTGTTTCCATTGGTCTCTATATGGTATAGGAAGTATGCATATCAATTTTCATGAAGAAATTCCATGGGGAAGTCATCTGATCAAGGGTTGACTTTCTGGACAAGTCAGTGCAAAATCAGGGCATCTGAGGCCCCCAGTGACCCAACCAAAGGTTGATCTTCATCATTTTGAGTGTATATGATCTTTATTTGATCATGGAAGAAGGTTGAAGTTCACAAGATTCAAGAATTACAAGTTTTTGCAAAGTTGACTTTTTTGGGCATAGTTGACTTTTAAAGAATATGTCATTTTAGGTCACTTTTCAAACCTTACTTTTTGATCCAAAAGTGCTTCAAATGAAAAAACTTTGGTCATGAAAGTTGTAGAATACATTTTTCCTTTTTCAAAAAGTACAAGAACATGATCTAATTCATTTTGGATCAAAAGTTATGGTGTGACAAAGTTGGCAAAAATCACTAATTTTCAAGTTATGCACCAAAAGGCAAAGTTGCAAATTCTCCTTTCAAGGCCAATTTAGTCATCATATGGGCTTCTAATTCACTCAACATGATCACACTACCTCTAAGAATCAGAATGAGGCCAAGCGATCACATGTTTTGTATGGTTTTGGAGCAAGATATTTCCATGAAGCAAAAGCAAAGTCAAGTTGCAAAACCACTCATCACACTTCACCCACTTGCTGCATTGGCCATTGAACCAGCCATAGCCTCTCACCACACCTTGCTGCGCAGCCCATGCCTCTTGTACCAAGCTAGAACTTAGCCCATGCCCTTCTTACAACAAAGTGGACTTTTTGCAAAAGTGAACATCCCAATCACAGCAGGCCAGGTCACATCATCTGACCAATAGGAGTCTTTTATGCAAAGCAAATGCTAGCCATTTCACAAAGGAAGCAAGGCTAAAACACACAAGAACACACCATTCACAAAAACACTCCATAGAGCAAAAGCCTTCGAATCTGCCTCCAAAAACCACAAACACTCAAACCAATTCCACTACTCATCTCACCATGCTTCATTGATCCCAAACCAACAAGACTCAGGCCTGAACTAAGCAAGAACAAAGCTTCACCATTTTTCATCCTCCAAGCCAGAACTTTCGAATCTGTCTCCACAGCCACAAAACACCAAAACTTTCTTCACTAACAAGTCAAACACACCCAAAGGAGCAAGAATCCACCATTGGATTAGCCTGAAACCTCACATTTCATGACTGTGAAACCTGCTACACCAGAACTGGACTTCTCAAAACAGCTTATTTAAGCTCATTCTAAGCCTTCCATTAGCACCAGGGGAGTCAGTGGAGCAAGCCTGCATCAAAGAATAGCTCTGGAAGCTCAGTATTGAAGCTTTCCAGCTCAGGTATGAACATGAACATTTTCTCCCAAAGCTTGCATTTTAAGTTATAAATCAATTGCTTATGCTTTGCTGGTCATGGGGATACTTTTAGAATCGAAAATAGATGAGAAATGAGTTTGTATGGTCACTTTGAAATTTTGCCCGTGAAACTTCATAGCTTCGATTCCCTTAGTTTAAGCTTGAGAAATTCATTTTGAGAGTTGATTCGAGTAAGGTTTGAGTAGAGGATTGTTTCCCTGGCTTTAATTTGAGGAATGGTTGCCTGAATCATGAATTAGGGTTTGTGTTGTCGCCGGAGAAGATGACCGGAGCTTCCCTCCGGTCACCTGAATGTTGTTATGCCCTAATCTCAGGTCATTAATTCCATTTGAATGTGGAGCGTTGGATTAGTTGACCCCATTGACCTCCCGCGTGCATGAATGGCCCAGATCCATTTGTTTTGCCCTAATCACCTTTCATTAGTTTAATTAATCATAATTAATTTAATTTAATCAGGACCAACCACAGCCCTTGGATAGCGCGCGAGTCAACCTTTTCAAACCCAGGGTTCATCCTAGCCCTCCATTCAGATTACTTTCCATTTTATTTTATTTTATTTCATTTATTTCATGTTTGTTTTATACCATTTATTTAAAATAGTAAAAATGCTTTAAAAATTATGAAATTTTTTATCCTGAGTTTCATTAATTTTTAAAACACAAAAATATTTTTATTTTCATTTTTAGCATTTAAAAAGTATTTTTAAATATTTAAAAGTTTATTTTTAATTGATTAATGGAAATTAATTTATTAAAAATACTTTTAGGTATTTAAAAATCACCAAAAAATTCATGAAATGTTCTAAGACATTTAGAAACATTGTCCAACCTTCAAACCAAATTTATTTTTTGATCTTGATGCATTTTAAGAATTTCTCATTGAATAAAAATCATTTTTGTGCATTATTTTGATCCAAAGTTCAAAAAATCATTTCTGCCTATCCATGAAGAGTTGGACATTGATTCTTTTTGCATTGCATTGTGTTTAGCATGTAGTTTGTGAGATTAAATGGCCAAGATTTGATCTTTCATTTTCAATTTGTTTGTTAATTTTCTTGTTTGGGAACCCTAAAACCCTAATAAACTTGTAAAAACCATAACTTGAAATTGGTGAAAAGTTGAGACTTCTCCTTTGGGCATTGGATTAGTATAGGATTAGGGGTCCTTTGAGTGGCATTTTCAATTTTTTATCTTAGGGTTTGCTTCTGATTTTGGTTTTTGATTGATGTATTGTTCATAAACCCTAATTTGGGCTTCCATATGCATCCATCTTGCATTCTCTTGCATAACATGACTTGCCATGACATTTCAAGCATCCATTTGACTCATTTGGCATCATAAGACATATTGAAAGCATGTTTGATCATTGCATCATGTATTTGCCATGTTGTATGCCATGTGCACTTCATAACTTTTCATGTATGTCCATGCTTCCTAACTTGCTTCATTTGCATTCATTGAACTTGTATGATCATCTCCATGTGCTGCCTCATGTTTGTAACATCTCATAGCATCATTAACATCATGTATATGCTTCTGGTTTTGCTTCTCATCATGTCATCTCATCCCATTTTGCATTGCATTGCATTTCTCTTCTAACCTTTCAGGTGGTAAGTTATCTTGAGAAGTGAATTTGCCTTCACTTCTCATAACTTCTTTTCATCTCCTTTATGCATCCATTGCTGCATTTTATCTTGTGTTTGAGATTGAGCTTGCTCATTCTTCTTCTTCCCACTTTCTCTCTTCAAGTGACTTGACTTCTTGAATGAAGCAAGTCACTTTGCTTCTCCTGATCCTTTCATCTGCTTCCTGGTGTTTCCATTGAAGACTTCTCTTGAAAACCTCACAAACCTTAGGAACAACCAAGCATGACAATGATTAGGGTTTTGATTAGTCTCCCCTATTAATTTTTACCTTTGTGTCTCATTGAGTCTTCTCTCCTCACCTCATAATCAGGGACTAAACCCTAAAGGCTTTAAGGCTTTGTGATTAAGCTTATGCCTGCATCCTTCTATTAGGATGGAGTGTATAACTTTAACCCTAAGTGTTAAACCCTTAAGGTGTTTAAATCCTTTAATCAATTCACCTAATAATCATCAAGACATCACACTTGTAACTTGGGCCTTGCATTAGGGTTCTAATTCTTCCTTAATTGGTTAAGAAGGACTAACCCTAGTGTTAATGGACAAGTCCCCCTCAAGCTGTCTTACAAATCATAAAAATCACTTTATCATCATATCATTAAATAAAATCCACTTAATCAAAGGCTTGTTTTGTCATGAGTTTAATCCCTAATCATGGATTAAGTTGAGGAGCTTTCCTCAGCTTAAACATTCTCATCTATTATCCTTCTATTAGGATAGTGTAATGAGTCTGTTTAATCCTTGATTATGGCTTAACCTCATTACTCAACACTAAACAAAAACACCAAAAACATCTAAATAATCACAAGTAGGTTAATGATCTTAATCCTACATCAAAGGTGACTAAGTGTGAGAATCTGACTTCACACTTAAGGTAATCTCATTACCCCTGATCAGAGGGAAGATGTGATGAGTTTACCAAATCCATTGATTTAGGCCTAAGCTCATTAATCTATGACAAACTTTCAAAAGCAATAAAAGACTGAAAATACAAAAACAAACAATAATCGTCTCCTCCGGGATTCTTTTCTCATCTCATTCACTCACAAACGAGAACTTGCTTCTTCCGTCTAATGCAAGACAGTTAGCACCTGAGCCAGACAGGTCATACACTTGAGCATAGACAAGCAAGCAGTTCACAAGTCAAATCATCTTTCAGTCTCTTTGGGTCGAACTACGGTGTTCTGACTTCCTCATTGCACGAGAGGATACGTAGGCATAACTTAACAGTTATCGAACAAAAGTCTCTGTATATTCCCCCTCCTTCCAGCTTCATTCTTTTAAGCCTCATAGTCATGAGCATTTCACTCTTATCCTTGCACTGACACTATACATATCACACTTCACTTCACTTACACTGACACCTGTACACTCTTTTCCAGCTATTTTACACACAAATTGCACTGACACTACCCCTTTAAAACACAAATCTTTTAAGCGTGGATCCCGTCGAGTACGGCGGACAATCTGGGTGCTAATACCTTCCCAGGTTATAACCAACCCCCTTTCTCAGTCTCTCTGGTTCGCGACCGTCTTATCTATCTTTTTCCAGGTCTATGCAGCATTACCTTTCCTCCGGGATAAAAATGCCTAGCTGGCGACTCTATTCATCTCCAGTGAGTTCACGGCTGTGTGTTCTCATTGTTCTCTTTGCCGACCGTTCGCGCTTGTACCGGGATGCAAATCTTTGGGAGCGACAGCTTGGCGACTCTGCTGGGGAACCTTATACTGCAACCAGGGCTTCTGGTTCTTTTTGTGGGTTCCTCCTAGCGCTTGTCTAATTTGTGTTTACTGGGGTGTTATGTGCTATTTGTGTTTGTGTATTTGCTTTATTTTTGCTTATGTACAGTTGCTTTACTGCTTTCTTTATTGCTTTTGTATATATCATACTGTCATGCTGTTGGCTGGATCTGTTGTTTGCTTTGGTGGGTGGGTGTTCCATTGAGAGTTAAGGTCCTATACCTGGGACCTGAGTGACACCTAGGCTAGAGTGAATCATATTCTTTCCCATTCCATCTCGGTCTGGTGCGGGAATATGAAACACGGTTCAGATATGGGTTTCTTCTTGAGAACTCTGTGTTGCAGATTTCCTGCAATGCTAGGGCTATCTGGGAAGCCTGCTAAGTCTGGATGACCTTTAGAATTGACCTTCAGAAACTGAGGTGAATTAGAGGAGGAACTTTTATGGTTATTGTAAACACTGTACCTCCGGGTTAGAAGTGTTTACACTTCTCATAACTGATCCAAGTCTGAGGATCCTTGTTTTAGAACACCACCTGTGAGGGGGTTGGGCTGTTTACAGGTTTGCAGGTACACTTGACCTCAGAATACCCTGTTACTTTGTTTGATAAGAGTACTCCATCTTGGAACAGTTCTTGTGATTCTAAACCCTGGACATGTGGCTCTTTATTTGAGTCCCCCCACCTTGGTTACTGGACTTATAGACATCCATCTGGATTTCTTGAACACACTTGGGCTTATATCAGAGCACTTGATCAGATCCAGCTCAGTCACAAACCCTTTGCATATCATTTGCATACATAATCATTGCATCATATTGACATTTGCCTATTTGTGTTTCAGGGTATCCATCTTCATTTGGTTTTGGTTTTGACCCCATCTTCAGTATTGACCTATCTCCATCATCACCTGCTTCAGCTATCAGCTGACTACTTCAGTCACCTGCACCTGCCAATCAGTGGCCCATTCTTCAGCATCATCATCAGCGCTTGTCTCTACTCAGTCTCAACATCATGGCACCTAAAAAGAGCAACATCACCTACCACTTCTTCCAGCCAGAGCTAGCTGACATCAGGAGAATTCAGACCCTGATCACTCCAGACCATATACCACTGTTCAGGGAACACCATGGAGATATACTTGATATGGTTATGGATCTGGACCCCTCACAGAGAAGCCTGATCCACACTTGCCTTCAGTTTTATGATCCCCCACTGAGATGTTTCACTTTTCAGGACTTTCAGTTGGTCCCTTTATTGGAAGAGTACTCCTCATTAGTGGGTATACCTATCAGGGGTGGAGTCCCTTTCAACCCTGAGATGGTCTTTCCTGGTAATGAAAAGGTAGCAAAGACATTGCATCTGGAACCAGTCCTGATTGAGCAACATATGACCTCTAAGGCTGGAATCCCTGGCCTGCATCTGGATTTCTTGATCTCTCAAGCTACCCTGAAAGCTTCTTTAGGAGAGTGGAAAGCAGTCTGTGCTTTATTGGCCCTGAGCATATATGGGATTGTATTGTTTGCAGATGAGCCCCGATTCATTAGTAAGAATGCAATTCATCTGTTCATTCTAAAGAACCCAGTGCCAACTTTATTGGGGGATCTCTACTATTCAGTGCATCAGAGGAATGAAAAGCAGAGGGGAAGATTAGTGAGGTGCTGTGCTCCTTTGTTCCATACTTGGCTTCTCAGGCATTTGCCCAAGACAGATGCATTTTTGAACCCTCATCAGCAGAGGAACTGGGCTGGAAGGCTTACTACTCTAACTTCAGCTGACATCAGATGGTGCACTCAAAGCACAAAAGGTAGAGATATCATCACCAGCTGTGGGCATTTTCCCAATGTGCCCCTGATAGGAGTTAAGGGCAGTATTAATTACAACCCTCTGTTGTTCAAAAGACAACTGGGCTATGCACTGGTCCACACTCCTAAGGCACAAGACTTGGTTGAGACTCTTTATTGTGAGAACAAGCTTAATCGGGCTATTGTTAGGCAGGAAGCCTGGGCCTGGGACAATGTGCAGACTAAAGGGGTAACCATCCTAGGGAAGTGTAACAATGTGGCATCAGCGCAATGCTATGATTGGTCCCATGCCAGGGCCCAATTCTCTGGGATGCCCTTTACTATTGAAGATATGCCCGGGCCTTCCACAGCACCACCTCCAGCAACTGTCAGCTTAGAGGAGTTTGAGAAGTTGAAAGAGAGAAATGAGAAGCTGACTCAAGCACTACAGAAGACCCTCTGGGAGAGGAGTGATGGAAGATTGGATATTGAAAGGTTGGAGAAATTGAAGGTGGAGCATTTGGCTAGAATTGAGAAGTCTGAGGATTACATTAAGAAGTCTAGGGCTGGAGAACAAATCTTGAAGAATGCCTGCAAGGAAGCCCAATTCCAGAAGGCCAGGACTGATTTGTATCTGAAGGAGAGTCAGGCTAGGTGGGTCAGGATCACCGAGGCTCGTACTCTGGAGGACAAGAGGGTCCAAGACAAGATAGAGCAGATGGAAGCTAGTGCAAAAGAGCAACAAGAAGCCCTGGCAGTAGCCCAGAGGGAGATATCAGAGCTAAAGATCAAAGCTGGAGTGAAGAGGTCAAAGGACCAAAGTCAACACAAGAAGCTAACTGCAGCTGTTACTACCCGGAACCTCCTTATCAGGAATCTCACGGAGCGTCCGGCTGATCCTGTGACCGAGGCACTTCTCAAGGAAGTTCGGGAGGATGAGTTTGGTCTTGGTGTTTGACCATTTGTTTGTTGTTGCTTTTATTCCATGTACTTTTATTTTCTTGTAATGTATTTTGACCCCTCAGAGGGCTTGTATTTGTAAACAAACTATGAACCATTTGCTTTTGTAATATATGTATTTAGTTTGTTCCATCCGAGTTTACTTCAAAAGCAACATCAACAGCATCATCTTCAAGGGTCTGGGAGGGTCAAAACTGAATGCCAAGCCGGATACCTTGAAAACAAATAAGCATACTGCATTGCATGCTAACCCTCTATTTGTTTTGTAGGTGTTTGTTTTATTATTGCTAACTCTGTTGTGATGTTCAGGAACTATAGCTCGACGCCGGGTATTTCCCCTCAACCGACCACACAGATACCCCACCCGTAACAATCTTCCGGGCATACAGATGGATCAGATGCAGCAGGACCTTACAGAGGTCAAGAACCAAATGACCAACTAAAGGTTGGAAATGAGGAATCAAATGACACAGTTTATGGAGGTAATGAACAACATGGCTCAAAGCCAGGAGAGGCTCAGAGCACTGGTAGAAGAGAGAAATCAGGAAGATCATCAGCCAGGGACTGCTGGGACTAGCAACAATGAAAGAGTCCAACCTCATGTCAATCCCCCAGTCTTTGGACCCCACCTCCATCCAGAAGCTAACATCCCTGTCAATATACAAGGGACTGCCACAGCAGGGAGGGTACTGCAAGAAGACCCCCAGGAAGATCAGTTCACAGTGATGGGAGCTGGGGAGGAAGCTTATGATAGAAGGTTGGATGAGATAGCTGAGAAGTTAAGATCCTTGGAGTCTCAAAACTCTTTGGGTTTTGATGTTATGGATATGGGCTTGGTAGACGGGGTCAGGATTCCCCACAAGTTTAAGCCACCATGCTTTGAGAAGTATAATGGGACTTCCTGTCCCCGAACCCATCTACAATCTTTTCTCGGGAGACTAAAGGCCTATACCATGGACGAGAAGCTATGGATGTTCTATTTCGAGGATAGCTTGACTGGAGCTTCGAGGGAATGGTATTCCCATCTGACAAGAGCAACTATTAGATGCTGGAAGGACCTGGCAGAGGCCTTCATCAGACAGTATCAGTATAATCTGGATATGGCACCCAACAGGACCCTCCTAATGGGAATGCCACAGTCATCTAGAGAGCTTCCGAGAGTATGCTCAAAGATGGAGACAGCTTGCTGCTGCTGTCCAGCCACCTATTTCAGAAAGGGAGATGGCTGATATGTTCATGAACACCCTTCAGGGGACTTACATTGACAGGCTAGCTGCCTTCTCATCTACCAGCTTTGCAGATGTAGTCATAGCCGGGGAGAGAATTGAAAGCCTATTGAAGATGGGTAAGATCTCAGACAACGGTGCAAGCTCATCCAGTAATGCAAGAAAGCCTTTTGCAGGCCCAAGAAGGACTGGTGAGACCAATGCCATCCACACCAACAGGGGCAGGCCCCAATATGCTCATAGATCTGTGGCAGCAGTCACCATTCCCGCTCCAGCTCATCCACAACCAGCTTATCAATCTCCGCAGCAAAACTATCAGCAACAACCTCAGTACCATCAACAAAATCAGTATCCTCCGAGAAATTACAACAACAGCAACACCAACAACAATAATCAGCAAAGGCCATTTCAGCAAAGGCCATCTCAAGCAAACAGGGTGATCGATCCGATCCCTATGCCATATGCTACATTGCTGCCACAACTCCTGAAACTCAACCTAGTTGAGCTAAGGACATTGGCCCCTCCAGATCCCAACAGTCTACCCAGGAATTACGACTCCAACGCCAGATGTGCCTTCCATTCAAACGCACCTGGCCATAGTACAGAAAGGTGCTGAGCCTTGCACATGAAGGTGCAAGACCTGGTAGACTCTAAGGCCCTGAATTTCGCACCACCACCCAATGTCAATAAGAACCCCATGCCAAACCACGGTGGTCCCAGAATCAACGCTATTGAAGAAGACAAGCCGTCTTATTTAATAACCAGTGTGGGTCAGATCCGGACACCGTTGGTAGAAATCAAAGCTCAGCTCTTGGAATGTCAGATGTTCCCAGGGTGTGAGTTAGGATGTGCTTACTGCAATATCTCAGTAAATGGGTGCGACGACCTGAGGAATGGCATAGACAGCCTTATTCAGAGTGGCCAGCTTCAGATCACCACATCACTTCCAACAAATCCAGCAACCTCATCAGCAACAGTTCATGTATCTCCTACAACTGCAGCAACCATTGTTCCTGACAACTCTTCGGCTTCATCAACAAGTACTTCATCTATCATCTCAACTGATCAGTTATCAACAAATTTTCCTGCTACAACTTCAGCATCACTCCATTTTGAATCTCCTACAACAACAACGTCCGTTCTTCCAACAATGTCTCCTACAACACCAGCAACAAATCATGAAGATGTCTCAACTGTCACAATATTTTATGATCCTGAAAACAACTCTGCCTACAACTCAGAAAGTGCTGCTCCCATTAGAGCACCAGTCACGATTTATTACGATCCACAAACTATCACAGTCCCTTCTGCAGCTGCCATCAGTCCAGTCACTGTCACAGTGCCTGGACCAGTACCTTATGAAAACAATAGGGCCATCCCTTGGCACTACGGCTCTGACGTATACTGCGAAGGACAAAGAATCACTCTTGATACATCAACACCTGCACCACAGATAGACAATGTGGGAGGAGGCGGAGGCTTCACTCGAAGCGGACGTCTCTTTGCTCCACAAACTCAAAGACCCACTGCCGAAGCAGAAGCTGCTGCCAAGGCGAAAGGAAAAAGCCCGGTGCAGGAAGATCAAACAGTTAAGGAAGCTTTGAAAACACCATTCGATCAAGAAGTTGATGAGTTCATGAGAATCATCAAAAAGAGTGATTACAAAATAGTGGATCAGCTTCACCAGACGCCATCCAAGATCTCTATCTTATCATTGCTTATGTGCTCTGAAGCCCATCGGAATGCACTACTTAAAGTCTTGCACGCAGCTTACGTGCCTGAAGAGATCACTGTCAATCAGTTGGAAACCGTGGTTGGAAATGTTACTGCTAGCAATGGGCTAGGGTTCACCAATACTGACTTGACAACGGAAGGCCGCAACCATAACAAAGCCTTGCACATCACCATGGAATGTAAAGGTGCAGTCCTTTCCCATGTGCTGGTAGACACAGGGTCATCCCTTAATGTCTTACCCAAAAAGGCCCTGGTGAAGCTAGAGTATGAAGGATTAGCATTGCGACCCAGTAACCTGGTAGTAAGAGCCTTTGATGGCTCTAAGAGATCAGTTCTGGGAGAAATTGAGCTACCTGTGACAATTGGCCCACAAACTTTTGCAACGATCTTCTATGTGATGGACATTCAGCCTGCCTACAACTGTTTGTTGGGTAGACCATGGATTCATGCCGCTGGCGCAGTAACGTCTACCCTTCACCAGAAGTTAAAATTTGAGTGGGAAGGCCAAGTTGTTACTATCTGTGGGGAAGAGGATATATTTGTTAGCCATCTGGCTACTTATAAGTATATTGAGATGGATGGGGAGATCCATGAAACAATGAGCCAAGGGTTTGAGGCCCTGAATGTTAATGAAGCATCTGCTGTATCTGGAATCTCCATGTCATCTTACCAACAAGCCCGGAAGGTTGTTGAGGAAGGAACTGCCCAAGGCTGGGGCAAGGTTTTATCTGTGGAGGAGAAGAAAGACAAATTTGGGTTGGGTTACAGACCAACTCAACAAAATCAAGCAGAGGCTGCTGAGAAGCCTGGTTTTGTTAGTGGGGGGATGCTCACCCCTGATGCTATCAACAATTTGGAAGACGAGCTGCAAGAGGAGCGCAACCTGGAAAGCTTGATTCGTCCAAAGATCCCGGGGAGCAGTATCTCAAACTGGTCTTCCCAGGAAATTATAAGGGTTACTCATGCAGAGTAATTATTATTTCCTGTATTTTTATAAGCATGCATCAAAGTCTTGCATCTTGCCCAAGATGACAAGACTCATTTTGTAATCGGGCCATCTGTACTTTTTGTGCAAACAAGATTAATCAATGAAATATCAGACATCTTTTTGCAAATGAGTCTTTTTCTTTTCCACTCACTGTTTTTCCATTTTTCTTTTTGTACAAAAAAATAAATGGCGATGTTTTCAAAATGATAACTTTATTTCACTTTTCTAAGCAAGATTAAAATCAATCACTAAAATGAACAAACTGAACCCTTGCAGAGAGTGCCTTCCAGACAGCACCGACAACAGCACGGCTATGACTTCGTATGACTTTGACAATCCGATCAATCAAGCCGATGAAGGGGTTGAAGAAGAATATGAGCTTCCTGAAGAGCTAGCCAGATTGTTGAGACAAGAGGAGAAGGTTATCACTCCTCATCAGGAGGAGGTCGAAACAATCAATCTTGGTACAGACGAAGACGTGAAAGAGGTTAAAATCGGGGCCTGCTTACAAGACTCAGTGAAGAGACAACTGATTGACCTGCTTCAAGAGTATGTGGACGTGTTTGCTTGGTCTTATCAGGATATGCCAGGGTTGGACACCGACATTGTTGTGCACAAGCTGCCTTTAAGAGAAGAGTGCCCACCAGTTAAACAGAAACTGCGCCGTACTCGCCCAGATATGGCAATGAAAATCAAAGAAGAGGTACAAAAGCAATGGGACGCTGGGTTCCTTGCCGTAACTAGCTATCCGCCGTGGGTTGCTAATATAGTACCTGTGCCTAAGAAAGACGGCAAAGTAAGGATGTGTGTTGACTACCGGGACCTGAACAGAGCCAGCCCGAAAGATGACTTCCCATTACCTCACATTGATGTATTGATGGATAACACGGCTCAGTTCTCGGTATTCTCCTTCATGGACGGATTTTCAGGATACAATCAGATCAAGATGTCACCTGAAGACATGGAGAAGACGACATTCATTACACCTTGGGGCACGTTCTGCTACAAAGTGATGCCATTTGGACTGAAGAATGCTGGTGCAACATATCAACGGGCTATGGTGACATTATTCCACGATATGATCCATAAAGAAATAGAATGTTATGTGGATGACATGATCGCCAAGTCCCTTACTGAAGAAGACCACCTGGTAAATCTGCTAAAACTATTCAAGCGTCTGAGGAAGTACCAACTAAAGCTGAACCCCAACAAATGCACATTCGGGGTGCGGTCGGGTAAGCTGCTGGGCTTTATTGTAAGCGAGAAAGGGATTGAAGTTAACCCTGATAAAGTCAAAGCTATTCAAGAGATGCCTGCACCGAAAACTGAGAAAGAAGTTCGAGGGTTCTTAGGTCGTTTGAACTACATTTCACGGTTCATATCTCACCTCACAGCAACCTGTGAACCCTTGTTCAAACTGTTAAGAAAAGAACAGACGGTCAGGTGGAACGAAGACTGCCAGAGGGCTTTTGACAAAATCAAGGAATATCTGCAAGAGCCTCCAATCCTTATGCCTCCAGCGGAAGGAAGACCTCTGATAATGTACTTGACAGTATTAGAAGAGTCGATGGGGTGTGTGTTGGGCCAGCATGACGAGTCTGGTCGAAAAGAGTATGCAATATACTACCTAAGCAAAAAGTTTACCGACTGTGAACAACGTTATTCACTGCTCGAGAAAACTTGCTGTGCTTTAGCGTGGGCTGCTCGCCGACTGAGACAGTATATGTTGACCCACACTACTTTATTGATCTCAAAAATGGACCCAGTCAAGTACATTTTCGAGAAGCCAGCTCTTACCGGACGGGTTGCAAGATGGCAGATGATTCTCACAGAATACGACATCCAGTACACCTCTCAGAAAGCCATCAAGGGCAGTGTACTATCTGAATATCTTGCTGAGCAACCCATTGATGACTACCAGCCTATGAGATTTGACTTCCCTGATGAAGACATCATGTTCATAAAAGCGAAAGATCATGAAGAGCCTATTCGCACTGAAGGGCCTGACCCGGAAGAAGAATGGACTATGATGTTTGACGGGGCTGTTAACATGAATGGTCGTGGTGTTGGTGCAGTACTCATTACACCTAAAGGAGTTCACATGCCTTTCTCGGCAAAACTCACTTTCAACTGCACTAACAACGAAGCTGAATACGAAGCTTACATTATGGGTCTTGAGGAAGCCATTGACCTCAGGATCAAGACATTGACTGTATTCGGAGATTCAGCTCTGGTAGTTAATCAAACCAACGGAAAATGGTACACCCACCAGGATCATCTGATACCTTACAGGGATTATACAAGGAGGTTATTGACTTTCTTCACAACAGTCAAGCTTGAGTATATCCCTCGGGACGAGAATCAGTTTGCAGATGCTCTGGCTACCATTTCATCCATGATCAAAGTTCAAGCTGCTAACTTTGTACCCCATATATCAGTGTCCAGACTTGATAGACCAGCATACGTATTTGCAGCAGATATTGCCAAAGATGATAAGCCTTGGTACCATGACATTAAGTGCTTCTTGGAGGATCAAACATACCCATCTGGGGCATCTTCCAATGATAAGAAGACACTGAGAAGGCTCGATGGTAGTTTCTTTCTGAACACTGATGGGTCTCTATACAAAAGGAACTTTGACATGGTACTCCTCCGATGTGTTGATAAGACAGAAGCAGACTTGTTGATGCATGAAGTGCACGAAGGATCCTTTGGTACCCATGCAGGAGGGCATGTCATGGCTAAGAAATTACTAAGATCAGGTTATTACTGGATCACAATGGATGCAGACTGTTGTGCCTATGCCAGGAAATGCCATAAATGCCAGATTTATGCAGACAAGGTGCATGTGCCTCCCAATCCCTTGAACATAATGTCTTCACCCTGGCCCTTTTCCATGTGGGGCATTGATATGATTGGCAAGATTGAGCCAACTGCTTCGAATGGCCACAGATTCATCCTGGTCGCTATTGATTATTTCACCAAGTGGGTCGAAGCAGCTTCCTATGCCAATGTTACAAGACAAGTGGTAGCCAGATTTCTGAAGAGAGATATCATCTGTCGATATGGAGTTCCCGAGCGAATCATTACTGATAATGGTTCCAATCTAAACAACAAAATGATGGCAGAGCTGTGCCGGGACTTCAAGATCCAACACCACAATTCTTCTCCTTACAGGCCAAAGATGAACGACGCTGTTGAGGCAGCTAATAAGAATATCAAGAAGATTGTGCAGAAGATGGTAGTCACCTACAAAGACTGGCATGAGATGCTACCGTTTGCCTTGCATGGGTACCGCACGTTAATCAGAACATCCACTAGGGCAACACCGTATCAGCTTGTATATGGTATGGAAGCAGTCTTACCTGTTGAAGTTGAATTACCCTCTTTACGAGTATTGATGGATGTTAAGCTGAACGAAGCAGAATGGGTTCGGTCCCGGTTCGAACAACTGAGTCTGATCAAAGAGAAAAGATTGGCTGCGATCTGTCATGGGCAGTTATATCAGAAGAGAATGAAGAAAGCCTTCGATCAGAAAGTCAGGCACCGAGAGTACCAAGTGGGAGATCTTGTGTTGAAAAGAATCCTCCCTCCTCATACAGACCACAGGGGCAAATGGACTCCGAACTATGAAGGACCATTCGTGGTAAAGAAAGTTTTCTCCGGTGGAGCACTGATGCTCAGCACCATGGACGGTGAAGATTTCCCATCCCCTGTGAATTCAGATGCAGTTAAAAAATACTTCGCATAAAAATGACCCGCTGGACACAAAAACAGAATGTAAGTCCAAGCAAAAATAGGGCATCCCGGCGAGTCAAAAACAGAATAAAAGACTCGGGCAAAAATAAGGGAAAATAAACAAAAATGTACACCCGCTGAGTTGAAAAGCCGCATTGGACAGCTCAGGCAAAAATGGGTATCCCGATGGATTGAAAACCCGAAAGGGCGATCCATGCAAAATAAGGGAATAAGCGAACAACTGCATTCTGAATTCGTCTGTATCGCCTACAACTTAGCAAAACTCGAAAGGATCAAGCTTCAATCAGAATCAGTCTCCTTCAGAAAGCAAGACGAGAAGAACGTCAAAAGTCATACGAGTCATAGCAAGAGGAAGCTCCTTTGAAAGCGTCGCCAGCATCGCCAGCATTTTGTTTCTCAATTTGTAACAATCTCCTCATTTCAGGAGATATGTTTCCTTGACTGTATCTTGCCAATTCAGGGCACATGAATTAATAAAATCAGATTTTTCAGTCGTGTTTCGTCTTTTACATTTTTACTTGCAAAGAATGTCTGATGTCTCTAAAAAATTGATTGCATAAATACAGATGCTTATCTTCAAAAATAATAAAACACATGCTTGCAGGAAATATACTTACTCTCGAAAGTGTCTAAACTCCTATGACGGAATCCAGTAAAGGATACCTCGGGATCACTTGTACGTTTCTCTGTCTTTGCAGGATTGTAGGTATTCAAAAGCACAACATGGGGCATGTGGGTCTCACCCCAGCAAGCTGGCAGATCAACACTCATTCTCAGCACCCGAGGTATTTCCTCCCCAGCTGAGTTGCCAACAACTTCCCCCAGCTGAGTTGCCACTTATCAAATTCCCCAGTCGAGATGTCAAGCATTCTTCCTCAACAGAATACAAAGTCAGGGAACCATCTCCCTACAGAACCCTCAGCCTCTATTCAGAAGAGCAAAGCATGAAGAAGTCACAACAGAGTATAGAAAGCTTCTACAAACCTCAGCTGGGTCCCATATTACAAGGATATGTCAATCAGTGACCTAGATCCCCAAGCAGATACATCTCATCAGATCTATCAATGATCTCATCCCCAGCTGGGAGGTCCATTTCAAACAGATCAACCAGAGATCTTCACAGCAACGGGATCCGAATCCCGGATCTGTACCCTCGCATAATCATGGCATTTGCATCATATTCACCCGCAAAGCGTAGCATTCCGTCTAATACGGAGCATTACGGCAAAAAATCAAATACATAGCATAATCAGAAGTCATGTTGTGAATCGAACACTTGTGAATAATAAACCGTTCAGAATACAATACACAAAAATCCCCACCATAGTCCCCAGCAAAAGCAGTTGCCTCACAAATCACAAACACCAGTATATACTCCTTTTGACGCCCGTCCGTGTCGTCTTTCCCCAGTAAAGTCGCCTGAACACTCTTTACAAACGAGATTACCCGTATTACAGATACTTCCTGATACCCGTCCGTGTCAAAATCACCAGAAGAAAGCCAAAGACATCATCTTTGCACTCACCTATACTTGTATATCTATATTTCCTTGACATCCGTCCGTGTCATATCCCCGGCGCAGTCGCCTACACTTTCACAAACCATATACTTGTTAATACTATACTTTTCTCCTTTTGACACTCGTCCGTGTCACCCTCCCCAGCAGTTAAAATATTCATCTATACAATAATCATACTCACTACTCATGTTGCACCTATACAGATACTCGTCCGTATCTTGTATACACCATTTATATCCCCACAGATTCGACATTGGTCCTTGTTCTTTGTTAACCAGTTGGTACTCGTCCGTACCATCATCTCAGAACATGCGTCAAGTGTTTGTTTCTACATGATACTCGTCCGTATCATAGTCTTAAGGATGCTCGTCCGCATCTTTAATCCATACACTATGTCAAACACTTGTGTCTTCTTGAATATAGATACTCGTCTGTGTCTACTATTCCCCAGAAGAGTCCCCTCAGATTCAACACTCGTCCGTGTTCTCTGTTAACCCGTTGATACTCGTCCGTATCATCATCTCTGAACACGTGTCAGTTTGTTTCTACCTGATACCCGTCCGTATCATAGTCTTAAGGATGCTCGTCCACATCTTTAATCTATACACTAACGTCAAAACACTTATACCTTTTGTTTCTTGGATATAAACACTCGTCCGTGATTACTATATCCCCAGTAGATCGCCAACAGAGCAAATTTTCCTTTTTATCTGACACTCGTCCTGTGTCATGATAAACCCTGAGAGCAGCCGTACCCTGCTAGGTGGTCGTCCTCCACCTCTTGATGGTCGTCCTCCATCATGCTCATCTGATGGCCATCCCCATCGTTGATATTTTAGCAGCCGTCCCCTGCTAGGTGGTCGTCCTCCACCTCTTGATGATCGTCCTTCATCATTTTATCCAATGGCCGTCCCCATTGTTGATTTTTTTTGGTTATTTGGCATTCGTCCTGTGTCATGATAAACCTTGAGAGCAGCCGTCCCCTGCTAGGTGGTCGTCCTCCACCTCTTGATGGTCGTCCTCTATCATGCTCGTCCGATGGTCGTCCCCATCGTTGACCTTTTTATCCGGCATTCATCCTATGTCGCGATATTTTCGGCAGCCGTCCCCTGCCAGGTGGTCGTCCTCCACCTTAGATGACCGTCCCTCATCTTAACCCCAACAGAGCAGCCGTCCCCTGCTAGGTGATCGTCCTTCACCTTTGATGACCGTACCTCATCATCTGTTTATTTCATTTATTCTTTAACCCGATGGCCGTCCCCGTCGTGGTCCCTTTTCTTTTTAACCCGATGGCCGTCCCCATCGTTGGTTACCTTTACTTTATGAACTTGATGGCCGTCCCCGTCATGTTTCATTTGATCCCCAGAGAATTTTACAGCTTTATCTTGATGGCCGTCCCCATCATATTTTCTTATTTTTCCAGCTAGTCGGCCGTCCCCGTCTTGGCTTTACCTTTTATCCCCAGCATGTCGGCCGTCCCCGTCATTGCTCTTTACCCAGCAGTCGTCCTCTGCTCGACGGTCGTCCTCCGTCGCCCACACTTTACAATATACTTTATTTTCTTTTACAATCTATATCCCTTTTCTTCTTCATTCTGTGAGTGCAAATTTTGGACTGTCTTTGGTATTCAACCACAAGTTATCTTGTTTGCCTGTTAAGCCGTTGCTTACATCCTGCACAGCTAACTCATGTTTGAATAGGGGCAGCTGTAAACACCCCAAATTTGCCCTCACCCATTCACACCATGGCTTGTGATTCATCTCATATGCATAAACCCAATCATACCATCTCATATCCTATTTTTGATTCACTGCATAGATTCAAAGTCATCGGCATCTAGGGTTTGTGATCTGAGCAATCCAAGAGCTTCTTGAGCCACTCCAAGGGCCATCAATCACTTCAAAGGGATCCATGGGTATTATTATATCATATTACATCCTCTCAAAGTCAAGGATGCCAAAGAATCACAAGAACTAGGGCTTGTATGGAGGCAGAGCCAGGCTTGACTGCACAGTTGACCTAAAATTAGGGTTTTGGTTTCAGAAGCCATAACTCCAAGTTTTTTGGTCATTCTTGTTTCCATTGGTCTCTATATGGTATAGGAAGTATGCATATCAATTTTCATGAAGAAATTCCATGGGGAAGTCATCTGATCAAGGGTTGACTTTCTGGACAAGTCAGTGCAAAATCAGGGCATCTGAGGCCCCCAGTGACCCAACCAAAGGTTGATCTTCATCATTTTGAGTGTATATGATCTTTATTTGATCATTGAAGAAGGTTGAAGTTCACAAGATTCAAGAATTACAAGTTTTTGCAAAGTTGACTTTTTTGGGCATAGTTGACTTTTAAAGAATATGTCATTTTAGGTCACTTTTCAAACCTTACTTTTTGATCCAAAAGTGCTTCAAATGAAAAAACTTTGGTCATGAAAGTTGTAGAATACATTTTTCCTTTTTCAAAAAGTACAAGAACATGATCTAATTCATTTTGGATCAAAAGTTATGGTGTGACAAAGTTGGCAAAAATCACTAATTTTCAAGTTATGCACCAAAAGGCAAAGTTGCAAATTCTCCTTTCAAGGCCAATTTAGTCATCATATGGGCTTCTAATTCACTCAACATGATCACACTACCTCTAAGAATCAGAATGAGGCCAAGAGATCACATGTTTTGTATGGTTTTGGAGCAAGATATTTCCATGAAGCAAAAGCAAAGTCAAGTTGCAAAACCACTCATCACATTTCACCCACTTGCTGCATTGGCCATTGAACCAGCCATAGCCTCTCACCACACCTTGCTGTGCAGCCCATGCCTCTTGTACCAAGCTAGAACTTAGCCCATGCCCTTCTTACAACAAAGTGGACTTTTTGCAAAAGTGAACATCCCAATCACAGCAGGCCAGGTCACATCATCTGACCAATAGGAGTCTTTTATGCAAAGCAAATGCTAGCCATTTCACAAAGGAAGCAAGGCTAAAACACACAAGAACACACCATTCACAAAAACACTCCATAGAGCAAAAGCCTTCGAATCTGCCTCCAAAAACCACAAACACTCAAACCAATTCCACTACTCATCTCACCATGCTTCATTGATCCCAAACCAACAAGACTCAGGCCTGAACTAAGCAAGAACAAAGCTTCACCATTTTTCATCCTCCAAGCCAGAACTTTCGAATCTGTCTCCACAGCCACAAAACACCAAAACTTTCTTCACTAACAAGTCAAACACACCCAAAGGAGCAAGAATCCACCATTGGATTAGCCTGAAACCTCACATTTCATGACTGTGAAACCTGCTACACCAGAACTGGACTTCTCAAAACAGCTTATTTAAGCTCATTCTAAGCCTTCCATTAGCACCAGGGGAGTCAGTGGAGCAAGCCTGCATCAAAGAATAGCTCTGGAAGCTCAGTATTGAAGCTTTCCAGCTCAGGTATGAACATGAACATTTTCTCCCAAAGCTTGCATTTTAAGTTATAAATCAATTGCTTATGCTTTGCTGGTCATGGGGATACTTTTAGAATCGAAAATAGATGAGAAATGAGTTTGTATGGTCACTTTGAAATTTTGCCCGTGAAACTTCATAGCTTCGATTCCCTTAGTTTAAGCTTGAGAAATTCATTTTGAGAGTTGATTCGAGTAAGGTTTGAGTAGAGGATTGTTTCCCTGGCTTTAATTTGAGGAATGGTTGCCTGAATCATGAATTAGGGTTTGTGTTGTCGCCGGAGAAGATGACCGGAGCTTCCCTCCGGTCACCTGAATGTTGTTATGCCCTAATCTCAGGTCATTAATTCCATTTGAATGTGGAGCGTTGGATTAGTTGACCCCATTGACCTCCCGCGTGCATGAATGGCCCAGATCCATTTGTTTTGCCCTAATCACCTTTCATTAGTTTAATTAATCATAATTAATTTAATTTAATCAGGACCAACCACAGCCCTTGGATAGCGCGCGAGTCAACCTTTTCAAACCCAGGGTTCATCCTAGCCCTCCATTCAGATTACTTTCCATTTTATTTTATTTTATTTCATTTATTTCATGTTTGTTTTATACCATTTATTTAAAATAGTAAAAATGCTTTAAAAATTATGAAATTTTTTATCCTGAGTTTCATTAATTTTTAAAACACAAAAATATTTTTATTTTCATTTTTAGCATTTAAAAAGTATTTTTAAATATTTAAAAGTTTATTTTTAATTGATTAATGGAAATTAATTTATTAAAAATACTTTTAGGTATTTAAAAATCACCAAAAAATTCATGAAATGTTCTAAGACATTTAGAAACATTGTCCAACCTTCAAACCAAATTTATTTTTTGATCTTGATGCATTTTAAGAATTTCTCATTGAATAAAAATCATTTTTGTGCATTATTTTGATCCAAAGTTCAAAAAATCATTTCTGCCTATCCATGAAGAGTTGGACATTGATTCTTTTTGCATTGCATTGTGTTTAGCATGTAGTTTGTGAGATTAAATGGCCAAGATTTGATCTTTCATTTTCAATTTGTTTGTTAATTTTCTTGTTTGGGAACCCTAAAACCCTAATAAACTTGTAAAAACCATAACTTGAAATTGGTGAAAAGTTGAGACTTCTCCTTTGGGCATTGGATTAGTATAGGATTAGGGGTCCTTTGAGTGGCATTTTCAATTTTTTATCTTAGGGTTTGCTTCTGATTTTGGTTTTTGATTGATGTATTGTTCATAAACCCTAATTTGGGCTTCCATATGCATCCATCTTGCATTCTCTTGCATAACATGACTTGCCATGACATTTCAAGCATCCATTTGACTCATTTGGCATCATAAGACATATTGAAAGCATGTTTGATCATTGCATCATGTATTTGCCATGTTGTATGCCATGTGCACTTCATAACTTTTCATGTATGTCCATGCTTCCTAACTTGCTTCATTTGCATTCATTGAACTTGTATGATCATCTCCATGTGCTGCCTCATGTTTGTAACATCTCATAGCATCATTAACATCATGTATATGCTTCTGTTTTTGCTTCTCATCATGTCATCTCATCCCATTTTGCATTGCATTGCATTTCTCTTCTAACCTTTCAGGTGGTAAGTTATCTTGAGAAGTGAATTTGCCTTCACTTCTCATAACTTCTTTTCATCTCCTTTATGCATCCATTGCTGCATTTTATCTTGTGTTTGAGATTGAGCTTGCTCATTCTTCTTCTTCCCACTTTCTCTCTTCAAGTGACTTGACTTCTTGAATGAAGCAAGTCACTTTGCTTCTCCTGATCCTTTCATCTGCTTCCTGGTGTTTCCATTGAAGACTTCTCTTGAAAACCTCACAAACCTTAGGAACAACCAAGCATGACAATGATTAGGGTTTTGATTAGTCTCCCCTCTTAATTTTTACCTTTGTGTCTCATTGAGTCTTCTCTCCTCACCTCATAATCAGGGACTAAACCCTAAAGGCTTTAAGGCTTTGTGATTAAGCTTATGCCTACATCCTTCTATTAGGATGGAGTGTATAACTTTAACCCTAAGTGTTAAACCCTTAAGGTGTTTAAATCCTTTAATCAATTCACCTAATAATCATCAAGACATCACACTTGTAACTTGGGCCTTGCATTAGGGTTCTAATTCTTCCTTAATTGGTTAAGAAGGACTAACCCTAGTGTTAATGGACAAGTCCCCCTCAAGCTGTCTTACAAATCATAAAAATCACTTCATCATCATATCATTAAATAAAATCCACTTAATCAAAGGCTTGTTTTGTCATGAGTTTAATCCCTAATCATGGATTAAGTTGAGGAGCTTTCCTCAGCTTAAACATTCTCATCTATTATCCTTCTATTAGGATAGTGTAATGAGTCTGTTTAATCCTTGATTATGGCTTAACCTCATTACTCAACACTAAACAAAAACACCAAAAACATCTAAATAATCACAAGTAGGTTAATGATCTTAATCCTACATCAAAGGTGACTAAGTGTGAGAATCTGACTTCACACTTAAGGTAATCTCATTACCCCTGATCAGAGGGAAGATGTGATGAGTTTACCAAATCCATTGATTTAGGCCTAAGCTCATTAATCTATGAGAAACTTTCAAAAGCAATAAAAGACTGAAAATACAAAAACAAACAATAATCGTCTCCTCCGGGATTCTTTTCTCATCTCATTCACTCACAAACGAGAACTTGCTTCTTCCGTCTAATGCAAGACAGTTAGCACCTGAGCCAGACAGGTCATACACTTGAGCATAGACAAGCAAGCAGTTCACAAGTCAAATCATCTTTCAGTCTCTTTGGGTCGAACTACGGTGTTCTGACTTCCTCATTGCACGAGAGGATACGTAGGCATAACTTAACAGTTATCGAACAAAAGTCTCTGTATATTCCCCCTCCTTCCAGCTTCATTCTTTTAAGCCTCATAGTCATGAGCATTTCACTCTTATCCTTGCACTGACACTATACATATCACACTTCACTTCACTTACACTGACACCTGTACACTATTTTCCAGCTATTTTACACACAAATTGCACTGACACTACCCCTTTAAAACACAAATCTTTTAAGCGTGGATCCCGTCGAGTACGGCGGACAATCTGGGTGCTAATACCTTCCCAGGTTATAACCAACCCCCTTTCTCAGTCTCTCTGGTTCGCGACCATCTTATCTATCTTTTTACAGGTCTATGCAGCATTACCTTTCCTCCGGGATAAAAATGCCTAGCTGGCGACTCTATTCATCTCCAGTGAGTTCACGGCTGTGTGTTCTCATTGTTCTCTTCGCCGACCGTTCGCGCTTGTACCGGGATGCAAATCTTTGGGAGCGACAGATACTCCCTAAATCATTCTTCACCCAGACATGCCCACTGACATGGAGGAGTTACAGAGGTCCTGGATCCAGTTGAAGGAGCAAAGAGATACTTTTGAGACTCATTACAAAGCAAGTCAAGAAAGAATCCTAGAGCTAACAAAACAACTTCATGAAGAGTGGAATCTCAACTCATACCTCAACACAAAGAGGAAACATCCATGGGAGACTTAAAACCCCATTCTTTGTATTCATTTCATTTTTATTGTAAGCCCAAGGGGCAAACAAGTTTATTACTAATAAAAGTTTACTTTTTGGTGGTTTAAACAAATTTAAATCTTGCGGTCCTTGAAAACATTGCATACGCATTTACATATCATACCATTGTATCACAGGTTTCTTATGTACAGGTTTCTTATCTTCTTGCTGTTTATTTCAGCAGAAATAGCTCTTGAACAGACTGTCAAAGATCTCCAGGCATAGAATACACAATTCCAAGAGTTGATTCTGAACTTGTCCAAGGGACAAGATGAGTTGAAGACACTGCTGGCTAAGAAGAATAAGAAGGCTAGAAGATCAGGAGGCTTTATTAATCTGGGAATAAGATTCAAAGGTCCTGTCAAGACCAAGGAACAGGTTGATGATTATGAGTCTGAAAATTCTGAGAAAGAGGGAGGCAGTCTCCATGATACTGTGGGAGATTTTGATTCTGAGGCAAACTATTATCATGATCCTGCTGGTGAAGATAAGTACAAGATACTGGTAGACAGGATGAATGCCATGGAGTTACAAAAATATTATGGGCTTGATTTTGAAGATCTGAGCTTAATATCTGGAGTGGTTATACCTATTGGTTTCAAGGTTCCTGCTTTTGTGGTGTATGATGGTGTCTCATGTCCCAAGCTGCATCTAAGATCCTATGTCCGGAGGATTCAACCACATACTGCTGATAAGAAATTGTGGATTCATTTCTTCCAAGAGAGCTTGTCTGGAGCTCAATTGGAATGGTATTATCAATTGGAGAGTGTCAATATTCGTGATTGGAATGATCTTGCTGAGGCCTTCTACAGGCAATACCAATATAATGTTGATTTAGCCCCTACTCGCATGCAGCTCCAAAGCATGTCAATGGGTGCTAAGGAGAATTTCAAAGAGTATGCCCAAAAATGGAGAGACCTGGCTGGCAGAGTTCAACCTCCTCTGACTGACAGAGAGCTAGTGGATATGTTTATGAGTACGATGAATGGTCCTTTCTATCGTCACCTTATTGGAAGCTCATCATCTGGTTTCACTGAGCTGATAATGACTGGAGAACGTGTGGAAAGTGGTATAAGAAGTGGTAAGATACAGGTGGGTGCCTCTTCATCAAGCACTGCCAAGAAGCCCCCTAATGGAAAAAAGGAGTCTAATGCTGTGTATGGTCAACCCAGTCATAACATAAGTCACCAATATGTAGGAGCAGTTCACATTTATAATCCTACTCCTGCAGCACCAGAGCTGCCACCAAACAATCAACAGAAGCCTATAAGACAGTTCACCAAGATCAACATGTCATTGGCCCAAGCCTTGCAACACATGTTGAAAGGGGAACTCATTACTTTGAAGGACCCTCCTTAGAATCCTAATACTTCCTCTCCTCGGTACAATCCTAATGCACGATGTGCCTATCATTCTAATTGTCTGGGACATGGTACCAACAACTGCTGGATATTGAAAAACAAGATTCAAGATATGATTGAAGCTGGAGAGATTGAATTTCACCCTCCTGGGACTCCAAATGTGATTACTTCTCCCATGCCCAATCATGAGAAGACTGTTAATGCTATTGATGAAGTTTCATATGTTTCCTCAGTTGCAGATGTGACTACTCCCTTATCCATTATCAAGAAGAAGCTGGTATAGGCTGGATTCTTTCCAGGTTGTAATGAAGATTGTTTTTATTGTGCCTACAAACCCGATAGCTGCTGGAAGTTGAAAGATGGTATTCAACGCCTCATGGACAATTACACTATATTGTTTAAGAGGACACCTTCTGTGGAAAGCATGGTTGAACATCTAACTCAAGGTACGAAGGTTGAAGATGTGGACATGGTTGATAAAGTGCCAGTGAAGATTACCTCCAAAGGCCCTGTCAAGATCACTTCCAAGGGACCTATCAAGATTACTGCTGAAGGTCTGGTGAAGACTGTTGCTGAAGTTAGAATACCTCCCATGATTATTACCACTCCTGGCCCTATTCCTTATACTTCTGATAAGGCTATACCCTGGAATTACGATTCTGATGTTTATATCCATGGTGTTAAACAGAAACCTTTAACTGATACACCTGTTACTGATGATAGCCTTGATGTTGATAATATTGCTGGATCTAGTAAGATCACCAGAAGTGGAAGAATTTTCTCTCCTCCAGCTACCTCAAAAAATACAGTTACTCCAACTACTACCTCCACTTCTGAGCCAAATGCTGATGCTCGGGGCAAAGGTCCTGTGGTTGAACCTGTGCAAGCTGAGGCACCGACTGCTGAGAATCTTTCTGAACAGATGGAAGAAGTGCTAAAGATCATTCGCAAGAGTGATTATGATATTGTTGACCAGTTGGGGCATACTCCCTCCAAAATTTCCATGTTGTCTTTGTTGCTGTGTTCTGAGGCTCATGCTAAAGCCTTGATCAAGTTCTTGAGGACTGCTCATGTACCAAATGAAATTTCTGTGGATCAATTTGAAAATTGTGTTGCACATCTGACTTATGATAATGGGTTAGGCTTTTCTGATGCTGACTTGACTCCTGCCAAGAGAAATCATAACAGAGCTTTGCATATCTCCATTGAATGTGGGGGCACTACCTTGTCTCATGTGTTGATAGACAATGGCTCTTCATTGAATGTACTTCCCAAAGAGGTTCTGAACAAGCTCAGTCCTAAAGATGTTGTGTTAAGACCAAGTAATATAGTGGTGAGGGCCTTTGATGGTTCAAGAAGAGTGGTGCATGGAGAAATAGATCTCCCAATCAAAGTAGGCTCTCAAGTCTTCAATTCTACCTTCTATGTAATGGATATTCTTCATGCGTACTCCTGTTTGCTTGGGCGCCCCTGGATCCACGGGGCAGGTGCTGTGACCTCCACTCTACATCAGAAGTTGAGATACCCAGTAAAGGGAAAGATTGTCACTGTTTACGGAGAGGAAGAATATATGATCAGTCATGTGAATACATTTAAGTATGTTGAAGTGGAAGGTGAATATGTTGAGACTCCTTGCCAGACATTTGAAGTAGTTCTTTGGGTTGTTCCTGCTGCTGAAGCTCCTCCTGTTGTTAAAAGAGTTCCTGTGGTTACCAGGGTACCTCCTACAATGGCTTCCCTCAAAGATGCTAGAGCTGTGGTTGAAGAAGGTGGTTGTACTATTTGGGGTCAACTTCCTGACATTCCTTACAAGTCTGACAAGTTTGGTTTGGGTTTCACTGCAGAATCCCAGAAGGTTGTTCGTCGTGCTCGTGTTGTTCGTATCACCAATCAAGGTATCATGAAAGATCAATCAATGTTATGGGTGATTGTGATGAAGACTACAATCTGGATAACTGGATTTTTCCTACTGTGGGTGATGGGCTCAACAACTGGAAGACCGAAGACGTTATTCCTATCTCCTTTAGTCAGGAGTAAATACTATTACTGTATTTTTATTTTAAGTTTGTAATTTTGAACAATTAAACTTTTAAGCCTCGTGTCTTACCCGGGGCATAATGGTATGCTTGTGTCGGGATGTCATTTCATTTGCCTACTTCATTCAATAAAAATCAATGGATGTTTCGCTTTCATAAATATTGTGCTCCTTGTCTTTCTTTTATTTTATTTTTTGTTTTATCAGCTATGTGTTCTTACACACACCCACATCACTAAAATGCAGATCCTCATCCACTCTGGATCTTGTTGATAACAGTTCTACTATTGCCAATTATGATTTCGAGAATCTGATCTATCAAGATAAAGATGGAAAGGAGGAAGATTGTGAAGTACCTGTAGAGCTTGCTAGGTTGTTACAACAAGAAGAGAAAGCTATACAGCCACATGAAGAGCCAATCGAAGTTGTGAATCTGGGAACTGAAGAAAACCGGAAAAAGGTCAAGATAGGGGCTGAATTAGAGGATGGTGTTAAGAGCAGATTAATTCAAATGTTATGTGATTATGTGGAGATCTTTGCTTGGTCCTATGAAGATATGCCAGGGTTGGATACAAACATTGTGGTTCACCGTTTACCGATAAAAGAAGATTGTCGTCCAAAGAAGCAGAAGGTTCGTCGCATGCATCCTAAAATGTCAGAAAAGATTAAAGCAGAGGTAATGAAACAATTTGATGCAGGGTTCTTAGCTGTGACTTCTTATCCTCAATGGGTCGCAAATGTGGAACCGGTACCTAAGAAAGATGGTAAAGTACGTATGTGTGTAGATTATAGGGATTTGAACAAGGCCAGCCCCAAAGATGACTTTCCATTTCCTCATATTGATGTTTTGGTAGACAACACTGCTCAGCATAAAGTATTCTCTTTCATGGACGGTTTCTCTGGTTACAATCAAATCAAGATGGCACCTGAAGATATGGAGAAGACTACATTTGTTACACAGTGGGGTACTTTTTGTTATAAAGTGATGCCATTTGGTTTGAAGAACGCCAGGGCAACATATCAGCGTGCTATGGTGGCTTTGTTTCACGATATGATTCATCATGAGATAGAGGTATATGTGGATGATATGATAGCCAGGTCCCAGAATGAAGAGCAACACCTTGATCATCTGCATAAGTTGTTTGAGAGGTTGAAGAAATACAAGTTGAGATTGAACCCAAACAAGTGTACTTTTGGAGTAAGGTCTGGTAAACTCCTGGGTTTCATCGTCAGTGGAAAAGGTATTGAAGTGGATCCTGCAAAAGTGAAAGCTATACAAGAGATGCCAGCTCCCCGTACTGAGAAGGAAGTTAGAGGTTTCTTGGGACGATTGAATTACATTGCAAGATTTATTTCCCAATTAACTGCTACCTGTGAGCCAATCTTCAAGTTGTTGAAGAAAGATCAGGTAATGGAGTGGAATGATGAGTGCCAGACAACCTTTGATGAAATCAAGAGATATCTTCTAGAACCTCCAATTTTGATGCCACAAGTTGATGGAAGACCTTTGATTATGTACTTAACAGTATTAGACAACTCAATGGGGTGTGTGTTGGGACAACATGACGAGTCTGGTCGAAAAGAGCGGGAAATATACTACCTTAGCAAAAAGTTTACCGACTATGAAACAAGATACTCATTGCTCGAGAAAACTTGCTGCATTTTGGCATGGGCTGCTCGCCGACTAAGACAATATATGTTGACTCATACTAACTTATTGATTTCGAAGATGGATCCAATCAAGTACATATTCAAGAAACCTACTCTCTCCGGACGAATAGCGAGATGGCAAATGATCTTAACAGAATATGATATACATTACACTACCCAGAAGGCCATTAAAGGAAGTGTTGTAGCTAATCATTTGGCTCATCAAGCAGTGGATGATTATCAGTCAATGAGTTTTGAGTTTCGTGATGAAGACATTATGATTATTACCAAAGAACCTAGACAATATGATGGACCTGGACAAGGATCCCGATGGACTATGGTTTTTGATGAAGCTTCTAATGCACTTGGTAATGGTGTTGGTGTTGTGATCATTTCCCCTGAAGACTGTCATACCCCAATTACTGCAACACTTTGTTTCTATTGTACCAATAACATGGGTGAGTATGAGGCATGTATCCTGGTGTCGCTCCCGGGATTTTCATCCTAGTACAAACGCGAAAGTGGCGCGGAAAAGTTAGAGTCGCCAGCCAGACATTTTTATCCCGAAAGAATGGGAAAGTTAATGTTGCACGAACCTGAGGAAGAAGGAAAGGACAAGGTCCTGCGAACCAAAGATCTGAGTTCGGGAGTCGGTTACGAACTGGGAAGGTATTAGCACCCCAGATCGTCCGTCGTACCCGACGGGATCCACGCTTGCTTGTTTGTTTCAAAGGGTGAGAAAATACGAGTGTTGCTGAATAAAACCGCTAACTGGAATGAGAATGAAATGAGAAAGGGAATCGGAAAAGAAAATGGAATGAAAGGGGGAAATGTAGGGAAAATAAAGAATGTGCTCGAACGGGCCCTACCCCGCTGCCTACGTACCTCATCGGGATAATGAGGATCAGAGTCGACGTAGTTCGCCTAACCTAGGCGGGAACTATTTGTTTGTGTTTTTTATGCTGGAACTGCGTATGTCTATGCTCAGGTATTGCAGGCTCGTCTGGTACGAGTGCGTTTACCGTCTTGCATGAAAGACAAGTCGTCGCGAGTTCGCGTTGTGAGTGAATGAGATGAGAAGAGAAGTTCCCGCAGGATAGTCGTTTATTGTGTGTTTTTGTCTTTTATGAGAAGTGTTTTGAATTTGTTTGTGAACGGTCTTGTACTAAGACCTATCCATCGCGGGAAGTATTTACACCTCGCCCCGAAACAGGACGCGTATAAACACTCCGCAACAAAGTCTCGTGTCGTACAAGATTGTTCGGTTTATCCTTAGATGTTTTATTATTTTCTTTATGAGATGGGAAAGAAAGACTCAAGTTGAAAAAAGGACAAACTAAGGGGACTAAGACACAACCCTAAGTTAGTTATTATGTACAAGAGAGGTCCTATGGTTAATGAGGTATTCTAATCCTAAGAAAGAGAAGGAAAAGAAGAAAAAAGAGTTAGAAACTAACTTACTTCCTAAGGAAGTTAAGTTGTCTCTAAGGAAAGGGAAAGCCTAAAAGCAAGCACAAAATGCTAAGGCAAAGAAAATTAAAATGCATAAGAGATAGGAATGAAGTAATGCTTACCTCAATCTTTCCCCCTACAAAAAAAAAGTTAGCATGACAATGCATATTGAAAGTAAAATCGAAGCATGAAAGCGATTAAGTACCATAAACGTCCTAGAATGGAACTAGGGTTCAAAATAAGACCTAAGTCTAAAGGTGAAGGTACCTAAAGGTTACATGACTTCTAAAGTCAGTAGCTACATGATATAGGTCCCTAAGTATGCTAGGATATCTCACAAGATCAAACTATGTCAAACTATGTACAAAAAGTTCACATAAATTCACCTAAATGCAAGTTAGGGTTTATGGATGAAGTATGAATGCATATGGCTTACAAACATGAATTAATACATGAAATGAACATCAAAGTCAGTAGTGAATTCTTATGAATGAGTATGCATGAATATACAATCATGGATGCGATGGATTAGGCATATGGGGCAAGAAGAAGAAGATGTGAGATGAAATGGAACAAACATCGCATAAGATCGCAAATGATGCAAACTAAGGAAGAATGACATATGAATATGAATGAAATGATTATGGACCAGTAGCATACAAGTTATGATATGCAATTAGAATGCATTGATAAGCATTAATTATTTCCACACAATTCAAGTTATTATTTAGAGGAGAAGAGAATCTATTTTAGGTTAAAGTTAATTCACATAAGTATGCACTTTAAAGCACCAAAACAAACCAAATGAGTATGGTTCAAAAAAATGGTCTATAACTGGAATTAAAGACATACAAATGACTTATAATCAACTCATAAAAGTTACCAAAAATTCCCTCAAGAGAATGGCATGAATGCCTTCTTAACATTTAGGTTATGCGACACATAAACACATGAATCAACCTAGGATCTAGGTGACATGAAAAAATAGCAAAAAACCTTTAAAAATTATGAAATTAAATCCCTGGAATGATATAGTGATTACCTTATATGGTCCAAAAGGATTCTACAAAATTATGCACCAAAGTGCCAAAACAATTCCTTGATTGGCAAGGTAACAAAGCATGGTTATCGAAAAAACAACTCCACAAAGTGGATCAAAAAGGACACTAAAATTATGAAAAAATACCTAATGAGCATCAAGATGTCACAAATTACAGTGATTAATCACACACAAAAAATAGGTCTCACACCTATGGGGAAAATCATTTTCGGTCCCTTATGTCAAAGTTCTCTATTTTGGGACAGCTCATGATCTAAAATCCAAATTAATTATTAAAACCACCCAAATGTGGAAACAAAAAATATGACAAAATAATTAAGAGGATGAGTATTACTCATGAATTTTTCCAGAATTTTATCACACCTAAAACTATTTTTAATAATTGCGACGAAACGGGCAAAAAGGTGGATTTTAAGGGAAAGTGAAAGGAATCGATCCTAATGGTTCGTAACCTAATCCCTAAACTCCGAAATCGACACATATCAATATATATCACAAATAAATCCAATGCCTCAGGTGGGAGGGCTCAATATGCACCTTAAGTTATATGATCCTAAGTCGCATACAACTAGAATGATGCATTAAAGTAGAGAATCGAGATTACTTACTTGGTCGAAGTGCCGATTCTTTCACATAAAAGAAATCCAAAAAAACTTCAAGCCAAGCCTTGTAATCTTCCATGAGCAAAATAAATACTCATCTTCCATAATTTCTTTGTGAAGATTCCCCATAATCGAAACAAAAACAACGGCACAAAATATCATTTGAATCCAAAGGTATCCCACAAATAAAGTGGAATGCCAACCAAACGACCGTCGTTAAAATCTTTGCGAGAACCTTGCATGAACTCAACAAACGCATTAGAAACCAAAAAGAGGTGCAACCGGAAGTTGCACCTATGCCTCACAACTCCAAATCAAGTAGAAATATGAATATACGAGTCATGGACATGCATTGAAATTTACGTTTCAAAACGGGGCAGCACTTATGCACTAATATAAACAACATGCAAACTCAAACCGGAATCGAACAAATTTACATGCAATGAATGGAAAATGATCAACAAACATAAGTACAAGTCAAAACAAGACCAATGCATCAAAACCGCACCAAACCGAACATAAAAAGCCTTGAAATGGAAAAACGCGTCAAAAATCACTGACTCGGAATTGAACGAAAATCGCATGGTAACTTGCAAACGTGCCAACGGATTCAAATATGCAATCAGATTTTGAAAATTCCGCTCGGAAGTGATACTTTTTGGCCGATTTCGTCGGCTGGCAGTAGTGAAATAGTCGGAAAAAATTGTTCGAAATCGACTAAAAAGTTCACCAATGGCTCCGGAATAATCAACAAAGTCAATTTACACTATTCACATTCGCGAAAACGCGCTACGGTTAGGAAGTTATGACCAAAACATATTCTCGACACGCGACACATGAACAACATCAACAATTAAGCCTCAACCTATCCTATTTCAAATTTGCACATTGAAACAAACATGAATTTAAAAGTCAAGCACTTCAATCAATATCAAGTCATAATAATTAGCTCTCTTAGGAATTTTGTCAAACACCTAACATTCACCGATTATTCTATGTCAACTTTACCAAGCCTTTTCAATCATGCACCACAACAATTATTAGGATAAATTAATCAAGAATCAATCAATAATCAAATCATGAATCAATGCACATAATCTCCACAAGATTAATTCAACTTCAAAATTCAATTCAAGAAACAATTCAACAATTATTCATGAATTAAAGTTTAAGAAGCTTACCGAATGAAGAATCGACGAAGAAATTGCGAATCCGAAGGAAGTGAGACGCGATCATGAACGGAGGAGAGGAGGAGAGGCTGCGCGGCTGCCGGTGGCGGAAGATGGTGGTCTTACGGTGGTAAAGTTGACCGGAGGTGGTGGTTCGTGGCGGCTCGGCTACCGGAAGCTTGATCGGAATTGTTGTGTTCTTGAGTTCTTGATGAAGTTGTTGTTGTGTTCTTGAGAAAGAATTGTGAGAATGAACTTTGATCCTTTAGAGAGAGTTTGTGAGAGTTTTTTTGTGTTTGTAAAGTATGATCGAAGTTATGAGACAAATTGTGGGTCAAAAGAATATATAGTGGAGTGTAAAATGAAAGGCAAAAGGTAGAATTTCGGCTTAAGTGAAAATAACAATATCTTCGGCAAGAAATTTCGACTCTGAACCTTCCACAACATCGTCCGCCTATGAATCATGGTTGCAATGCAAAAATAACGAACGTCATACGATCAAAATCGAGTGCGATCGATACGTTTAAGCTGCAAGACGTCACTGAATAAGTTGTTTTTTCGGCTTATTTGGTGTCCGCTACTCGAAAATGTGACGAGGTCAACCTCTTAGGAGCATAATCTCGACTCGACTTTGTCAGCAAAGTTGTAAATCTATGAGTCAGTGACCTGGTGTTAAAATCTAAGCTCAACCGGACAAACGACGAGAGAGATATGAATTTTCTCGTGAAACCACTTTCAGCCTTTTTCTTCGGTTCAGCACTTCAGTTTTGTGAAATAAACCAAAACGATAATCTTTGGAGCACCGTTCAAACTCACATTTGTCTTTGAACTTGAAGAGGATAAAATTTTTGAACCAACGCTTCAAGAACGGGTGCAATCCGATGAAAATTGACCGAGTTATGAATTTTACAAAATCTGACAGACAATGCAGTGCATCAAAGAACCTTATTGGTAATTCGCATTTTCGAGATCCTTCCGCTTGGACCGAACCAAAACTGAATTCACATAATGAAGATAACATCTAAATGGAATTTTAGGCACTGAAACGACATCAATTCGATAAACGATCCAAGAGTTATGAATTTTTTAGTGTTCAAAACTCACCGGTTCAGCACTGTTTTTCACTATGTCGACTCTAAAGACTCGCACATTCTGAGATCTTCTTCAAAGAATTAGTTCTCGGCCCAAACCCAAAAGTTGGAAAGGATATCAAGACAGAACTTTTGGCATATGAATCTCTCAGACATGTTGACCCAATAAGAAGTTACAAACTCTTGAATGTCGCTAGCACAGTTAATCGGCGAAACCGAAATTTCAAAAACAAATAAATCCCGCCATTTTCCTTGATGAATTGGCCTCCGAGCCGAACACAAAAGTTGTAGAGAATAATGAAACGGTCTAAACTATTGAGTTTCAAGCCAAAATGAGTTTCCGAGCATAAGTTACAACTTTTGCAAACTGCACCATAAAACTGATATTCAGCTTAAACTCCTCTGAATCAACCGAGAACTTTTGGCTTCTTCTGAGATTATTGTGCACGTGCCGCATGAAGAAATAAAGGTCAGTCGCAACCTGTGAAAGCTCAAATGGAGATGTATGTTCATGTATGTTTATGATGCAATTGTGATCTAAATGCAATGCAATGTATGAAAGGATATGCTAAATGGCATGAAAATGAGAGGGCAAATTTTGAGGTATTACAGCTGCCCCTATTCAATCGACTGCAGACCTGAACGGATAATTGCAACAGCTTTTAGACGTTCAAGGTATGGAGTGATTGAATACTCGAATAAGACCTGAAAATTTGCACACTGAGGGTAATGGAAATGCCATCTGCCCATTTATTTATTTATGTCTTTTTTTTTATTTTGACCTCTGAATAGGCAGCGAAAATAGAACCAGGTGGAATAGAATCAATGCAATCACTGCGACTACTGAACGAATCAAAGCCACAACGAGGGTGCCTGTTGGCGAAACAGGACTTAACGCAACATCAACCGATTTGCGACTCAAATAAGATCAACCAATCTAACACGGAGATGGTATCAACCGATCCACTCCGGAAACGCGAGAATGTAATATCATCTGATTTACAACTCGAAGAGAAATGATATCAACCGATTCATGACTCAAATAAGATCAACCGATCTAACATGGAGATGGTATCAACCGATCCATAACCAAGAAAAACGAGAATGTAATATCATCCGATTTACAACTCGAAGAGAAATGATATCAACCGATTCATGACTCAAATAAGATCAACCGATCTAACATGGAGATGGTATCAACCGATCCATAACCAAGAAAAACGAGAATGTAATATCATCCGATTTACAACTCGAAGAGAAATGATATCAACCGATTCATGACTCAAATAAGATCAACCGATCTAACATGGAGATGGTATCAACCGATCCATAACCAAGAAAAACGAGAATGTAATATCATCCGATTTACAACTCGAAGAGAAATGATATCAACCGATTCATGACTCAAATAAGATCAACCGATCTAACATGGAGATGGTATCAACCGATCCATAACCAAGAAAAATGAGAATGTAATATCATCCAATTTACAACTCGAAGAGAAATGATATCAACCGATTCATGACTCAAATAAGATCAACCGATCTAACATGGAGATGGTATCAACCGATCCATAACCAAGAAAAAACAGGATCATTGTACTTAAATGATAACCCGAGACGCGACCGTTGTACTTAAACGGAGACGCGGAAAAAATGAGACTGTTGTACTGAAACAAACCTCAAAGACGAGACCATTGTACTTAAATGGAGACTCGAAAGGAACGGGATCGTTGTACTTAAACGAGAGCCCAAGATGCAACCGTTGTACTGAAACGGAGACGCGAAAAAATGAGACTGTTGTACTGAAACAAGACTCAACTACGAGACTATTGTACTTAAATGGAGACTCGGAAGGAACATGATCGTTGTACTTAAACGAGAGTCCAAGACGCGACCGTTGTACTGAAACGGAGACGCGAAAAAATGAGACTGTTGTACTGAAACAAGACTCAACTACGAGACCATTGTACTTAAATGGAGACTCGGAATGGAATGGGATCGTTGTACTTGAACGAGAGCCCAAGACGCGGCCGTTGTACTGAAACGGAGACGCAGAAAAAATGAGACTGTTGTACTGAAACAAGACTCAATGACGAGACCATTGTACTTAAATGGAGACTCGGAATGGAATGGGATCGTTGTACTTAAACGAGAGCCCAAGACGCGGCCGTTGTACTGAAACGGAGACGCGGAAAAAATGAGACTGTTGTACGGAAACAAGACTCAATTGGGGATAACAACAAGACTTGGTGGAAGCATCCACCCTGAGAAATGAAGTTGCATTCTGTGAGGAATACTTCAATCTGATTGGAGATGTAACGGGTCTTATGTAATATACCTCAAAACTGGCCCATGCTGGCATGCATATGTTTGAATTTATGGCATAATGCTCCATGACGATGGAAATGCTACGCTTTGGAGGATGGAATCGTAATGATGATTACTAGATGCAAATGCAAATGCAAAGGGGTCTCCCGATGAGGAGATAACAGATATCCCAAATGGCTTGACTGAGGAGGAACGATGATCACTGCATTGATCTGGTTTATCCTGATGAGGAGGAAACAACTCTGCGGGGAATATTGTCAATGATATACCGGCTCTGAACTGCCGCCATTGCCAAAAATAAATTGGACTTTGAGATTGGAGAGCCAAGACCCTACTGGATGAGGGCTCTTCTTGAACTCTGATGGGGAAATGGAGACCTCCTGACTTGGCTGAGAACGAAGGCATGACACTGTCGAGGAAGCAACTGCTGGGGAGGCAAGACACTCCTTATACGGATGAGAATTGCCCCTGTCTGAAGGGAAACTTCTGCTTGGGGATGATACCCACTCTCTGCTACCTTATTGAGAGATTTCAACTTCCACCTCTACTGGGGATGATGATAAAGCTTCCCGCTGAAGATAAGAGCTCAAGTTGCCACTTGCTGGGGATAAGAGATAAATCCTCTCATGTTGTGAATGAGAGATGGAAGGCGTCTCATGCTGGGGATGAGAGACAATGATATCCTTCTGCTCAAGAAGTAACCTTCCATTTGCCGCACTACTGGAGAAGGGATTGTCTAATGAGACTTGCTAAGTAATTTTGATCAATGAAGCTTGCTGATGAAATAACTCTTGAAGTACTGTGCTGACAATGGCTTTGCTTCCAGCCTCTGGGTTGATAGATCACCAATTAACCATGATTGAATAATGGTTCTCTGAAATTTTCAACTCGCCTCCGACTAAGGTCTATCGGAAGAAAATGTCTCAAGAGGATTTTACAGAAAACATGACATACGAAATGCCTCAATGTCTTCAAACTCTTGGAGAGATTCATCGGATCTCGAAATAACTGCCCCAGACTGCATGGTCTGTGCAAGAATTTGCCTCGCAAGGATTCATGAAAAGCCTCATATCACTGTGAGATATTCTGCCCCAGTATTTTGAACTCTGGATAGGTGCCTCTAATTAACCGTCTTCAGGAGAAAGTATTTCCCATGCTCTTGGGATGGCCTGCCCCAGTACGAGCCTCGAAGTGATCACCTCTGAATGACTGTGCTTTGAAGAAAACACCCAGATCAATTGTTCTTTGAGAGATTGGATCTCGAAGTAATCGCCCCAGTTTGGCTAAAACTTGAATACATGCATCAGACTAATGGCTCTTTGAGAGATTTGAATCTCGAAGTGATTGCCCCGGCTTGGCTGAACTTTGAAGAGATTGCTCGACATGACTTCCCCAGATTAGTTGGCTCTTACCACAACTGTTGGGAAAGTCCCTACTCAATGGAGTTTTCTTGAAAAGTGCACCTCGACAGATTGTCCTTCGGAAGTTTCAGACTTCTCAACTTGGCAAGATTAAGCTTCTAGACTGAGATTCCATATGTAAACCTTTATGATGCCAAACAAATGTATGTAAGCAGAAAATGTTTATTTTAAGAATGAAAATTCTAATGCAACACACATGTTAATCTTGAAGTTTTACTGTAAAAAGATGTCACAAACCTTTGTGAGCGAATCACTGGTTAAGATACGACATTAATTTTTTGAATAATAGAAAGCATGCACATGCAACATCAACAAAGATCTTTCAACATCACTCATAGGAGTCAGGAACGCGGTCTCGTGGTAGTACGCTCTCAAAAATAACCTTGTTTCAGTTAGGACTTTTGAGGGTTGTATCGTGGTCTGGTTCACGGTTATAAAAACAAAGGATATAGGCTCGAAGTTTATTTGTGCCCACCCATCTTCGTGATGTTCTCCATTCCTATGTTCAGCTAGCTTGGCGCAAGCGCTCACCTATCAAAAAGGGTTTTGTGATGGTTAAGGAACCAATTACACTAACGGTTTAAGTACCAATCAAGTTGCCATTTGGAGTCAGCCACCCCTCTTATCTTTGGTGTCTGTGCCACACGACTTTGTTCTTGTTCAAGGATCTTTCTTGTGTAGTCCTTTTCGTCTTTCACTTTTGCATTATTTTTCTTATCCCTAACTTTTGCCTGGACTGATTCTTGTGAATCTTTGATTGTGAAGTCCAGCGGGATGCCCTAACTTTTGCCTAAGTCGCTTGTTTTCAAGTTTCGACTTAGCGGGCTTCTTCTTTTCTTTTTTCTCAATTCTTCTTTTTTTTTTGAACAAATCGTGTGACACTATTTGTCTTGATTACTTTGAAAGGATCGTGACTGTCTCACTTCTTGGTTGTTGGGGGATAACCATTGTGGTCTCTGGTCTTTGGACCTCTTGATTGGGATAACCATTGTGGTTTCCGGTCATTGGACCTCTTGATTTGGTACAACGAAAGGTAATGGATCCTCAGATTTGCACTCCTTTTCGAAATTTGAACGATCGGTCCAGCTAGCTGACACCTACCCTGCCCCTGGGTTAAATGCAAGGACTTTTTCATACTAAAAGAAACTCCTACTTCAAGGCTCAAATGGGTTGGCGAGGGTCTATCTCCCTTATATCTCCGGTGTTTAGGATTTGAAACAATGTCTGTACATCGTCAACAGGGTCTTTCTCAAAAGCGAACAATTAGAGTTTTTGCGTTTTCATTTCGTCATCCTCCCTGATAGAGTTTAAGCACAACAGTTGGTATTGCAATGCACATACATAAAATCATGAGTGAATACGAATGGATTACTTCAAGAAAAACATGTGCATTTTATTATAGTTAACATTCAAAAACAAATAAGTTTCATGCATGCATACAAATGTTTAAACAAACAATATAAACTACAAATGAAAAGGCAGTAAAGAAGCTGAACATTGCCGTCATTGAGGAGACTTGACTCCGTCTGGACTTATTGCTTCTGAAGATGTCTTTGCAAATTGGGAGACCCATTTGATGAGGAGACTTCAATATGTAAGCAGACTTTCTGGCGTGATAACCTTTGAGTCGATTAAATTCGGGACCTTATCTTCACCTTTACCTCTGAAAGACTTGCAATCTTCAATTAAAAGGCCAGGTGCCCCAGAATGGTAATCATACTTGGCATTGAAACCCCAAAGGAAACTTTGTCGAAGATGATCCTGATGCAGTTAGCTCAACCACTCTGAATTTGCGTAAATGAGGACACTTGTTGCACATACGTCATCAGAATATGATCAAATTTCTTCTCAAGTTGTTTTGGCCTTTACCCGCATTCTCTGCCCCTAGGATTCTCTTGGGAAGCTCAGGTCGGATGCTGACAAACGACATCTGGAGGGAAGAGGTTGATAAAGTTAATAGATAAGGTTGCTCGGAAAGATCTTGCACGATCTCCTGCCTACGTATCTCCATTGACCAATGGAGAATCAGAGCAGCGTAGTTCCCCTCACTAGGGATGAAAATAGCTTCATTTCCTTGACACTGCATTCAGGATTTCTATAACCGGCTCTTCTGAGTCTTCATCTGGTTGACTTCCTCTTTCAGCAGCTTTTGATTCTGAAATAAGGTTTACACCTCTGTCCTGAATGGCCTCAGCTGTGTCTTCCTTTCGGTTACCTCCGCCCGAAGTTGCTTCAGATATATACCTTGATGACTGTGATTCAAATTGTCCATTCTGATGAGAAATCAAGTCAGGAAAAGAATTTGTCTCTGAACACCTGTCAAGAATACAAGGATGTATGCAAATGTCATGTTCAGTTATTTATGAGGAATCTATTTGCTTTGATTCAAGTTTTTGATACAGAAAAATCCAACAACATGATTCAGATATGTGATCCTCCGAAATAACTGAACATGTGTGCAGAAATGATATGATGTCATGTATGCAACAGGCATGTGATCAATGGTCTGATGTTGATGTCGGTGTTGAGCAATGAGTCAAGTGTCTGAATACAACCACAATAGCAACACCATCTTTGTATAGAACCCCATAACTGAGAACCCAATAACTGTAGAACTGGATCACATAATCGAATAGTCACTAATGGTGTTGAAGCTGAACAACGAGCCAAGTGTCTGTGGAGAGTCATAATATCAAGGTCATAATGGTAATCACAGTAACACTTTCTCTGAATAGAAATCCCAGATCTCAGAATCAAAGAACCATAGAACACTGAACAATATTGGCAAAGTGGGTATGTTGAAGTTTAGGGTTCCTGCAAACCTGTAAACCCCTCCCAATCTCACGGGTGTGCTACTCGGGTCAACATCACGGACTCTCAAAGCCGAATAGCGATAATACGTTCACCATTTCCGAGAAATGGCTCATGACCAAATCAGGAAATCGGTTTGGCATTATGTACTACTCAGGGAGGCCTCAACTGAGTCCAAGGAAACAAGCATCCCTCATAAGTCCTCAGCTTCAAGCACTGAATCGAGAAACAATAGTACATTCATCCCGAAGGGTACAATACTATCGTCATACGAACAGTTTGCCTTGACTGGATTCCTATGAGAGAACCAGGCCATCCTATGCGAGTTCCCAGTGGACCCTCGGATGCGAGTGGGTTTGCCAACAAATGTGGTTTGCCACTGTCATCACTGGAGAGGGATGTTTCCACAAAGGTTCTCAATGATCGGTCCCCTGACTGCACATAACTATCAAGGTAGCGCATCAACCCAGAAAGATTCCGGTATCAATACATTCCCGAGAAGGTCGCAAGTCAAGGTGTGGAACTCACTACTACCAACATAGCAAGATGCCATGAAGCCAAAGTGGAACCACTCTAAGTCCTAGGGTGCACTCGAGCCCCGGTTACGAGCTCATCTCACAGTAACCCCATCCCACAGAAAAAATGAAAACCAGCACAGCTAGACAGTCCAGTATAATATGATGCATGGAAAATAAAATACTGAAAGCGATAAATAAATGCGATAAAGTAAAGCTGTAAATAAAAGCTGTAAATGAAAACAGTAAAGCTAAACTAAAGCACACAACAACAAACAAATAAACACCCAAAGAAACAAAAACAAACAGGCGCTAGGATTGACTCTACAAGGGAAATCGGAAGAATCAGGTTAGTCCCCAGCAGATTCGCCAGCTGTCGCTCCCGGGATTTTCATCCTAGTACAAACGCGAAAGTGGCGCGGAAAAGTTAGAGTCGCCAGCCAGACATTTTTATCCCGAAAGAATGGGAAAGGTAATGTTGCACGAACCTGAGGAAGAAGGAAAGGACAAGGTCCTGCGAACCAAAGATCTGAGTTCGGGAGTCGGTTACGAACTGGGAAGGTATTAGCACCCCAGATCGTCCGTCGTACCCGACGGGATCCACGCTTGCTTGTTTGTTTCAAAGGGTGAGAAAATACGAGTGCTGCTGAATAAAACCGCTAACTGGAATGAGAATGAAATGAGAAAGGGAATCGGAAAAGAAAATGGAATGAAAGGGGGAAATGTAGGGAAAATAAAGAATGTGCTCGAACGGGCCCTACCCCGCTGCCTACGTACCTCATCGGGATAATGAGGATCAGAGTCGACGTAGTTCGCCTAACCTAGGCGGGAACTATTTGTTTGTGTTTTTTATGCTGGAACTGCGTATGTCTATGCTCAGGTATTGCAGGCTCGTCTGGTACGAGTGCGTTTACCGTCTTGCATGAAAGACAAGTCGTCGCGAGTTCGCGTTGTGAGTGAATGAGATGAGAAGAGAAGTTCCCGCAGGATAGTCGTTTATTGTGTGTTTTTGTCTTTTATGAGAAGTGTTTTGAATTTGTTTGTGAACGATCTTGTACTAAGACCTATCCATCGCGGGAAGTATTTACACCTCGCCCCGAAACAGGACACGTATAAACACTCCGCAACAAAGTCTCGTGTCGTACAAGATTGTTCGGTTTATCCTTAGATGTTTTATTATTTTCTTTATGAGATGGGAAAGAAAGACTCAAGTTGAAAAAAGGACAAACTAAGGGGACTAAGACACAACCCTAAGTTAGTTATTATGTACAAGAGAGGTCCTATGGTTAATGAGGTATTCTAATCCTAAGAAAGAGAAGGAAAAGAAGAAAAAAGAGTTAGAAACTAACTTACTTCCTAAGGAAGTTAAGTTGTCTCTAAGGAAAGGGAAAGCCTAAAAGCAAGCACAAAATGCTAAGGCAAAGAAAATTAAAATGCATAAGAGATAGGAATGAAGTAATGCTTACCTCAATCTTTCCCCCTACAAAAAAAAAGTTAGCATGACAATGCATATTGAAAGTAAAATCGAAGCATGAAAGCGATTAAGTACCATAAACGTCCTAGAATGGAACTAGGGTTCAAAATAAGACCTAAGTCTAAAGGTGAAGGTACCTAAAGGTTACATGACTTCTAAAGTCAGTAGCTACATGATATAGGTCCCTAAGTATGCTAGGATATCTCACAAGATCAAACTATGTCAAACTATGTACAAAAAGTTCACATAAATTCACCTAAATGCAAGTTAGGGTTTATGGATGAAGTATGAATGCATATGGCTTACAAACATGAATTAATACATGAAATGAACATCAAAGTCAGTAGTGAATGCTTATGAATGAGTATGCATGAATATACAATCATGAATGCGATGGATTAGGCATATGGGGCAAGAAGAAGAAGATGTGAGATGAAATGGAACAAACATCGCATAAGATCGCAAATGATGCAAACTAAGGAAGAATGACATATGAATATGAATGAAATGATTATGGACCAGTAGCATACAAGTTATGATATGCAATTAGAATGCATTGATAAGCATTAATTATTTCTACACAATTCAAGTTATTATTTAGAGGAGAAGAGAATCTATTTTAGGTTAAAGTTAATTCACATAAGTATGCACTTTAAAGCACCAAAACAAACCAAATGAGTATGGTTCAAAAAAGTGGTCTATAACTGGAATTAAAGACATACAAATGACCTATAATCAACTCATAAAAGTTACCAAAAATTCCCTCAAGAGAATGGCATGAATGCCTTCTTAACATTTAGGTTATGCGACACATAAACACATGAATCAACCTAGGATCTAGGTGACATGAAAAAATAGCAAAAAGCCTTTAAAAATTATGAAATTAAATCCCTGGAATGATATAGTGATTACCTTATATGGTCCAAAAGGATTCTACAAAATTATTCACCAAAGTGCCAAAACAATTCCTTGATTGGCAAGGTAACAAAGCATGGTTATCGAAAAAACAACTCCACAAAGTGGATCAAAAAGGAAACTAAAATTATGAAAAAAATACCTAATGAGCATCAAGATGTCACAAATTACAGTGATTAATCACACACAAAAAATAGGTCTCACACCTATGGGGAAAATCATTTTCGGTCCCTTATGTCAAAGTTCTCTATTTTGGGACAGCTCATGATCTAAAATCCAAATTAATTATTAAAACCACCCAAATGTGGAAACAAAAAATATGACAAACTAATTAAGAGGATGATTATTACTCATGAATTTTTCCAGAATTTTATCACACCTAAAACTATTTTTAATAATTGCGACGAAACGGGCAAAAAGGTGGATTTTAAGGGAAAGTGAAAGGAATCGATCCTAATGGTTCGTAACCTAATCCCTAAACTCCGAAATCGACACATATCAATATATATCACAAATAAATCCAATGCCTCAGGTGGGAGGGCTCAATATGCACCTTAAGTTATATGATCCTAAGTCGCATACAACTAGAATGATGCATTAAAGTAGAGAATCGAGATTACTTACTTGGTCGAAGTGCCGATTCTTTCACATAAAAGAAATCCAAAAAAACTTCAAGCCAAGCCTTGTAATCTTCCATGAGCAAAATAAATACTCATCTTCCATAATTTCTTTGTGAAGATTCCCCATAATCGAAACAAAAACAACGGCACAAAATATCATTTGAATCCAAAGGTATCCCACAAATAAAGTGGAATGCCAACCAAACGACCGTCGTTAAAATCTTTGCGAGAACCTTGCATGAACTCAACAAACGCATTAGAAACCAAAAAGAGGTGCAACCGGAAGTTGCACCTATGCCTCACAACTCCAAATCAAGTAGAAATATGAATATACGAGTCATGGACATGCATTGAAATTTACGTTTCAAAACGGGACAGCACTTATGCACTAATATAAACAACATGCAAACTCAAACCGGAATCGAACAAATTTACATGCAATGAATGGAAAATGATCAACAAACATAAGTACAAGTCAAAACAAGACCAATGCATCAAAACCGCACCAAACCGAACATAAAAAGCCTTGAAATGGAAAAACGCGTCAAAAATCACTGACTCGGAATTGAACGAAAATCGCATGGTAACTTGCAAACGTGCCAACGGATTCAAATATGCAATCGGATTTTGAAAATTCCGCTTGGAAGTGATACTTTTTGGCCGATTTCGTCGGCTGGCAGTAGTGAAATAGTCGGAAAAAATTGTTCGAAATCGACTAAAAAGTTCACCAATGGCTCCGGAATAATCAACAAAGTCAATTTACACTATTCACATTCGCGAAAACGCGCTACGGTTAGGAAGTTATGACCAAAACATATTCTCGACACGCGACACATGAACAACATCAACAATTAAGCCTCAACCTATCCTATTTCAAATTTGCACATTGAAACAAACATGAATTTAAAAGTCAAGCACTTCAATCAATATCAAGTCATAATAATTAGCTCTCTTAGGAATTTTGTCAAACACCTAACATTCACCGATTATTCTATGTCAACTTTACCAAGCCTTTTCAATCATGCACCACAACAATTATTAGGATAAATTAATCAAGAATCAATCAATAATCAAATCATGAATCAATGCACATAATCTCCACAAGATTAATTCAACTTCAAAATTCAATTCAAGAAACAATTCAACAATTATTCATGAATTAAAGTTTAAGAAGCTTACCGAATGAAGAATCGACGAAGAAATTGCGAATCCGAAGGAAGTGAGACGCGATCATGAACGGAGGAGAGGAGGAGAGGCCGCGCGGCTGCCGGTGGCGGAAGATGGTGGTCTTACGGTGGTAAAGTTGACCGGAGGTGGTGGTTCGTGGCGGCTCGGCTACCGGAAACTTGATCGGAATTGTTGTGTTCTTGAGTTCTTGATGAAGTTGTTGTTGTGTTCTTGAGAAAGAATTGTGAGAATGAACTTTGATCCTTTAGAGAGAGTTTGTAAGAGTTTTTTTGTGTTTGTAAAGTATGATCGAAGTTATGAGACAAATTGTGGGTCAAAAGAATATATAGTGGAGTGTAAAATGAAAGGCAAAAGGTAGAATTTCGGCTTAAGTGAAAATAACAATATCTTCGGCAAGAAATTTCGATTCTGAACCTTCCACAACATCGTCCGCCTCTGAATCACGGTTGCAATGCAAAAATAACGAACGTCATACGATCAAAATCGAGTGCGATCGATACGTTTAAGCTGCAAGACGTCACTGAATAAGTTGTTTTTTCGGCTTATTTGGTGTCCGCTACTCGAAAATGTGACGAGGTCAACCTCTTAGGAGCATAATCTCGACTCGACTTTGTCAGCAAAGTTGTAAATCTATGAGTCAGTGACCTGGTGTTAAAATCTAAGCTCAACCGGACAAACAACGAGAGAGATATGAATTTTCTCGTGAAACCACTTTCAGCCTTTTTCTTCGGTTCAGCACTTCAGTTTTGTGAAATAAACCAAAACGATAATCTTTGGAGCACCGTTCAAACTCACATTTGTCTTTGAACTTGAAGAGGATAAAATTTTTGAACCAACGCTTCAAGAACGGGTGCAATCCGATGAAAATTAACCGAGTTATGAATTTTACAAAATCTGACAGACAATGCAGTGCATCAAAGAACCTTATTGGTAATTCGCATTTTCGAGATCCTTCCGCTTGGACCGAACCAAAACTGAATTCACATAATGAAGATAACATCTAAATGGAATTTTATGCACTGAAACGACATCAATTCGATAAACGATCCAAGAGTTATGAATTTTTTAGTGTTCAAAACTCACCGGTTCAGCACTGTTTTTCACTATGTCGACTCTAAAGACTCGCACATTCTGAGATCTTCTTCAAAGAATTAGTTCTCGGCCAAAACCCAAAAGTTGGAAAGACTATCAAGACAGAACTTTTGGCATATGAATCTCTCAGACATGTTGACCCAATAAGAAGTTACAAACTCTTGAATGTCGCTAGCACAGTTAATCGGCGAAACCGAAATTTCAAAAACAAATAAATCCCGCCATTTTCCTTGATGAATTGGCCTCCGAGCCGAACACAAAAGTTGTAGAGAATAATGAAACGGTCTAAACTATTGGGTTTCAAGCCAAAATGAGTTTCCGAGCATAAGTTACAACTTTTGCAAACTGCACCATAAAACTGATATTCAGCTTAAACTCCTCTGAATCAACCGAGAACTTTTGGCTTCTTCTGAGATTATTGTGCACGTGCCGCATGAAGAAATAAAGGTCAGTCGCAACCTGTGAAAGCTCAAATGGAGATGTATGTTCATGTATGTTTATGATGCAATTGTGATCTAAATGCAATACAATGTATGAAAGGATATGCTAAATGGCATGAAAATGAGAGGGCAAATTTTGAGGTATTACACCTGGATATCAAAGCTGTCATTGATATGAAGATTCAGTTCCTGGACGTATATGGAGATTCAGCCCTGGTAGTGAGTCAGATTAAGGGAGATTGGTATACTAAACATGAAAATCTCATTCCTTACAGAGAACATGTGTTGTCTTTGATCCCATATTTTGAAGAGATTACTTTTGGACACATTCCACGAGGAGAGAATCAGTTGGCAGATGCATTAGCCACCATGGCATCTATGTTTGAGATTAGCTGGGATGATGAAACTCCCAAGATTACTATTGATAGATTTGAGAAGTCTGCATACTGCAATGAGATTGATATTGAAGAAGCAGAGGGGAAGCCTTGGTTCTATGAAGTAAAAAGATATCTCGAAACTCAGGAGTTCCCTGAAGGGGCATCTGTTAAAGATAAGAAGTTTCTGAGGAGGTTTTCTGCTAAGTTCTTCTTGAGTAATGGAATTTTGTACAAGCGCAATCATGATTCAACTTTGCTTCGTTGTGTGGATAAGAAAGAAGCAACAGAAATTATGGAAGACATGCATGAGGGGATCTTTGGCACTCATTCTAGTGGTCATACCATGGCAAAGAAGATATTGAGAGCAAGTTACTATTGGTCTACCATGGAAGCTGACTGCTATCAACATTCCAGAACATGCCACAAGTGTCAAATCTATGCTGATAAAGTACATATACCTCCAGCTCCATTGAATGTGTTGACTGCTCCTTGGCCTTTTGCCATGTGGGGCATTGATATGATTAGTGAGATCAAACCTACTGCTTCTAACGAGCATCGTTTCATCCTGGTTGCTATTGATTACTTTACTAAGTGGGTGGAGGCAGCTTCATTTGCATCTGTTACTAAGAATGTGGTGGCTCGGTTCATTAATAATAATCTCATATGTAGGTATGGAATCCTTGAAAGGATTATCACAGACAATGGCTCTAATCTGAACAACACCATGATTACTGATCTCTGCACACAGTTCAGGATTAAGCACCACAACTCTTCTCCGTATCGTCCGAAGATGAATGGGGCAGTAGAAGCTGCTAATAAGAACATTAAGAAGATTCTACAGAAGATGACTGTCACTTACAAAGATTGGCACGAGATGTTACCATTTGCTCTTCATGGCTATCGTACTACAATACGTACTTCAACAGGGGCAACCCCATTCTCCTTAGTGTATAGTATGGAAGCAGTTCTGCCCATTGAAGTTCAAATCCCTTCCTTAAGAATCATGAAGGATGCAGGCTTGGATAAAGATGAGTGGATTCAGACTCGACTTGACCAGATAAATTTGATTGATGAGAAAAGGTTGGCAGCTGTTTGTCATGGTCAGATGTACCAGAAACGGATGATCAAGGCTTTCAATAAGAAGGTTAAGCCAAAGGTATATCAGGCTGGTGACTTGGTAATCAAGCATATCATACTACCACAGGGTGATCCTAGGGGTAAATGGACTCCTACTTATGAAGGACCATTTGTGGTCAAAAGAGTATTCTCAGGAGGTGCCATGATGCTTACTACTATGGATGGTGAAGACTTCCCACAGCCTGTAAACGCAGACATAGTTAAAAAATACTACGCATAAAAAGAGACCCGCTAGGTTGACTGGCCTAGGCAAAAATAAGGGCATCCCGGCGAACCAAAAGGGTTCGGGAAAAAATTAGGGATATATATATATCTATAAAATGTACACCCGGAAAGTCGAAAACCTGAAAAGGCGGCTTGGGCAAAAAAGGGTATCCCGGTGGATTGAAAACCTGAAAGGGCAATCCAGGCAAAAGTTAGGGATTAAAGCGTATGACTATGTCTCGTTTGGATCACTCATGTAACTTCAACTGATGGTACTACCTAAATCAAGATATGAACAGATAAAGATCAATCCAATCATTTTCGTCTCAACGGCAGAAGATGAGATACTTGAAGATAATGACAATAGTAGAATTGAAACTCAATAGGATCATTTTTCACATAGTTGTTTTCTTTGTTTTGTAAAAATTTTACGACGAATTCCTCTTACTAGGATTTCTGTCTCCTTGTACAAACTTGCTTATGTATAGGTCACTTTGTGATATAAATAAATTTTCATCTTTGAATCCAGATTTACTTTTACCCTATTTACATAAGCGAAAACGTCCATTGGTTGTGTTTGAATGTATGTATGCTTTTGAATATGATTGATGTTTACCAGAAATGCATAAAATGCAGTAATAGTATTTACTAAGGACGAACGAGGGTAGTAGTTCAACGAAGCTTCGCCGGTTCATCCCCACAAGACAACTACTGTAATACCTCAAAATTTGTCCTCTCATTTTCATGCCATTTAGCATATCCTTTCATACATTGCATTGCATTTAGATCACAATTGCATCATAAACATACATGAATATACATCTCCATTTGAGCTTTCACAGGTTGCGACTGACCTTTATTTTTTCATGCGGAACGTGCACAAAAATCTTAGAAGAAACCAAAAGTTCTCGGTTGATTCAAAGGAGTTTAAGCAGAATATCAGTTTAATGGTGCAGTTTGCAAAAGTTGTAACTTATGCTCGGAAACTCATTTTGGCTTGAAACTCAATAGTTTAGACTATTTTGGTATTCTCTACAACTTTTGTGTTCGGCTCGGAGGCCAATTCATCAAGGAAAATGGCGGGATTTATTTGTTTCTGAAATTTCGGTTTCGCCGATTAACTGTGCTAGCGGTATTCAAGAGTTTGTAACTTCTTATTGGGTCAACATGTCTGAGAGATTCATATGCCAAAAGTTCCGTCTTGATATCCTTTCCAACTTTTGGGTTTTGGCCGAGAACTAATTCTTTGAAGAAGATCTCAGAATGTGCGAGTCTTTAGAGTCGACATAGTGAAAAACAGTGCTGAACCGGTGAGTTTTGAACACTAAAAAATTCATAACTCTTGGATCGTTTATCGAATTGATGTCGTTTCGGTGCCTAAAATTCCGTTTAGATGTTATCTTCATTATGTGAATTCAGTTTTGGTTTGGTCCAAGCGGAAGGATCTCGAAAATGCGAATTACCAATAAGGTTCTTTGATGCACTGCATTGTCTGTCAGATTTTGTAAAATTCATAACTCGGTCAATTTTCATCGGATTGCACCCGTTCTTGAAGCGTTGGTTCAAAAATTTTATCCTCTTCAAGTTCAAAGACAAATGCGAGTTTGAACGGTGCTCCAAAGATTATCGTTTTGGTTTATTTCACAAAACTGAAGTGCTGAACCGAAGAAAAAGGCTGAAAGTGGTTTCACGAGAAAATTCATATCTCCCTCGTCGTTTATCCGGTTGAGCTTAGATTTTAACACCAGGTCACTGACTCATAGATCTACAACTTTGCTGACAAAGTTGAGTCGAGATTATGCTCCAAAGAGGTTGACCTCGTCACATTTTCGAGTAGCGGACACCAAATAAGCCGAAAAAACAACTTATTCAGTGACGTCTTGCAGCTTAAACGTATCGATCGCACTCGATTTTGATCATATGACGTTTGTTATTTTTGCATTGCAACCGTGATTCAGAGGCGGACGATGTTGTGGAAGGTTCAGAGTCGAAATTTCTTGCCGAAGATATTGTTATTTTCACTTAAGCCGAAATTCTACCTTTTGCCTTTCATTTTACACTCCACTATATATTCTTTTGACCCACAATTTGTCTCATAACTTCAATCATAATTTACAAACACCAAAAAACTCTCACAAACTCTCTCTAAAGGATCAAAGTTCATTCTCTCAATTCTTTCTCAAGAACACAACAACAACTTCATCAAGAACTCAAGAACACAACAATTTCGATCAAGCTTCCGGTAGCTGAGCCGCCACGAACCACCACCTCCGGTCAACTTCACCACCGTAAGACCACCATCTTCTGCCACCGGCAGCCGCGCGGCCTCTCCTCCTCTCCTCCGTTCATGATCGCGTCTCACTTCCTTCGGATTCGCAATTTCTTCGTCGATTCTTCATTCGGTAAGCTTCTTAAACTTTAATTCATGAATAATTGTTGAATTGTTTCTTGAATTGAATTTTGAAGTTGAATTAATCTTGTGGAGATTATGTGCATTGATTCATAATTTTATTATTGATTGATTCTTGATTAATTTATCCTAATAATTGTTGTGGTGCATGATTGAAAAGGCTTGGTAAAGTTGACATAGAATAATCGGTGAATGTTAGGTGTTTGACAAAATTCCTAGGAGAGCTAATTATTATAACTTGATATTGATTGAAGTGCTTGACTTTTAAATTCATGCTTGTTTCAATGTGCAAATTTGAAATAGGATAGGTTGAGGCTTAATTGTTGATGTTGTTCATGTGTCGCGTGTCGAGAATATGTTTTGGTCATAACTTCCTAACCGTAGCGCGTTTTCGCGAATGTGAATAGTGTAAATTGACTTTGTTGATTATTCCGGAGCCATTGGTGAACTTTTTAGTCGATTTCGGACAATTTTTTTCCCGACTATTTCACTACTGCCAGCCGACGAAATTGGCCAAAAAGTATCACTTCCAAGCGGAATTTTCAAAAACCGATTGCATATTTGAATCCGTTGGCACGTTTGCAAGTTACCATGCGATTTTCGTTCAATTCCGAGTCGGTGATTTTTGACGCATTTTTTTCATTTTAAGGCTTTTTAAGTTCGGTTTGGTGCGATTTTGACGCATTGATCTTGTTTTGACTTGTACTTATATTTGTTGATCATTTGCCATTCATTGCATGTAAATTTGTTTGATTCCGGTTTGAGTTTGCATGTTGTTTATGTTAGAGCATAAGTGCTGCCCCGTTTTGAAACGTAAATTTCAATGCATGTCCATGACTCGTATATTCATATTTCTACTTGATTTGGAGTTGTGAGGCATAGGTGCAACTTCCGGTTGCACCTCTTTTTTGTTTCTAATGCGTTTGTTGAGTTCATGCAAGGTTCTCGCAAAGATCTTAACGACGGTCGTTTGGTTGGTATTCCACTTTATTTGTGGGATACCTTTGGATTCAAATGATATTTTGTGTCGTTGTTTTTGTTTCGATTATGGGGGATCTTCACAAAGCAATTATGGAAGATGAGCATTTATTTTGCTCATGGGAGATTACAAGGCTTGGCTTGAAGTTTTTTTTGGATTTCTTTTATGTGAAAGAATCGGCACTTCGACCAAGTAAGTAATCTCGATTCTCTACTTTAATGCACCATTCTAGTTGTATGCGACTTAGGATCATATAACTTAAGGTGCATACTGAGCCCTCCCACCTGAGGCATTGGATTTATTTGTGATATATATTTATATGTGTCGATTTCGGAGTTTAGGGATTAGGTTACGGATTAGAGAATTCGATTCCTTTCACTTTCCCTTAAAATCCACTTTTTTGTCCGTTTCGTCGCAATTATTAAAAATAGTTTTAGGTGTGATAAAATTCTGGAAAAATTCATGAGTGATCCTCATCCTCTTAATTAATTTGTCATAATTTTTGTTTCCATATTTGGGTGGTTTTAATAATTAATTTGGGTTTTAGATCACAAGCTGTCCCAAAAAGAAGTGTTTTGACATAAGGGACCGAAAATGATTTTTCCCCATAGGTGTGAGACCTATTTTTTGTGTGTGGTTATTAAATGTAATTTGTGACATTTTGATGCTCATTAGACATTTTTTTCATAATTTTAGATGCCCTTTTTGATCCACTTTGTGGAGTTATTTTTCGATGATCACGTTTTGTTACCTTGCTAGTCAAAGAATTGTTTTGGAACTTTGGTGCATAATTTTGTAAAATACTTTTGGACCATGTAAGATAATCACTATATCATTCCATGGATTTAATTTCATAATTTTGTAAGGCTTTTTGCTATTTTTCCATGTCACCTAGATCCTAGGTTGATTCATGTGTTTGTATGTCGCATAACCTAAATGTTAAGAAGGCATTCATGCCATTTTCTTGAGGAGATTTTTGGTAACTTTTAGGAGTTGATTATAGGTAATTTGTATGTCTTTAATTCCAGTCATAGGTCATCTTTTTGAACCATACTCATTTGGTTCGTTTTGGTGCTTTAAAGTGCATGCTTATGTAACCTAAACTAGTTTCTCTTCTCCTCTAAATAATAACTTGAATTATGTGTAAATCATTAATGTCTATTCATGCATTCTAATTGCATCTCATACCTTTTATGCTACTTACTCATAATCATTCCATGCATATTCACATGTCATTCATCTTTAGTTTGCATCATGTGCGATCTTATGCGATGTTTGTTCCATTTCATCTCACATCTTCTTCTCATTGCTCCATATGCCTAAACCATTGCATCCATGATTGTATATTCCTTAACACATATTCATGAGCATTCACTACTGACTTTGATGTTCATTTCATGTACTAATTCATGTTTGTAAGCCATATGCATTCATACTTCATCCATGAGCCCTAATTTGCATTTATGTGAACTTAGGTGAACTTTTTGTACATAGTTTGACATAGTTTGATCTTGTGAGGTATCCTAACATACTTAGGGACCTATAGCATGTAGCTACTGATTTTAGAAGTCATGTAACCTTTAGGTACCTTCACCTTTAGACTTAGGTCTTATTTTGAACCCTAGTTCCATTCTAGGACGTTTATGGTACTTAATCGCTTTTATGCTTTGATTTTACTTTCAATATGCATTGTCATGCTAACTTTTGTTTTGTAGGGGGGAAGATTGAGGTAAGCATTAATTCATTCCTATCTATTATGCATTTTAATTGTGTTTGCCTTAGCACTTTGTGCTTTGCTTTTAGGTTTTCCCTTTCTTTAGAGACAACTTAACTTCCTTAGGAAGTAAGTTAGTTTCTAAGCTCTCTTTTCTTCTTTTCCTTTTCTTCCTTAGGATTAGAATACCTCATTAACCATAGGACCTCTCTTGTAAATAAACAAATAAAATTAGGGTTGTGTCTTAGTCCCCTTAGTTTGTCCTTTTTGCAACTTGAGTCTTTCTTTCTCATCTCATAAAGAAAAGCAATAAAACACTTAATAAAAACCGAACAATCTTGTACGACACGAGACTTTGTTGCGGAGTGTTTATACGCGTCCTGTTTCGGGGCGAGGTGTAAATACTCACCGCGATGGATAGGTCTTAGTACAAGATAGTTCACAAACAAATTCAAAAAAACACTTCTCATAAAAGACAAAAAAACAAATAACAAGCGACTACCCTGCGGGAACTTCTCTTCTCATCTCATTCACTCACAACGCGAACTCGCGACGACTTGTCTCGCATGCAAGACGGTAAACGCACTCGTACCAGACGAGCATGCAACACCTGAGCATAGACATACGCAGTTCCAGCTGTAAAAAACACAAACAAATAGTTCCCGCCTTAGTTAGGCGAACTACGTCGACTCTGATCCTCATTATCCCGATGAGGTACGTAGGCAGTGGGGTAGGGCCCATTCGAGCACAATCTTTCTTTTTCCCTACATTTTCCCCCTTTATTCTCATTTGTCGATTTCATTTCTTTTCTCATTTCCATTTCATTCCAGATAGCAATTCTTTTCATTCAAACAGCATATTATTTCTCACCCTTTGAAAACAGACTTATAAGCGTGGATCCCGTCGAGTACGGCGGACGGATTGGGGTGCTAATACCTTCTCAATTCGTAACCGACTCCCGGACTCAGATCTTTGGTTCGCAAGGCCTTGTCCTTTCCTTCTTCCTCAGGTTTGTGCAACATTACCTTTCCCATTCTTTCGGGATAAAAATGTCTGGCTGGCGACTCTACCTTTCCGCGCCACTTTCGCGTTTGTACTAGGATGAAAATCCCGGGAGCGACAGCACTACAAATCCCCAGCAAGACAAATCTATCTTTATAGATACTTCGAGTTACATCTCCCCTTGAATTTATGTCCATCTCTTTTATCCTCAGTTAGGATACTCAGGAACTTATTCCTTAAATAGAAGTTCGACGAACGAAGACGGGAGGTTATAAATATTATACTATCAAACAATACGGGAACAAGGTCCTCATATTCTTCAGCCACAAATCGGGATTTATTTTCCCTAGCCAGCAGTTGTTATGCAAAGATATCCAGACGCTTCAGGCTGCATGATTCGTACATACATCATTTACATCATATCATAGCATACGCATCCATAATGCATAATACATTTACTTAGATGCACCATGCCATGCATGCATACATATTGCATAAACTAACCTTTTCTTTGCAGGATAGTTATATGCAGATAAAACAACATCAGCAATCCACAACAGGTCAGAAAAGATCTATACATTACTCAAGATGTCCTTGGATATTAGGCAAACGGTCTATACAAAGATCCATTCCCTAGTCCAAGATATTTTTAGGAGATTTGATCCTGACACTCTATTTGTTCTTGGATATTAGGCAAACGGTCTATACAAAGATCCATTCCCTAGTCCAGGAAATTTTCAGGAGATTTGATCCTGACACTCTATTTGTTCTTGGATATTAGGCAAACGGTCTATACAAAGATCCATTCCCTAGTCCAGGATACTTTCAGAAGATTTCATCTATTTGGTCTTGAATAGTAGGCAAACAGTCTGCACAAAGATCCATTCCCTAGTTCAAGATATTTTCAGAAGAATTAATCCTAATATTCTTTTGTCCTTGGAGAGTAGGCAAACGGTTTATACGAAGATCCATTCCCTAATCCAGGATGTTTCCAAAATTTTCCCTCCACAAGACAATTCATTGTGTACTAAGAGGATCACAAGGTTCAAAAGACATCTCATGAGGTTCACAAGGTTCACAGGGTTCACAATTAGTCAGAAAGTTTGACAATCCTCTCAGACAGTGCATCCTCCTAAGCAATGCATCTTAAACTAGGGTTTTGACTTTCATCAGGTTAAATGGACTTCCAAGACTTCAAGTGATCTTCATAGCATCCTATATGTGTTCAAGAATCCCCATGTCAATTTTCAAGACTTTCCCAAAAGATTTGCTCAGTCAGATGATCAGATAGGTTAAAATCAGTCAAGGCAGTTAAAAAGTCAAACTGAGGTCAACTGTGGTCAAACCAAAGTCAAACTTCATGATTTTTTGCCAACATCAAGTATATGAAGTAAAATTCATCATTTTATCAAGGGTTGATCATGATTCATCAAGGAGATTTCAGATCATCAAGAATCAGGAGTTTCTAAATTAGGGTTTTCACAGGAAAAGTCAACTGAACTTTAACCAGCCATAACTTTCACATGCTTCATCAAATTTTTTCCATCCAAAGCTCATTTTGAAGGAAATTGAATTCTCTACAACTTTGTGTATCACAAGTCAAGCCCAAAAATGCTTCATTTGGAAGGTATGAGCTAAGACATTATAGGTCCTTTTAAAAGTCAACAAAAAGTCAACAACTTCCAAAGAGCATAACTTGATAATGGTAAAAGATATGGACACGAGATCAAAGAGGTTGGTTAGAGGACTCTCTAAGCTTTCTAAAATGTCCAAGAACACCTTCATAGCATTAAAATTGAAGGATTTGTGCCCTTGCAAAGTTGGGAAGTTTTTGGGAAGTTTATGAAGCAAATGAGGCCTTAAAACCAATTTTTGCTAAATGAGCCCACCAAATTGCCTTCCAATCTTTATAATATCATCAAGCACGACCCAACCCATACCTTTTCTGATTTTTTACATTTTATTTAATATTTATTTGAATTTTATTCATTAAAATACAAATTAAATTAAAATAAAATATGAAAATCATATATTTGGAAGAGATTGTGATTCTAGAAGGTCATAAACACCATTCAAGACTAATTGTTCACACCCAAATTTGTGCTAGACCAAGATAGTAAGAATATATTGGATTTTTTGATATTTTTGAATGAGAGATTTCTTCGTAATCAAGCAATCAATTTTCATGATACAAAGCACGTTCTTTTTGACCTAATGACATCCTTATATATACATGAACACACTGCAAACACAAGGGGACGAATTCTCAGCCTCCAAGCATAAGAACAAACTTCAAAATTTTGAAAGAAAACTTAAATTCGGTTTGATACTTCCAGCCACTCTCAAGGGATTTTGAAGGTTACATTGTGTTCCTTAGGACTTGTAGAACATGAATACATCATCAACATCCTCAAAAGCACGCAGAATCGCATAAACCGCATCCATATTATTGCTTGTTTTAAATTTTTCGATTTCACTTGTTTACGCGTTATAAATGACAATTGATCATATATCCTTGTTTGTAGTAACCTTTTGAATGTTTCTGGGTGATTTGATTTAAGTTTTGATGCAGAAATGAGGTTTTGCCATTATTAGGGTTTATGTCTTCAAAATTTGGAATCTCCATTAAATGTGTTTTCAGGGGAAATTGAAGGTTTCAATGAACTCCTAGGACGTTCTATAATAGTAATATATGATTAAAATTAATTTATTTGATGAGTTCTGCGTTTTGAGATTTCCAGGTGCTTTAGTGACGAACAAGAACTGTCACTAAAGCCTGTAGCGACGGACAAGCGTAGCTAAAAGCTAACTAGACGGTCCAATGAAGAAGATGACCTTGCGCGCGAAATATAGTTTCAAATTTTCAACTTTATATTTTATTCATTTGTTTTATATTATTATCACAAACGCACAGGTGCTCTGGTGGTTTTGACATATACGCAGCATGGTGTGAGACCAGGGTTCGAATCCTGGCTTTGTGAATTTTTTGGCAATTTTCTCTTATTTTGCAGGTTTGCAATATGATGATTTTGAGCCATTCGTTAATCAGCTAGCGCACGCTAGCCCAGTGGTTTTGATCCCATCAGGTAAAGGGGAGGTCCTGGGTTCAAATCCAGGCCTCCCCATTTTTTTTAAAACTTTGATTTCATATTTTCTTTTCTAATTATTATTTTTCTATTATATTATTATTATTATAATTGAATTTATTTTATAATTAACTAACAAAAATTTATATTAAACTTAATTAAATTTTTATTTTCATAAATTTCATAATATATTTTTACATGTAATTTTAATTTTCACTTATAATTTGTAAATAAATCAATTAGGATTTTAATTAAATATTCAAACCTTAATTTTATATTCAAACCCTAATTTCTAACCCTAATTTCTTTTATTTAAACTTAATTAATTTTTTTTCTAATATATAATTAAATAATTAATCTTGTTTTGTAAATATTTATTTTATGGTTTATTATTATTCTCATCATCTTATTTTCTTTTAAAAAATTTCTTTAAAATTGCTTATTTAATTTAAAAATGTTCTTTTAATTTCTATATATTTTTGTGCTAACCTTTTCTTCTTATATTTATTTTATCACTAACCTTTTAGTTATTGTTTATTTTATTATATATTTATTATTCAATTGTTTTTATGTAACTGCGAAAGCCTTGTAATAGTCGTAGTTTATTATCGTTTTATTGTTTATAAATATTCTTGCCATGGTTAGTAATTATAGAGAGTGATAATATGTTTGTAAAATTAAAATTAATTTAGAATCACTAATTTAATAAGATAAATATATGAATACGAACACTCACACACGTAAGTCGATCTTTGATCGCCATCCTACACTTTCTAAGGGTATTCATCATGTTGCCTAACTATAAGGTCAAGTAAGGTGTCTTAAAGCAAAGTCCCTTTATTAATATCATCAAGTCCCATTAAGATTATAAGATCAAGTCCATTCGATGTTGCCTACGGTAAATGATCTTGTCCCTTCGAATAAAAGATGATAAGTCCCTTCGTATTGCTAAGACACCTTACAGTTGCCTAACACAAATGTCCCTTCACATGTCCCTTATTACATCCAAGGATAACTACCTATTCCTTAATAATAGGGATAGTCTTACCATTGAAAGTACATACGAGAACATGAAAGACTTAATTTAGGGTAGGTACATCTTAGTTACTTGCTCACATTTCAAAATACTTTTCACACCTCACAATATTTTCAAAACATTTTCAAAACAAGGCTTTGTATACATCCATACGAGGATCATTACAAAGTACTTGGAAAATTTTTAATCACACACTACACTTTCTCAAAACAATTTAAAGTGAGCTAAGTAACTAAGAGCCCATGGATAACCATGGATATAAAGGGTGCTAATACCTTCCCTTTATATAACCTACCCCCCGAACTCAAAATCTTTTAAGGTCTTTCCTGTTCTTTTATGCCCTTTCCTTTTGGATAAAATAAAAGTCGGTGGCGACTCTTGCTATCCGCAACATTTATAGAAAGTCAGTTCTCCCACCGTGTTACACCAAGCAATCTGGTGGTCAGGGCTTTTGATGGCTCCAAGAGGTCTGTTCTCGGAGAGTTGAAGCTGCCTGTGATAATCGGTTCGCAGGTCTTCCAGACTACTTTCTATGTGATGGACATATAGCCGGCCTACAGCTGTTTGTTGGGTCGACCATGGATTCACGCTGCAGGCGCAGTTACGTCGACCCTTCACCAGAAATTGAAATATGAGTGGGAAGGACAAATTATCACCATCTGTGGTGAGGAGGACATATTTGTTAGCCATCTGGCTACATACAAATACATTGAGATGGATGGTGAAATCCATGAAACCATGAGCCAAGGGTTCAATGCCCTGAATGTCAATGAGGCGACGACTGAAGTATTTGCTGCATCCCAAGAGGATAGGATGGGTACTTCAATTGTCTCCTATCAGCAAGCCTGGAAGGTTATTGAAGATGGTAATGCCCAAGGCTGGGGCAAGCTGCTGCCAGTGGAGAAGAAGGAGGACATATTCGGTTTGGGTTACAAACCATTCTGACAAGATCAATCAGAGGCTGCAAAAGAACCCAAGTTCATCAGTGGGGGGATGCTCACCCCAGATGTTGTTAACAACCTGGAAGACGAGGCGGAAAGCAACCTCAACCTGGAGAGCTGGATACGTCCAAGGATCCCGGGGCACCAAGTCCTTAACTGGTCTTTCCAGGAAATTATAAGGGTTACTCCTGCAGAGTAATTATTATTTCCTGCCTTTTTCAGCATGCATCAAGTCATGCATCTTGCCCAAGGTGTCAGGACTCATTTTGTAATAGGGCCATATTGTAATTTTGTGCAAATGGATTATCAATTAATATCATACATCTTTTGCAAACAAGTCTCTTTTTTGCTCACTGTCTTTTCATTTTTCACTTTTGTACAAAACAATAAAATGGCAATGTTTTCAAAATAAACAACTTCATTTTCACTTTTTCTAAAAAAGATTAAAATTGATCACTAAAACGAACAAATTTCAACCCTTGCAGAGATTATCCTCCAGATTGCACCAATAACAACACTGCTATGACCTTGTATGACTTCGACAATCCAATCAATCAAGCTGATGAAGGGGTTGAAGAAGACTATGAGTTACCTGAAATGTTAGCCAGATTGTTGAGGCAAGAAGAGAAAATGTTACTCCTCATCAGGAGGAAGTTGAAACAGTTAATCTTGGTACCAAAGAGGACTTGAAAGAAGTGAAGATTGGGGCCAGCCTGCAAGATTCAGTAAAAGAACAACTCATTGACATGCTTCGAGAATACGTCGACGTCTTTGCTTGGTCTTATCAAGACATGCCAGGTCTAGATACATACATTTTTATGCACAAGCTGCCTTTGAAAGAAGATTTCCCTCTAGTGAAGCAAAAGCTACGCCGTACTCGTCCAGATATGGCAATGAAGATTAAAGAAGAAGTACAAAAACAGTGGGACGCCGGTTTCCTTGATGTGACTAGTTACCCGCCATGGGTCGCTAATATTGTACCAGTGCCTAAGAAGGATGGCAAAGTACGTATATGTGTGGATTACCGGGATCTGAACAGAGCTAGCCCAAAAGATGATTTCCCATTGCCTCACATTGATGTATTGGTCGACAACACAACTCAGTTCTCGGTATTTTCTTTCATGGATGGATTTTTAGGGTATAATCGGATCAGGATGTCACCCGAAGACATGGAGAAGACTACCTTCATCACAACTTGGGGCACTTTTTGTTACAAGGTAATGCCTTTTGGGTTGAAGAACGCCGGTGCGACTTATCAACGGGCTATGGTAACGTTATTCCACGATATGATCCACAAGGAAATTGAGTGCTACGTGGATGATATGATTGCCAAGTCCCTTACTGAAGAAGACCATTTGGTAAATCTGCTGAAGTTGTTCAAGTGTATGAGAAAGTATCAGCTGAAGTTAAACCCCAACAAATGCACATTCGGGGTCCGTTCCGGTAAACTGCTGGGATTTATTGTAAGTGAAAAGGGAATTGAGGTTGATCCCTACAAAGTCAAAGCCATTCAGGAGATGCCTGCACCTAGGACCGAAAAAGAAGTTCGGGGGTTCTTAGGTAGATTGAACTACATATCAAGGTTCATATCTCATCTCACTGCAACCTGTGAGCCCCTGTTCAAATTGTTAAGAAAGGAACAAACGGTCAGGTGGAACGAAGATTGTCATAAGGATTTTGACAAAATCAAGGAGTACCTGCAAGAACCTCCAATTCTTATGCCTCCAGTGGAAGGAAGACCTCTAATAATGTACCTGACAGTATTAGAAGGATCAATGGGGTGTGTGTTGGGCCAGCATGATGAGTCTGGTCGAAAAGACTATGCAATATACTACCTAAGCAAAAAGTTTACCGACTGTGAACAACGTTATTCACTGCTCGAGAAAACTTGATGTGCTTTAGCGTGGGCTGCTCGCCGACTAAGACAGTATATGTTGACTCACACTACCTTTTTAATCTCAAAAATGGACCTCGTCAAGTACATATTTGAGAAGCCAGCACTTACCGGAAGGGTTGCAAGATGGCAAATGATTCTGACAGAGTATGACATTCAGTACACATATTAAAAGGCCATCAAGGGCAGTGTACTGTCTGACTATCTAGCTGAGCAACCCATTGATGATTACCAACCAATGAGATTTGACTTCCCTGATGAAGATATCATGTTCCTAAAAGCAAAAGATCATGAAGAGCCTATTCACACTGAAGGACCTGACCCAGAAGAAGAATGGACAATGATGTTTGATGGGGCTGTCAATATGAATGGTCGTGGAGTGGGTGTAGTGCTCATTACACCTAAAGGAGTTCATATGCCTTTTTCGGCAAAACTCACCTTTGCATGCACTAACAATTAAGCTGAATACGAAGCCTATATCATGGCTCTTGAGGAAGCCATTGACCTCGGGATCAAGACTTTAGCTGTATTCAGAGATTCAGCTTTGGTAATCAATCAGCCAACGACAAATGGTACACCCACCAAGAGCATCTAATTCTATACCGTGACTATACGAGGAGATTATTGACTTTCTTTACAACAATCAAACTTGAGTATATCCCTCAGGATGAAAATCAGTTCGCAGATGCTTTAGCTACCATTTCCTCCATGATCAAGGTTCAAGCTGCAAATTATGTGCCTCAGATTTCTGTATCCAGACTAGACCGACCAGCATACGTATTCTCTGTGGACATCGCTAAAGATGACAAGCCATGGTTCCATGACATCAAAAGCTTCTTAGAAGATCAAAAATACCCACCTGGGGCATCATCCAATGATAAGAAGACATTAAGAAGGTTGGCCGGTAGTTTCTTCCTTAATGCTGATGGTTCATTATACAAGCGAAACTTTGATATGGTTCTGCTCAGATGTGTTGATAAGAAAGAAGCAGACTTGCTGATGCACGAGGTGCATGAAGGATCTTTCGGTACCCATGCTGGAGGACATGCAATGACAAAGAAATTATTAAGATCAGGTTACTACTGGATCACAATGGATGCAGACTGTTGTGCTTATGCCAGAAAGTGCCATAAATGTCAGATTTATGCAGATAAAGTGCATGTGCCTCCAAATCCTTTGAACGTGATGTTTTCACCTTGGCCCTTTGCCATGTGGGGCATTGATATGATTGGAAAGATTGAACCGACTGCTTCAAATGGCCACAAATTCATCCTGGTAGCCATTGATTACTTCACCAAATGGGTTGAAGCAGCTTCATATGCAAATGTCACCAGACAAGTGGTAGCCAGATTCCTGAAAAGAGACATCATCTGTCGATATGGAGTTCCCGAGCGGATCATTATTGACAATGGTTCCAATTTGAACAACAAAATGATGGCAGAACTGTGTCGGGACTTAAAAATCCAACATCACAACTCTTCTCCTTACAGGTCAAAGATGAATGGCGCTGTTGAGGCAGCTAACAAAAACATCAAGAAGATTGTGCAGAAGATGGTGGTTACATACAAAGACTGGCATGAGATGCTACCATTTTCCTTGCATGGGTATCGAACTTCAATCAGAACGTCTATTAGGGTAACACCTTATCAGCTGGTGTACGGTATGGAAGTTGTCCTGCCTGTGGAAGTTGAGCTACCCTCCTTACGGGTACTAATGGATGTAAAGCTGAATGAAGCAGAATGGGTTCGGTCTCGATACAATCAACTGAATCTGATCGAAGAAAAGAGATTAGCTGCAATCTGTCATGGGCAGTTATATCAGAAAAGCATGAAGAAAGCCTTTGATCAGAAAGTCAGGCTTCGGGAATACCAAGTGGGAGATCTTGTGCTGAAAAGACTCCTTCCTCCTCATACAGACCACAGGGGCAAATGGACTCCAAATTACGATGGTCCATTCATAGTAAAGAAGGTTTTCTCTGGTGGAGCACTGATGCTCACTACTATGGATGGTGAAGATTTCTTATCCCCTGTGAATTCAGATGCAGTTAAAAAATACTTCGCATAAAATGACCCGCTGGACATAAAAACAGAATATGAGTCCAGGCAAAAATAGGGCATCCCGGCGAGTCAAAAACAGAATAAAAGACTCGGGCAAAAATAAGGGAAAATTAAATTAAAAAAAAGTACACCCGCTGAGTTGAAAAGCCGCCTTGGACAACTCAGGCAAAAATGGGTATCCCGGTGGATTGAAAACCCGTAAGGGTGACCCGTGCAAAATCAAGGAATAAGCGAACAACTGCATTCTGAATTCGTCTGTATCACTCATAACACGGCAAGCTTCGAAAGGATAAAGCATCAGTCATAATCAACCATCTTTAGAAAGCAAGATAAGAAGAACGTCAAGGTCATACAGGTCATAGCAGAAGAGGCTCACTGGAGCGTAGTCAACATTGCCAACACTTTTACCTTTTTCAATTTATAGCAATCTCCTCATTCCAGGGGATTTTTTTCTTTGACTGTATTTGCCAATTCAGGGCACCCAGATTAATAAAATCAGATTTTCAGTCACACCTCTTTATGTACATTTTTTATTTTTGTTTGCAAAATGTCCAATATTCATAATAAATACTCGCATAAAAACAAATGAGCCATTCTTAATAAATACTTGCAGGAAATATATTTACTTTCAGGAATATCTAACTCCTATGATGGAATCCGGTAAGGGATACCTCGGGATGCTTGTGCGTTTCTTTGTCTTAACAGGTTGCAGGTATTCAATATGTAACATGGGGCATGCCAAGCACACTTCCCCAGCATACCTCCTCCCCCAAGCAATATCTGGAATGCTTTTCCCCAACGGAGTTGCCAAAGCATCCTCATCCCCAGCATAAGTCTATGCAACAGGAGTTTCCCCAGCTGTGATCCCCACCAGAGTGCCAGATCTCTCATTCTCAACAAGGTTAAAAGAACTATCTCCCCACAGAGTTTCCAGTCTTTCCCCAGAAGAGCAATGCCTGAAACTCTTACACAACAAAGTGACAAAAGTTTCCTCCGTCCCAGCTGAGTTCTCCTTACGGGTAGATCAACCCTTGATTTATTTCCCCCAAGCAAAGCTATATCTACTAACAGATCTACCAATGATCTCTTCCCCAGCCGGGACATTCTTCCAAGCAGATCAGCCAGAGATCTTTATAACAGCAGGATCCAAATCCCGAATCGATTTCTCTTTTGCATAATCATAGCATTCGCATCATAAATCACCGAAATAAGCGTAGCATTCCGTCTAATACGGAGCATTACGGTAAAAATCAAACATTTGCATGATCACAAGCCAGGTTCGAGCCAGTCACCTGCAATTACCATCAGTATTTCATCAGCAATATATATAAAAGCTCACATCCCCTGCAAATAAAAGCCAAAGTGTCCCCTTTGCACTCTCCGACACGAATGTCTGTTCTAATATACTCTTTCCGACACTCGTCCGTGTCATATTATTCCCCACAGATATAAGCCAAAACGTCCCCTTTGCATTCTTAAATACAGATAACTATACATATTCTTTTGACGCTCGTCCGTGTCACCTTTCCCCAACATGGTTTCCAAATCACTTGGTGCAAACAAAGTACTTATTTATAACACACTCCTTTCGACACCCGTCTGTGTCATCCTATCCCCCACAGGTCGCTGAAACACCTTTTACGCTCTCACATACAAATATTTGTTCATAACTTATACACATTCTCTTTCGACACCCGTCTGTGTCATACTTTCCCCAGCAAGTTGAACACCCGTCTGTGTCATACTTTCCCCAGCATGTTGAACACTTGTCCGTGTCTTGCTCATACTTCACCAACAAATCTGTACTCACTTATACAGGAGTCTTTCGATACTCGTCTGTATCCTGTATATACATCACTCTCCTCACAGATTCGACACTCGTCCGTGTTCTTTGTTAACCAGTTGGTACTCGTCCATATCATCATCTCTGAACACGCGTCAGCGTTTCTTTCTATTGATACTCGTCTGTATCATGGTCCTAAGGATGCTCGTCTACATCTTTAATCTATACACAGCGTCAAACATCTATACCTTTTTATTCTTGAGCGTAAGCACTCGTTCGTGTTTACCGTTCCCCAGTAAGTCACCAACAAAACAACTTTTCTTCTATCCGACATTTGACCTATGTCGTGATACTTTCGGCAGCCGTCCCCTGCCAGGTGATCGTCCTTCACCTATGGATGACCGTCCCTCATCCCTTTCCCCAGTGGAATCTCCATTATTGGAACTTTTCTATCCGACATTCGTCCTATGTCGTGATAAAGAGCAGCCGTCCCCTGCTAGGTGATCGTCCTTCACCTCTTGATGATCGTCCTTCATCATTTTATCTGATGGCCGTCCCCATCGTTGATCTTGTTATCCGACATTCATCCTATGTAGAGATAAACCCCGAGAGCAGCCGTACCCTTCTAGGTGATCGTCTTTCACCTCTTGATGATCGTCCTTCATCATGCTTATCTGATGGCCGTCCCCATCGTCGACCTTTTCTATTCGACATTCGTCCTACGTCATGATAAAGAGCAGCCGTCCCCTGCTAGGTGGTCGTCCTTCACCTTTGATGACCGTCCCTCATCATTTATTTCATTTATTCTTTGAACCGATGGTCGTCCCCATCGTTGTTTACTTTACTTTCCAAGCTTGATGGTCGTCCCCATCATGATCCCTTTATTTCCCCAGCTTGTCGGTCGTCCCTATCTTTGCCTTTACTTTAATCCCCAGAGAACCTTGTTTCTTTACTCGATGGCCGTCCCCGTCGTGGTCTCTTTATCTCCCCAGCTTGTCGGCCGTCCCCGTCATTGCTTTGCTTACCGCTTTATCCCCAGCAGTCGTCCTCTGCTCGATGGTCGTCCTCCATCGCCTTCATTTAATAATCATACTATACTACCTTTTACAATTTATATACCTTTTCTTCTTCTATCTAGCGAGTGCAAATTTTGGACTGTCTTTGGTATTCAACCACAAGTTATCTTGTTTGTCTGTTAAGTCAGGCGCTTACATCCTACACAGCTAACTCGTGCTTGAATAGGGGCAGCTGTAAACACCCCAAATTTGCCATCACTCTTTATCACACCATGGCTTGTGATATTTCATTTTTGTTTTAACATAGGCATACTACTTCACATTGCATTTTTGTTTCATCTACATAGTTCAAGTTCATCTGCATCTAGGGTTTGTGATCTGAGCAATCTTAGATTCCATCTGAGCCATCCCAAAGGCCTCAAAGTGTTCCAAGAGGGTCCACGTGTGTTCTATCATCATGTTATGCCCCTCAAAGTTCATGGAAGTCAAGAGATCACAAGAACTGGCAAAGCATGGAAGTAGAGCTAGGGTTTCACTACACAGATGACCAAAATTAGGGTTTTGATTTCAGAGGCCTCAACTCCAAATTTTTGGGCCATTCTTGTTTCTAATATTCTTAAGATGTTATAAGGATCGTGTGTACCAATTTTGCTGAAGAAATTCATTGTGGAAATCATTTGTTCTCTGGGTAACTTCTTGAGCAAGTTAAGTCAAAATCAGGGCATCTGAGCCTCCCCCCCCCCCCCAACAATGGAACCAAAGGAGTATTTTCATCAAATTGAAGCTCTATGATCTTTATTTGATCTTATAAGTGGTTGGAAGTTCACAAGATTGAAGAATTTTAAGCCATTTGAAAAGTTGCCAAAAATGGAAATGACTTGTAATGGAAACTTTCCATTTTGGGAAAGTTTTTCAACCTCCTCTTTCTCAACCAAAAATGCTTCAAATGAAAAATTCTTGGTCATGAAAGTTGTAGATTAGGTCTCTCCCTTTTCAAAAAGTACAAGAACATGTCTTGATTCATTATGGAACTTAAGTTATGATCCTTCAAAGTTGGCAAAAATCACATAATTTCACATTCATGCTAAAGAGAGATTTTTGCAAATTCACTTGCCAAGCTTCTAAGTGACCTCTAATTGACTTCTAAACATCATAACAACATCACATGACTCATTTTGCTCAGAATTGCCCAAGGAACCACAACATTTCATGCCTTGCATCACAAGATAACTCAAAGGGGGCAAAATGTAAAAAGTTGCAAAACCACTTGAATCTTTCCCTCCAAGCCATCCAGCTGCATCAGACCTATCCCATGGCCACCCTTGATTCATGTTGAGGTCAGACATGCCCAAATCCAACCTTGACCTGTGCCCATACCTCAAGTACAACCAAGCTTGACTTTTTGAGTCTATTTATATTTCTGCATTCTGCAAGTTTATTTTATTTAGAAACCTCTTTATCTTTTTCCATTCAAATTACTTTAGAATTTCCAGAGTTTCAATTCTTTTATGTTTTCGTCAAACACTTTTATACTTCTTTCTTTTAATCACGCAGACATATATAAAAACCTTATAAAAATAGAAATCATGAGATTGTTAAGATCTTTATACTGTCGACCAAAACTCGCACCTATGTCCTAGGATTTGTATGGTTGGTCCTGCAAGTAAGCTGATTTAAACATAAATTAGAAACCAGCGGTTGTTCGTAAAATTCGATAGTGAACACACTCATTCTAACACTAGAACTACTTTATTTATACCAGTCGAAAGTAACCGCTATTGACAGTTTACTCCTAAAAACATGTCATTTGACACTTTGCATGTTCTTCAACTTCCATTGAACGCCACTCGTGTTTATTCAAATTTGAAAGAAACATAATTTTCCCTCCAATATAGAACTCAACTACTGCACGCTTGTCATTCCAGGGATACGCGGTCGAAGCTACTTCTTTTATACTTAGAAAATATTCTAAGTCCACGTCCTTACACTTTCTTGTGTCTTCAACTCAGACCTCTTCAACTTTAATTTATTCGAAGTATTTTCCTTTCTACCAAAATATGATGTCAAAGTCAATGTTTTCTAAAATCAACTAGGTGTCGAAATTAGAAACTAACAATGACATCGTTGAAAATTTGGGATAACATCATTAAATGGATTAATCATGATAATAATACACATGTTGAAGGTTTGAAACTGGTTCTATAACATATTAAAGGGGAATATTTCCAAAAACAAAATTCTTATTTGGTTTGCTATTTGTTCGAGCATTTGGACAATGAAAAATTATATTCTCTTTAGGAGTGACATCGATGATGTTGAAAATGGTATTATAACACAAAAGTGTTTGCGTAATTTTGAAATATTATAAATATTGGAATCAGAAGATGTTTAAATTTTTAGGATTGCAGTAAAATTCATTTGTTGGATTTAAATTTGATATGATTTTCTTCTTTTGGATGAAGTACCTACCACAAATACTTCATTAACTCATTTGTTAATAAAAAATAGAGTTTAATTTTCTTTAAAATAAAGTTAATTTAATATTTATCATAAATTGATTATACAAAAAAAAAAAACAATTTGTTCACCAAGCAAATACAAACAAAAACCAGCTTATGAGTTATGACTGTCTGGACCGCGGATATGACTTTTGGTTTCCAAGCCAAGCCAACTTAGCACCTTTCACGTTCCCTTCGATTAGACGCGTCATGTTACCGATCCGTGATATGCGACATCATGCATGCATTATATTCCTTTGTTCTCATTTGAGTTCAATTTTTTTCTATTACTATTATAGTATAAAGAAAAGTGAGAAAATAATACTACTGATAAAGAATATTTTAGATGACAAACATCCCTATAAATGTGGTGGTGGGTACCACGTTTAATATGCTATATATTTATGTCGGTCGATGTATGTACCAGGAATATTTATTAAGAAAATTATAGTAAAATATAAATTTTATTTTTTTACTAAGCTTAGTAAAATATTGTAATGTTATTATATGAATGCTGCATCTAAACATAAATTTTAATTTCTTTCTAAGCTTAGTAAAATATTGTAAATGTTATTATATGTTAAAATGTAAAGCTTAGGAAAATATTGTAATGCTATTATATGTTAAAATGTAAAACTTTGTTTATTGATTGATACAATCACTCTGTGCTTAATCTAATATAAAGAAAATGAATCAGTAATATTCAAAAGTGAAATTTAGTCACATTACATTAAGGGTAAAGTTGGTTTCTATATATACATGTAGCAAAAAGTAGTTAAAGTAGTAAAATCCCTGACAGACTCATTTAAGCTAAGTCTTAACAACTAATACACCTACTTAATTATATATTGTCGCTCCCGATAAAATGAAACAGGGTCAAATAAAGGTACAGACGCGAACGGTCGGCGAGAGGGACAATGAGAACACACAGCAGTGAACTCACTGGAGATGAATAGAGTCGCCAGCTAGGCATTTTTATCCCGGAGGAAAGGTAATGCTGCATAGACCTAGAAAAAAGATGGATAAGACGGTTGCGAACCAGAGAGACTGAGAAAGGGGGTTGGTTACAACCTGGGAAGGTATTAGCACCCAGATTGTCCGCCGTACTCGACGGGATCCACGCTTTAAAGATTTGTGTTTTAAAGGGGTAGTGTCAGTGCAATTTGTGTGTAAAAGAGCTGGAAAGATGTACAGGTGTCAGTGTAAAAGAAGTGTAAAGTGTATAAATAATGTGTCAGTGTAAGGAATAAGAATGAATTGCTCAAGATAATGAGGCTAAGAAAATAATGCTGAAAGAGGGGGGATATACAGAGACTTTTGTTCGATAACTGTTAAGTTATGCCTATGTATCCTCTCGTGCAATGAGGAAGTCAGAACACCGTAGTTCGACCCAAAGAGACTGAAAGATGAATTGACTTGTGAACTGCTTGCTTGTCTATGCTCAAGTGTATGACCTGTCTGGCTCAGGTGCAAACTGTCTTGCATTAGACGGAAGAAGCAAGTTCTCGTTTGTGAGTGAATGAGGTGAGAAAAGAATCCCGAAGGAGACGATTATTGTTTGTTTTTTTTGTTTTCAGTCTTTTATTGCTTTTTGGATTTTGTCATAAGTTAATGAGCTTAAGCCTAAACCAGTGGATTTAGTAAACTCATCACATCCTCCCTCTGATTAGGGGTAATGAGAATACCTTAAGTGTGAAGTCAGATTCTCACACTTAATCACCATGGTGTAGGATTAAGATCATTAACCTACTTGTGATTATTTAGATGTTTTTGATGTTTTTGTCTAGTGTTAAGTAATGAGATTAAGCCATAATCAAGGATTAAACAGACTCATTACACCATCCTAATAGAAGGATAATAGATGAGAATGTTTAAGCTGAGGAAAGCTCCTCAACTTAATCCATGATTAGGGATTAAGCTCATGACAAAACAAGCCTTTGATTAAGTGGATTTTATTTAATGGTATGATGATGAAGTGCTTTTTATGATTTGTAAGACAACTTGAGGGGGACTTGTCCATTAACACTAGGGTTAGTCCTTCTTAACCAGTTAAGGAAGAATTAGAACCCTAATGCAAGGCCCAAGTTACAAGTGTGATGTCTTGGTACTTATTAAATGAATTGATTAAGAGATTTAAACACATTAAGGGTTTAACACTTAGGATTAAAGTTATACACTCCATCCTAAGAGAAGGATGCAGGCATAAGCTTAATCACAAAGCCTTAAAGCCTTTAGGGTTTAGTCCCTGATTATGAGATGAGAAGAGAAGACTCAAAAGAGACACAAAGGTAAAACTAAGGAGGGAGACTAATCAAAACCCTAATCATTGTCATGCTTGGTTGTTCCTAAGGTTTGTGAAGTTTACAAGAACAATCTTCAAAGGAGACACCAGGAAGCAGATGAAAGGATCAGGAGAAGCAAAGTGACTTGCTTCATTCAAGAAGTCAAGTCACTTGAAGAAAGAAAGTGAGAAGAATAAAAATGAGCAAGCTCAATCTCAAGCACATATATAAAAAATGCAACATGGATGCAATAGAGATGAAAAGAAAAGTTATGAGAAGTGAAGGCAAATTCACTTCTCAAGTTCACTTACCACCTGAAAAGTTAGAAAAGAAATGCAATACAATGCAAAATGAGATGAGATGACACAATGAGAAATAAAACCAGAAGCACACACATGATGTTAATGATGCTATGAGATGCCACAAACATGAAACAACTCATGAGGATGATCATACAAGCTTATGAATGCAAATGGTGCAAGTTAAGGAGCATGAACAAACATGGAAAGTTATGAAATGCAAATGGCATACAACATGGCAAATGCAAGATGCAATGCCCAAACATGCTTTCAATATGTCTTAAGATGTCATATGAATCAAAAGGATGCACAAAATGCTATGGCAAGTCAAGGTATGAATGCAAATGCAAGATGGATGCATATGGAAGCCCAAATTAGGGTTTATGAATCAAACATCAAACACAAACCAAAATCAGAAGCAAACCCTAAGATAAAAAATGGAAAATGCCACACAAAGGATCCCTAATCCCATACTAAACCACTGCCCAAAGGATAGGTCTCAACTCTCAACCAATCTTAAGCTATGATTTTTACAAGTTTCTAGGGTTTTTAGGGTTTCCAAACAAAAGAAATACCAAACAAATGAAAAATGCAAGATCAAATCATGGCCATTTTATCTCAAAAACTACATGCTAAACACAATGCAATGCAAGAAGAATCAATGTCCTACTCTTCATGGATAGGCAGAAATGATTTTTTGAACTTAGGATCAAAATAATGCACAAAAATGATTTTAATTCAATGAAAAATTCTCAAAATGCATCAAGACCAAAAAAGAAATTTGGTTTGAAGGTTGGACAATGTTTCTAAATGTCTTAGAACATTTCATGAATTTTTTGGTGATTTTTAGATACTTAAAAGTATTTTTAATAAATTAATTTCCATTAATCAATTAAAAATAATCCTTTAAATATTTAAAAATACTTTTTTAATGATAAAAATAAAAATGAAAATATTTTTGTGTCTTAAAAATTAATAAAACTCATGAGAAAAAGTTTCATAATTTTTAAGCAATTTTTACTATTTTAAATTAATTATGCAAGTAAAATGAAAAAAAAATGAAATAAAAACAAATAAAAGGAGAAGTAATCAGAAGGAGAGGCCAGGATTGAGTCTGGGGAAAGCCTTGTTGACTGCGCGCGCATATCAAAGGCTGAGATTCAAACCTCTTAATTTCAATTAATTAAATAAATTAATCCTAATTAAAAACTAATGACATGATCCAGGCCACACACACGCGCGCGGGAAGCCTGATCCAAGGGTCCACATTTGAAGTTTGCCCTAACCCTAATTAAATGGCTAATGACTTTCAGGCTGCCGGAGAAGACTTCCGGTCGTCTTCTCCGGCCAGCACCTTCCCTGAGAAATGCCAAATCTCACCCCAGCTCACTAAAATGAAATCTAAAAGCATGGAAATGATTCCCACTCACTCACGAACCAAAACCCCCAATCAAAACAAATTTTTTCTTCCTGGAATGGCTGAATCGAAGCAAACAAGAGTTAGGGCAAAAAGGTTTCAGAGAGCAATTAAATTCTCATTTCATCACCATTTTTGAAACTAAAAGCATATTCATGATCAGGAAGACATATAGAACAAGTTTAGAACTTAAAAATCCATTTCTGGAAAAAAAGTTCTTGAGCTACCTGAGATTCGAAGCTTTCACTCCAGCTGCTTTCTGACCTCCCCTCTTAGTGTAATCCACTCCACTTGACCTCTTGATGATGCTTGAATGCTTTGGAGAAGTTTATGTTGGCTGGATGAAGAGTTTGAACAACTTCTGCTCAAGCTCAGTTGAAAATGGCAATGATGATTCAGACTGTTTCTGGCAAGGGTGAAGGGTTGTTTGTGGTCTAGATGATGAGTGGAGAAGGTTTGTGAAGTTTGTTTGGATGTTTGTAAGCTGTGGAAGGTGTTTCGAAGGAAACTGCAGCTTGGGGTGAAAATGGTGAAGTGATGTTATGGCTTGTTTCAGGCCTGGTTCTTTGTTGGTTTCTACTCAATGAGGCATGGTGAGTTGATGTGTGAAGTTTGCTTGAGTGTTTGTGAGCTGGGAAGAGAGTTTCGAAGAGTTTTGCAAAATGGAGTGAGTTTTAGTATGTGATCCTAGGGAGTGTTTCAGCCTTGCTTCTTGATGTGTTTGGCTTGCTAAAGGATAGTATAAAATAATCCTATAGGTCAGATGATTTGACATGGCCTTTATTGATTGGTAAGTTCACTTTTGCCAAAAGTCCACTCTTTGTGTAAGAGAGGTATGGCTTGGTTCTAGGCTAGTACAAGCATGGGGCTGGCGCAGCAAGGGTGAGGGGAAGGGCTAGCAAAGCTCAGCATCCAATGTGGCAAGTGGTAGAAAGAATGATCATGAGTTTTGCAAGTTGGTGCAACTTTGGTTCACATGTGACTTTCTCATTCCACAAGCCATGAAACATGAGAATTCTTGGTTCAATCCTGACTTTTAGAGCTCATGGGATGTTTGTGTCATGGTTTGATGTCAACTAGAGGTTACAAACAGCCTTGGTTCATGATTTTGCAAAGTTTCCATTTGGTGCATGTCTTGAAAATCAATGATTTTTGCCAACTTTGTCACACCATAACTTTTGGTCCAAGAAGAATTAGATCATGTTCTTGTACTTTTTGAAAAGGGAAAGATGTATTCTACAACTTTCATGACCAAAGTTTTTCCATTTGAAGCATTTTTGGATCAAGAATCAAGGCTTGAAAAATGGCATAAAATGACATATTCTTGAAAAGTCAACTATGCCTAAAAAGTCAACATTTGCAAAAACTTCAAATTCTTGATTTTTGTGAACTTCAACCTTCTTCCATGATCAAATAAAGACCATATACACTCAAAATGATGAAGATCACCCATTGGTTGGGTCATTGGGGGCCTCAGATGCCCTGATTTTGCACTGACTTGTCCAGAAAGTCAACTCTTGATTAGATGACTTCCCCATGGAATTTCTTCATGAAAATTTATATGCATCCTCCCTATACCATATAGAGACCAATGGAAACAAAAATGACCAAAAAATTTGGAGTTATGGCCTCTGAAACCAAAACCCTAATTTTAGGTCAACTGTGCAGTCAAACTTGGCTCTGCATCCACATCAATCCCAGTTCTTGTGATTCTTTTGCATTCTTGACTTTGAGAGGATGTTATATGATATAAGAACACACATGGATCCCTTTGAATTGATTGATGGCCTTTGGAGTGGCTCAGGAGGCTCTTGGATTGCTCAGATCACAAACCCTAGGTGCAGATGACTTAGAAGCTATGCAGTGAAACAAAAATGGGATATGAGATCTTATGATTGTGTTTATGCATATGAGAATGATCACAAGCCATGGTGTGAATGGGTTAGGGCAAATTTGGGGTGTTTACAGCTGCCCCTATTCAATCATGAGTTAGCTGTGCAGGTTGTGAGCGACGGCTTAACAGGCAAACAAGATAACTTGTGGTTGAATACCAAAGACAGTCCAAAATTTGCACTCACAGAATGAAGAAGAAAAGGGATATAGACTGTAAAGGAAAATAAAGTATATTGTAAAGTGTGGGCGACGGAGGACGACCGTCGAGCAGAGGACGACTGCTGGGTAAAGAGCAATGACGGGGACGGCCGACATGTTGGGAAAAGTGCGGAAAATAAAGCAATGACGGGGACGGCCGACATGCTGGGGATAAAAGAATTATGATGGGGACGGCCATCAAGATAAAGCTGTAAAATTCTCTGGGGATTAATGAAACATGACGGGGACGGCCATCAAGTTCATAAAGTAAAGTAACCAACGATGGGGACGGCCATCGGGCTAAAAAGGAAAAGGGACCACGACGGGGACGGCCATCGGGTTAAAGAATGAATGAAATAAACAGATGATGAGGTACGGTCATCAAAGGTGAAGGACGATCACCTAGCAGGGGACGGCTGCTCTGTTGGGGATAAGATGAGGGACGGTCATCTAAGGTGGAGGACGACCACCAGGCAGGGTACGGCTGCCGAAAATATCGCGACATAGGACGAATGCCGGATAAAAGGTCAACGATGGGGACGGCCATCGGATGAGCATGATGGAGGACGACCATCAAGAGGTGGAGGACGACCACCTAGCAGGGGACGGCTGCTCTCAAGGTTTATCATGACATAGGACGAATGCCAGATAACCAAAACCAACAATGGGGACGGCCATTGGATAAAATGATGAAGGACGATCATCAAGAGGTGGAGGACGACCACCTAGCAGGGGACGGCTGCTCTGTGAAACAACGATGGGGACGGCCATCGGATGAGCATGATGGAGGACGACCATCAAGAGGTGGAGGACGACCACCTAGCAGGGGACGGCTGCTCTCAAGGTTTATCACAGCACAGGACGAGGGTCAGATAAGAAGGAAGATTTGTTTCGTTGGCGATCTACTGGGGATGTAGTAAACACGGACGAGCGTTTACAACCAAGAAAAGAAAGGTACAAGTGTTTAGACGTTTGTGTATAGATTTAAGATGCGGACGAGCATCCTTAAGACTACGATACGGACGAGTATCGGGTAGAAACAAACTGACACATGTTCAGAGATGATGATACGGGCGAGTATCAACGGGTTAACAAAGAACACGGACGAGTGTTGAATCTGAAGGGACTCCTCCGGGGAATAGTGGACACAGACGAGTGTCTATATTCAAGAAGACACAAGTGTTTGACACGGTGTATGGATTAAAGATGCGGACGAGCATCCTTAATACTATGATACGGACGAGTATCATGTAGAAACAAACACTAGACGCAATGTTCTGAGATGATGGTACGGACGAGTACCAACTGGTTAACAAAGAACAAAGACTACTGTTGAATCTGTGGGTATATAAGTGGTGTATGCAAAATACGGACGAGTTGTCAAGAGAAAAGTGTAATAATATCAACAAGTATCTGGGTCGTAAAAGCGTAAGTGACTGCGCTGGGGATATGACACGAACGGGTGTCAAGAAAATGAATATACAAGCGAGTGCAAAGAGGATGTCTTTGGCTTTCTGCTGGTGATCTGACACGGATGGGTGTCAGGAAGTATCCGTGATACAGGTGATTTTGTTTGTAAAGAGTGTTCAGGCGACTTTACTGGGGAGTGATGACACGGATGGGTATCAACTGGTGTTTGTGAATTGTGAGGCAACTACTTTTGCTGGGACTCTGGGGGATTTTTTGCGTATTGTTGATTGACTGTCAATATTTACAAGCGTTCGATTCACAACATGACTTATGATTATGCTATGTATTTGATTTTTGCCGTAATGCTCCGTACTAAACGGAATGCTACGTTTTATGGGTGAATATGATGCGAATGCTATGATTATGCAAAGATACCGATCCGGGATTCGAATCCCGTTGCCATGAAGATCTCTGGTCGATCTGTTTGAAGTGGACATCCCAGCTGGGGATGAGATCATTGATAGATCTGATGACGTATCTGCTTGGGGATATAAGTCACTGATTGACATATCCTTGTAATATAGGGACCCAGCTGGGGTTTGTAGAAGTCTCCTGTACTCTGTTGTGACTCCCTCATGCGTTGCTCTTCTGAATAGAGGCTGAGACTCTGTGGGGAGATGATTCCCTGATTCTTGCATTCTGCTGAGGAGGAATGATTGGTACTACGGCTGGGAGAGTCGTAGGTATAACTCAGCTGGGGAGAGTAATGAGAGGCAACTCAACTGGGGAGAAAGCACCTTGAGTGCTAAGACTGTTTGTTGGTTTGCCAGCTTGCTGGGATGTAACTTGCATGCCCCAAGTTGCGTTCTGGATACCTGCAATCCTGCAAAGATAAGGAAACGCACAAAAGGTCCCGAGGCATCCTCTACTGGATTCCGTCATAGGAGTTAAGTACTTTCAAGAGCAATTACATTCCCTGCAAGCATGTGCTTTTATTTTTAGAGAAGAGCATCTGTACTTATGCAATTATATTTTTAGAGACATCAGACAATTCTTTTGCAAATAAAAATGTACAAAACGAAACATGACTGAAAAATCTGATTTTATTAGTTCACGCGCCCTGAATTGGCAAGATACAGTCAAAGAAACATATCTCCTGAAAGGAGGAGGCTGTTACAAATTGAGAAACAAAATGTTGGCGATGTTGACGACGCTTTAAAGAGCTTCCTCTTCTACTATGACTCGTATGACAATGACGTTCTTCTCGTCTTGCTTTCTGAAGAAGGCTGATTCTGATTGAAGCTTGATCCTTTCGAAGCTTTCCAAGTGACACAGACGAATTCAGAATGCAGTCATTCGCTTATTCCCTTATCTTGCATGGATCGCCCTTTCGGGTTTTCAATCCATCGGGATACCCATTTTTGCCTGAGTTGTCCAATGCGGCTTTTCAACTCAGCGGGTGTACACATTTTTTGTTTATTTTCCCTTATTTTTGCCCGAGTCTTTTATTCTGTTTTTGACTCGCCGGGGTGCCCTATTCTTGCCTGGACTTACATTCTGTTTTTATGTCCAGCGGGTCATTTTTATGCGAAGTATTTTTTAACTGCATCTGAATTCATAGGGGACGGGAAATCCTCACCATCCATGGTGCTGAGCATCAGTGCTCCACCGGAAAAAACTTTCTTTACCACAAATGGTCCTTCATAATTTGGAGTCCATTTGCCCCTGTGGTCTGTATGAGGAGGGAGGATTCTCTTCAGCACAAGATCTCCTACTTGGTACTCTCGGTGCCTGACTTTCTGATTGAAGGCTTTCTTCATTCTCTTCTGATATAACTGCCCATGACAGATTGCAGCCATATATAAAAACCTTATAAAAATAGAAATCATGAGATTGTTAAGATCTTTATACTGTCGACCAAAACTCGCACCTATGTCCTAGGATTTGTATGGTTGGTCCTGCAAGTAAGCTGATTTAAACATAAATTAGAAACCAGCGGTTGTTCGTAAAATTCGATAGTGAACACACTCATTCTAACACTAGAACTACTTTATTTATACCAGTCGAAAGTAACCGCTATTGACAGTTTACTCCTAAAAACATGTCATTTGACACTTTGCATGTTCTTCAACTTCCATTGAACGCCACTCGTGTTTATTCAAATTTGAAAGAAACATAATTTTCCCTCCAATATAGAACTCAACTACTGCACGCTTGTCATTCCAGGGATACGCGGTCGAAGCTACTTCTTTTATACTTAGAAAATATTCTAAGTCCACGTCCTTACACTTTCTTGTGTCTTCAACTCAGACCTCTTCAACTTTAATTTATTCGAAGTATTTTCCTTTCTACCAAAATATGATGTCAAAGTCAATGTTTTCTAAAATCAACTAGGTGTCGAAATTAGAAACTAACAATGACATCGTTGAAAATTTGGGATAACATCATTAAATGGATTAATCATGATAATAATACACATGTTGAAGGTTTGAAACTGGTTCTATAACATATTAAAGGGGAATATTTCCAAAAACAAAATTCTTATTTGGTTTGCTATTTGTTCGAGCATTTGGACAATGAAAAATTATATTCTCTTTAGGAGTGACATCGATGATGTTGAAAATGGTATTATAACACAAAAGTGTTTGCGTAATTTTGAAATATTATAAATATTGGAATCAGAAGATGTTTAAATTTTTAGGATTGCAGTAAAATTCATTTGTTGGATTTAAATTTGATATGATTTTCTTCTTTTGGATGAAGTACCTACCACAAATACTTCATTAACTCATTTGTTAATAAAAAATAGAGTTTAATTTTCTTTAAAATAAAGTTAATTTAATATTTATCATAAATTGATTATACAAAAAAAAAAAACAATTTGTTCACCAAGCAAATACAAACAAAAACCAGCTTATGAGTTATGACTGTCTGGACCGCGGATATGACTTTTGGTTTCCAAGCCAAGCCAACTTAGCACCTTTCACGTTCCCTTCGATTAGACGCGTCATGTTACCGATCCGTGATATGCGACATCATGCATGCATTATATTCCTTTGTTCTCATTTGAGTTCAATTTTTTTCTATTACTATTATAGTATAAAGAAAAGTGAGAAAATAATACTACTGATAAAGAATATTTTAGATGACAAACATCCCTATAAATGTGGTGGTGGGTACCACGTTTAATATGCTATATATTTATGTCGGTCGATGTATGTACCAGGAATATTTATTAAGAAAATTATAGTAAAATATAAATTTTATTTTTTTACTAAGCTTAGTAAAATATTGTAATGTTATTATATGAATGCTGCATCTAAACATAAATTTTAATTTCTTTCTAAGCTTAGTAAAATATTGTAAATGTTATTATATGTTAAAATGTAAAGCTTAGGAAAATATTGTAATGCTATTATATGTTAAAATGTAAAACTTTGTTTATTGATTGATACAATCACTCTGTGCTTAATCTAATATAAAGAAAATGAATCAGTAATATTCAAAAGTGAAATTTAGTCACATTACATTAAGGGTAAAGTTGGTTTCTATATATACATGTAGCAAAAAGTAGTTAAAGTAGTAAAATCCCTGACAGACTCATTTAAGCTAAGTCTTAACAACTAATACACCTACTTAATTATATATTGTCGCTCCCGATAAAATGAAACAGGGTCAAATAAAGGTACAGACGCGAACGGTCGGCGAGAGGGACAATGAGAACACACAGCAGTGAACTCACTGGAGATGAATAGAGTCGCCAGCTAGGCATTTTTATCCCGGAGGAAAGGTAATGCTGCATAGACCTAGAAAAAAGATGGATAAGACGGTTGCGAACCAGAGAGACTGAGAAAGGGGGTTGGTTACAACCTGGGAAGGTATTAGCACCCAGATTGTCCGCCGTACTCGACGGGATCCACGCTTTAAAGATTTGTGTTTTAAAGGGGTAGTGTCAGTGCAATTTGTGTGTAAAAGAGCTGGAAAGATGTACAGGTGTCAGTGTAAAAGAAGTGTAAAGTGTATAAATAATGTGTCAGTGTAAGGAATAAGAATGAATTGCTCAAGATAATGAGGCTAAGAAAATAATGCTGAAAGAGGGGGGATATACAGAGACTTTTGTTCGATAACTGTTAAGTTATGCCTATGTATCCTCTCGTGCAATGAGGAAGTCAGAACACCGTAGTTCGACCCAAAGAGACTGAAAGATGAATTGACTTGTGAACTGCTTGCTTGTCTATGCTCAAGTGTATGACCTGTCTGGCTCAGGTGCAAACTGTCTTGCATTAGACGGAAGAAGCAAGTTCTCGTTTGTGAGTGAATGAGGTGAGAAAAGAATCCCGAAGGAGACGATTATTGTTTGTTTTTTTTGTTTTCAGTCTTTTATTGCTTTTTGGATTTTGTCATAAGTTAATGAGCTTAAGCCTAAACCAGTGGATTTAGTAAACTCATCACATCCTCCCTCTGATTAGGGGTAATGAGAATACCTTAAGTGTGAAGTCAGATTCTCACACTTAATCACCATGGTGTAGGATTAAGATCATTAACCTACTTGTGATTATTTAGATGTTTTTGATGTTTTTGTCTAGTGTTAAGTAATGAGATTAAGCCATAATCAAGGATTAAACAGACTCATTACACCATCCTAATAGAAGGATAATAGATGAGAATGTTTAAGCTGAGGAAAGCTCCTCAACTTAATCCATGATTAGGGATTAAGCTCATGACAAAACAAGCCTTTGATTAAGTGGATTTTATTTAATGGTATGATGATGAAGTGCTTTTTATGATTTGTAAGACAACTTGAGGGGGACTTGTCCATTAACACTAGGGTTAGTCCTTCTTAACCAGTTAAGGAAGAATTAGAACCCTAATGCAAGGCCCAAGTTACAAGTGTGATGTCTTGGTACTTATTAAATGAATTGATTAAGAGATTTAAACACATTAAGGGTTTAACACTTAGGATTAAAGTTATACACTCCATCCTAAGAGAAGGATGCAGGCATAAGCTTAATCACAAAGCCTTAAAGCCTTTAGGGTTTAGTCCCTGATTATGAGATGAGAAGAGAAGACTCAAAAGAGACACAAAGGTAAAACTAAGGAGGGAGACTAATCAAAACCCTAATCATTGTCATGCTTGGTTGTTCCTAAGGTTTGTGAAGTTTACAAGAACAATCTTCAAAGGAGACACCAGGAAGCAGATGAAAGGATCAGGAGAAGCAAAGTGACTTGCTTCATTCAAGAAGTCAAGTCACTTGAAGAAAGAAAGTGAGAAGAATAAAAATGAGCAAGCTCAATCTCAAGCACATATATAAAAAATGCAACATGGATGCAATAGAGATGAAAAGAAAAGTTATGAGAAGTGAAGGCAAATTCACTTCTCAAGTTCACTTACCACCTGAAAAGTTAGAAAAGAAATGCAATACAATGCAAAATGAGATGAGATGACACAATGAGAAATAAAACCAGAAGCACACACATGATGTTAATGATGCTATGAGATGCCACAAACATGAAACAACTCATGAGGATGATCATACAAGCTTATGAATGCAAATGGTGCAAGTTAAGGAGCATGAACAAACATGGAAAGTTATGAAATGCAAATGGCATACAACATGGCAAATGCAAGATGCAATGCCCAAACATGCTTTCAATATGTCTTAAGATGTCATATGAATCAAAAGGATGCACAAAATGCTATGGCAAGTCAAGGTATGAATGCAAATGCAAGATGGATGCATATGGAAGCCCAAATTAGGGTTTATGAATCAAACATCAAACACAAACCAAAATCAGAAGCAAACCCTAAGATAAAAAATGGAAAATGCCACACAAAGGATCCCTAATCCCATACTAAACCACTGCCCAAAGGATAGGTCTCAACTCTCAACCAATCTTAAGCTATGATTTTTACAAGTTTCTAGGGTTTTTAGGGTTTCCAAACAAAAGAAATACCAAACAAATGAAAAATGCAAGATCAAATCATGGCCATTTTATCTCAAAAACTACATGCTAAACACAATGCAATGCAAGAAGAATCAATGTCCTACTCTTCATGGATAGGCAGAAATGATTTTTTGAACTTAGGATCAAAATAATGCACAAAAATGATTTTAATTCAATGAAAAATTCTCAAAATGCATCAAGACCAAAAAAGAAATTTGGTTTGAAGGTTGGACAATGTTTCTAAATGTCTTAGAACATTTCATGAATTTTTTGGTGATTTTTAGATACTTAAAAGTATTTTTAATAAATTAATTTCCATTAATCAATTAAAAATAATCCTTTAAATATTTAAAAATACTTTTTTAATGATAAAAATAAAAATGAAAATATTTTTGTGTCTTAAAAATTAATAAAACTCATGAGAAAAAGTTTCATAATTTTTAAGCAATTTTTACTATTTTAAATTAATTATGCAAGTAAAATGAAAAAAAAATGAAATAAAAACAAATAAAAGGAGAAGTAATCAGAAGGAGAGGCCAGGATTGAGTCTGGGGAAAGCCTTGTTGACTGCGCGCGCATATCAAAGGCTGAGATTCAAACCTCTTAATTTCAATTAATTAAATAAATTAATCCTAATTAAAAACTAATGACATGATCCAGGCCACACACACGCGCGCGGGAAGCCTGATCCAAGGGTCCACATTTGAAGTTTGCCCTAACCCTAATTAAATGGCTAATGACTTTCAGGCTGCCGGAGAAGACTTCCGGTCGTCTTCTCCGGCCAGCACCTTCCCTGAGAAATGCCAAATCTCACCCCAGCTCACTAAAATGAAATCTAAAAGCATGGAAATGATTCCCACTCACTCACGAACCAAAACCCCCAATCAAAACAAATTTTTTCTTCCTGGAATGGCTGAATCGAAGCAAACAAGAGTTAGGGCAAAAAGGTTTCAGAGAGCAATTAAATTCTCATTTCATCACCATTTTTGAAACTAAAAGCATATTCATGATCAGGAAGACATATAGAACAAGTTTAGAACTTAAAAATCCATTTCTGGAAAAAAAGTTCTTGAGCTACCTGAGATTCGAAGCTTTCACTCCAGCTGCTTTCTGACCTCCCCTCTTAGTGTAATCCACTCCACTTGACCTCTTGATGATGCTTGAATGCTTTGGAGAAGTTTATGTTGGCTGGATGAAGAGTTTGAACAACTTCTGCTCAAGCTCAGTTGAAAATGGCAATGATGATTCAGACTGTTTCTGGCAAGGGTGAAGGGTTGTTTGTGGTCTAGATGATGAGTGGAGAAGGTTTGTGAAGTTTGTTTGGATGTTTGTAAGCTGTGGAAGGTGTTTCGAAGGAAACTGCAGCTTGGGGTGAAAATGGTGAAGTGATGTTATGGCTTGTTTCAGGCCTGGTTCTTTGTTGGTTTCTACTCAATGAGGCATGGTGAGTTGATGTGTGAAGTTTGCTTGAGTGTTTGTGAGCTGGGAAGAGAGTTTCGAAGAGTTTTGCAAAATGGAGTGAGTTTTAGTATGTGATCCTAGGGAGTGTTTCAGCCTTGCTTCTTGATGTGTTTGGCTTGCTAAAGGATAGTATAAAATAATCCTATAGGTCAGATGATTTGACATGGCCTTTATTGATTGGTAAGTTCACTTTTGCCAAAAGTCCACTCTTTGTGTAAGAGAGGTATGGCTTGGTTCTAGGCTAGTACAAGCATGGGGCTGGCGCAGCAAGGGTGAGGGGAAGGGCTAGCAAAGCTCAGCATCCAATGTGGCAAGTGGTAGAAAGAATGATCATGAGTTTTGCAAGTTGGTGCAACTTTGGTTCACATGTGACTTTCTCATTCCACAAGCCATGAAACATGAGAATTCTTGGTTCAATCCTGACTTTTAGAGCTCATGGGATGTTTGTGTCATGGTTTGATGTCAACTAGAGGTTACAAACAGCCTTGGTTCATGATTTTGCAAAGTTTCCATTTGGTGCATGTCTTGAAAATCAATGATTTTTGCCAACTTTGTCACACCATAACTTTTGGTCCAAGAAGAATTAGATCATGTTCTTGTACTTTTTGAAAAGGGAAAGATGTATTCTACAACTTTCATGACCAAAGTTTTTCCATTTGAAGCATTTTTGGATCAAGAATCAAGGCTTGAAAAATGGCATAAAATGACATATTCTTGAAAAGTCAACTATGCCTAAAAAGTCAACATTTGCAAAAACTTCAAATTCTTGATTTTTGTGAACTTCAACCTTCTTCCATGATCAAATAAAGACCATATACACTCAAAATGATGAAGATCACCCATTGGTTGGGTCATTGGGGGCCTCAGATGCCCTGATTTTGCACTGACTTGTCCAGAAAGTCAACTCTTGATTAGATGACTTCCCCATGGAATTTCTTCATGAAAATTTATATGCATCCTCCCTATACCATATAGAGACCAATGGAAACAAAAATGACCAAAAAATTTGGAGTTATGGCCTCTGAAACCAAAACCCTAATTTTAGGTCAACTGTGCAGTCAAACTTGGCTCTGCATCCACATCAATCCCAGTTCTTGTGATTCTTTTGCATTCTTGACTTTGAGAGGATGTTATATGATATAAGAACACACATGGATCCCTTTGAATTGATTGATGGCCTTTGGAGTGGCTCAGGAGGCTCTTGGATTGCTCAGATCACAAACCCTAGGTGCAGATGACTTAGAAGCTATGCAGTGAAACAAAAATGGGATATGAGATCTTATGATTGTGTTTATGCATATGAGAATGATCACAAGCCATGGTGTGAATGGGTTAGGGCAAATTTGGGGTGTTTACAGCTGCCCCTATTCAATCATGAGTTAGCTGTGCAGGTTGTGAGCGACGGCTTAACAGGCAAACAAGATAACTTGTGGTTGAATACCAAAGACAGTCCAAAATTTGCACTCACAGAATGAAGAAGAAAAGGGATATAGACTGTAAAGGAAAATAAAGTATATTGTAAAGTGTGGGCGACGGAGGACGACCGTCGAGCAGAGGACGACTGCTGGGTAAAGAGCAATGACGGGGACGGCCGACATGTTGGGAAAAGTGCGGAAAATAAAGCAATGACGGGGACGGCCGACATGCTGGGGATAAAAGAATTATGATGGGGACGGCCATCAAGATAAAGCTGTAAAATTCTCTGGGGATTAATGAAACATGACGGGGACGGCCATCAAGTTCATAAAGTAAAGTAACCAACGATGGGGACGGCCATCGGGCTAAAAAGGAAAAGGGACCACGACGGGGACGGCCATCGGGTTAAAGAATGAATGAAATAAACAGATGATGAGGTACGGTCATCAAAGGTGAAGGACGATCACCTAGCAGGGGACGGCTGCTCTGTTGGGGATAAGATGAGGGACGGTCATCTAAGGTGGAGGACGACCACCAGGCAGGGTACGGCTGCCGAAAATATCGCGACATAGGACGAATGCCGGATAAAAGGTCAACGATGGGGACGGCCATCGGATGAGCATGATGGAGGACGACCATCAAGAGGTGGAGGACGACCACCTAGCAGGGGACGGCTGCTCTCAAGGTTTATCATGACATAGGACGAATGCCAGATAACCAAAACCAACAATGGGGACGGCCATTGGATAAAATGATGAAGGACGATCATCAAGAGGTGGAGGACGACCACCTAGCAGGGGACGGCTGCTCTGTGAAACAACGATGGGGACGGCCATCGGATGAGCATGATGGAGGACGACCATCAAGAGGTGGAGGACGACCACCTAGCAGGGGACGGCTGCTCTCAAGGTTTATCACAGCACAGGACGAGGGTCAGATAAGAAGGAAGATTTGTTTCGTTGGCGATCTACTGGGGATGTAGTAAACACGGACGAGCGTTTACAACCAAGAAAAGAAAGGTACAAGTGTTTAGACGTTTGTGTATAGATTTAAGATGCGGACGAGCATCCTTAAGACTACGATACGGACGAGTATCGGGTAGAAACAAACTGACACATGTTCAGAGATGATGATACGGGCGAGTATCAACGGGTTAACAAAGAACACGGACGAGTGTTGAATCTGAAGGGACTCCTCCGGGGAATAGTGGACACAGACGAGTGTCTATATTCAAGAAGACACAAGTGTTTGACACGGTGTATGGATTAAAGATGCGGACGAGCATCCTTAATACTATGATACGGACGAGTATCATGTAGAAACAAACACTAGACGCAATGTTCTGAGATGATGGTACGGACGAGTACCAACTGGTTAACAAAGAACAAAGACTACTGTTGAATCTGTGGGTATATAAGTGGTGTATGCAAAATACGGACGAGTTGTCAAGAGAAAAGTGTAATAATATCAACAAGTATCTGGGTCGTAAAAGCGTAAGTGACTGCGCTGGGGATATGACACGAACGGGTGTCAAGAAAATGAATATACAAGCGAGTGCAAAGAGGATGTCTTTGGCTTTCTGCTGGTGATCTGACACGGATGGGTGTCAGGAAGTATCCGTGATACAGGTGATTTTGTTTGTAAAGAGTGTTCAGGCGACTTTACTGGGGAGTGATGACACGGATGGGTATCAACTGGTGTTTGTGAATTGTGAGGCAACTACTTTTGCTGGGACTCTGGGGGATTTTTTGCGTATTGTTGATTGACTGTCAATATTTACAAGCGTTCGATTCACAACATGACTTATGATTATGCTATGTATTTGATTTTTGCCGTAATGCTCCGTACTAAACGGAATGCTACGTTTTATGGGTGAATATGATGCGAATGCTATGATTATGCAAAGATACCGATCCGGGATTCGAATCCCGTTGCCATGAAGATCTCTGGTCGATCTGTTTGAAGTGGACATCCCAGCTGGGGATGAGATCATTGATAGATCTGATGACGTATCTGCTTGGGGATATAAGTCACTGATTGACATATCCTTGTAATATAGGGACCCAGCTGGGGTTTGTAGAAGTCTCCTGTACTCTGTTGTGACTCCCTCATGCGTTGCTCTTCTGAATAGAGGCTGAGACTCTGTGGGGAGATGATTCCCTGATTCTTGCATTCTGCTGAGGAGGAATGATTGGTACTACGGCTGGGAGAGTCGTAGGTATAACTCAGCTGGGGAGAGTAATGAGAGGCAACTCAACTGGGGAGAAAGCACCTTGAGTGCTAAGACTGTTTGTTGGTTTGCCAGCTTGCTGGGATGTAACTTGCATGCCCCAAGTTGCGTTCTGGATACCTGCAATCCTGCAAAGATAAGGAAACGCACAAAAGGTCCCGAGGCATCCTCTACTGGATTCCGTCATAGGAGTTAAGTACTTTCAAGAGCAATTACATTCCCTGCAAGCATGTGCTTTTATTTTTAGAGAAGAGCATCTGTACTTATGCAATTATATTTTTAGAGACATCAGACAATTCTTTTGCAAATAAAAATGTACAAAACGAAACATGACTGAAAAATCTGATTTTATTAGTTCACGCGCCCTGAATTGGCAAGATACAGTCAAAGAAACATATCTCCTGAAAGGAGGAGGCTGTTACAAATTGAGAAACAAAATGTTGGCGATGTTGACGACGCTTTAAAGAGCTTCCTCTTCTACTATGACTCGTATGACAATGACGTTCTTCTCGTCTTGCTTTCTGAAGAAGGCTGATTCTGATTGAAGCTTGATCCTTTCGAAGCTTTCCAAGTGACACAGACGAATTCAGAATGCAGTCATTCGCTTATTCCCTTATCTTGCATGGATCGCCCTTTCGGGTTTTCAATCCATCGGGATACCCATTTTTGCCTGAGTTGTCCAATGCGGCTTTTCAACTCAGCGGGTGTACACATTTTTTGTTTATTTTCCCTTATTTTTGCCCGAGTCTTTTATTCTGTTTTTGACTCGCCGGGGTGCCCTATTCTTGCCTGGACTTACATTCTGTTTTTATGTCCAGCGGGTCATTTTTATGCGAAGTATTTTTTAACTGCATCTGAATTCATAGGGGACGGGAAATCCTCACCATCCATGGTGCTGAGCATCAGTGCTCCACCGGAAAAAACTTTCTTTACCACAAATGGTCCTTCATAATTTGGAGTCCATTTGCCCCTGTGGTCTGTATGAGGAGGGAGGATTCTCTTCAGCACAAGATCTCCTACTTGGTACTCTCGGTGCCTGACTTTCTGATTGAAGGCTTTCTTCATTCTCTTCTGATATAACTGCCCATGACAGATTGCAGCCAATCTTTTCTCTTCGATCAGGCTCAGTTGTTCGTATCGGGACCGAACCCATTCTGCTTCGTTCAGTTTAACATCCATTAATACCCGCAGAGAGGGTAATTCTACTTCAACTGGTAGGACTGCTTCCATACCATACACAAGTTGATACGGTGTTGCCCCAGTGGATGTCCTGATTGATGTGCGGTACCCATGCAAGGCAAACGGTAGCATCTCATGCCAGTCTTTGTACGTGACCACCATCTTCTGCACAATCTTCTTGATATTCTTATTTGCTGCCTCAACAGCGCCATTCATCTTTGGCCTGTAAGGAGAAGAATTGTGATGTTGGATCTTGAAGTCCCGGCATAGCTCTGCCATCATTTTGTTGTTTAGATTGGAACCATTATCAGTAATGATTCGCTCGGGCACTCCATATCGACAGATGATATCTCTCTTCAGAAATCTGGCTACCACTTGTCTTGTGACGTTTGCATATGAGGCTGCTTCGACCCACTTAGTGAAATAGTCAATGGCGACCAGGATGAATCTGTGGCCATTTGAAGCAGTTGGCTCAATCTTGTCGATCATATCAATGCCCCACATGGCAAAGGGCCATGGTGAAGACATGATGTTCAAAGGATTGGGAGGTACATGCACTTTATCTGCATAGATCTGGCATTTGTGGCATTTTCTGGCATAGGCACAACAGTTTGCATCCATTGTGATCCAGTAATAACCTGACCTTAGCAACTTCTTAGCCATGGCATGCCCTCCTGCATGGGTACCAAAAGATCCTTCGTGCACTTCATGCATCAACAAATCTGCTTCCATCTTGTCAACACATCTGAGGAGTACCATATCAAAGTTCCTTTTGTATAAAGACCCATCAGTGTTCAGAAAGAAACTACCAGCAAGCCTTCTCAAAGTCTTCTTATCATTGGAAGATGCCCCAGGTGGGTATGTCTGATCCTCCAAGAAGCATTTAATGTCATGGAACCAAGGCTTATCATCTTTGACAACTTCCGCTGCGAACACATATGCTGGTCTATCAAGTCTGGACACCGAAATCTGAGGTACAAAGTTAGCAGCTTGAACTTTGATCATGGATGAAATGGTAGCGAGAGCATCTGCAAACTGATTCTCGTCCCGAGGGATATACTCAAGCTTGACTGTTGTGAAGAAAGTCAATAACCTTCGTGTATAATCCCTGTAAGGTATTAGATGATCCTGGTGAGTGTAACATTTTCCGTTGGTTTGATTAACTACCAGAGCTGAATCTCCGAATACAGTCAATGTCTTGATCCTGAGGTCAATGGCTTCCTCAATACCCATAATGCAAGCTTCGTATTCAGCTTCGTTGTTAGTGCAGTCGAAAGTGAGTTTCGCCGAGAAAGGCATGTGAACTCCTTTTGGTGAAATGAGTACTGCACCAACACCACGACCATTCATGTTAACAACCCCGTCAAACATCATAGTCCATTCTTCTTCCGGGTCAGGCCCTTCAGTGTGAATAGGCTCTTCATGATCTTTTGCTTTTATGAACATGATGTCTTCATCAGGGAAGTCGAACCTCATAGGCTGGTAGTCATCAATGGGTTGCTCAGCAAGATATTCAGACAGTACACTGCCCTTGATGGCTTTCTGAGACGTGTACTGGATGTCATATTCCGTGAGAATCATTTGCCATCTTGCAACCCGTCCGGTAAGAGCTGGCTTCTCGAAAATGTACTTGACTGGGTCCATCTTTGATATCAACAAAGTAGTGTGGGTCAACATATACTGTCTCAGTCGGCGAGCAGCCCACGCTAAAGCACAGCAAGTTTTCTCGAGCAGTGAATAACGTTGTTCACAGTCGGTAAACTTTTTGCTTAGGTAGTATATTGCATACTCTTTTCGACCAGACTCGTCATGCTGGCCCAGCACACACCCCATTGACTCTTCTAATACTGTCAAGTACATTATCAGAGGTCTTCCTTCAACTGGAGGCATAAGGATTGGAGGTTCTTGTAGGTACTCCTTGATCTTGTCAAAAGCCCTCTGGCAGTCTTCGTTCCACCTGACCGTCTGTTCTTTTCTTAACAGCTTGAACAAGGGTTCACAGGTTGCTGTAAGGTGAGATATGAACCGTGAAATGTAGTTCAATCGACCTAGAAATCCTCGAACTTCTTTTTCTGTTTTCGGTGCAGGCATCTCTTGAATAGCTTTGACTTTATCAGGGTCAACTTCAATCCCTTTCTCGCTTACAATAAAACCCAGCAGCTTACCAGATCTCACCCCGAATGTGCACTTGTTGGGGTTCAGCTTCAATTGGTACTTCCTCAGACGCTTGAATAACTTCAGTAGATTCACCAGGTGATCTTCCTCTGTAAGGGACTTGGCAATCATGTCATCCACATAACACTCGATTTCCTTATGGATCATATCGTGGAATAATGTTACCATAGCCCGTTGATATGTTGCACCGGCATTCTTGAGCCCAAATGGCATTACCTTGTAGCAGAACGTTCCCCAAGGTGTAATGAATGTTGTCTTCTCCATGTCTTCAGGTGACATCTTGATCTGGTTATATCCTGAAAATCCGTCCATGAAGGAGAACACCGAGAATTGAGCCGTGTTATCCACCAATACATCAATGTGAGGTAATGGGAAATCATCTTTTGGACTGGCTCTATTCAGGTCCCGGTAGTCAACACACATTCTTACTTTACCGTCCTTCTTAGGCACAGGTACTATATTAGCGACCCACGGTGGATAGCTAGTTACAGCAAGGAACCCGGCGTCCCACTATTTTTGTACCTCTTCCTTGATTTTCATAGCCATGTCTGGGGGAGTACGGCGCAACTTCTGTTTGACTGGTGGGCATTCTTCCCTCAACGGCAGCTTGTGCACAACAATATCGGTGTCCAATCCTGGCATATCTTGATAAGACCAAGCAAACACATCCACATACTCTTGAAGTAGATCAATCAGTCGTCTCTTCACTAAGTCTTGCAGGCAGGCCCCGATTTTAACCTCTTTCACGTCTTCGTCTGTACCAAGATTAATCACTTCAACCTCCTCCTGGTGAGGAGTAATAACCTTTTCCTCTTGTCTCAGCAACCTGGCTAGCTCTTCAGGAAGCTCATATTCTTCTTCAACCCCTTCATCAGCTTGATTGATCGGATTGTCAAAGTCATACGATGTCATAGCCGTGCTGTTGTCGGTGCTTTCTGGAAGGCACTCTCTGCAAGGGTTCAGTTTGTTTATTTTAGTGATTGATTTTAATCTTGCTTAGAAAAAGTGAAATAAAGTTATCATTTTGAAAACATCGCCATTTATTTTTGTACAAAAAAGAAAAATGGAAAACAGTGAGCAGAAAAGAAAAAGACTCGTTTGCAAAAAGATGTCTGATATTTCATTAATTAATCTTGTTTGCACAAAAAGTACAGATGGCCCTGATTACAAAATGAGTCTTGTCATCTTGGGCAAGATGCAAGACTTTGATGCATGCTATAAAAATACAGGAAATAATAATTACTCTGCATGAGTAACTCTTATAATTTCCTGGGAAGACCAGTTCGAGATACTGCTCCCCGGGATCTTTGGACGAATCCAATTCTCCAGATTGCGCTCCTCTTCCAGCTCGTCTTCCAAATTGTTGATAGCATCAGGGGTGAGCATCCCCCCACTGACAAAACCGGGCTTCTCAGCAGCCTTTGCTTGATGTTGTTGAGTTGGTCTGTAACCCAACCCAAACTTGTCCTTCTTCTCCTCCACAGCTAAAACCTTGCCCCAGCCTTGGGCAGTTCCCTCTTCAACAACCTTCCGGGCTTGTTGATAAGATGACATGGAAATTCCAGATACAGCAGATGCTTCATTGACATTCAAGGCCTCAAATCCTTGGCTCATTGTTTCATGGATCTCCCCATCCATCTCAATATACTTATAAGTAGCCAGGTGGCTAACAAATATATCCTCCTCCCCACAGATAGTAACAACTTGGCCTTCCCACTCAAATTTTAACTTCTGGTGAAGGGTAGACGTTATTGCGCCAGCGGCGTGAATCCAAGGTCTACCCAACAAACAGCTGTAGGCAGGCTGAATGTCCATCACACAGAAGATAGTTGTAAAGGTCTGTGGGCCAATTGTCACAGGTAGCTCAATCTCTCCCAGAACCGATCTCTTAGAACCATCAAAGGCTCTTACTACCAGGTTGCTGGGTCGCAAAGCTAATCCTTCATACTCTAGCTTCACCAGGGCCTTTTTTGGTAAGACATTAAGGGATGACCCTGTGTCCACCAGCACATGAGAAAGGACTGCTCCTCTGCATTCCATGGTGATGTGTGTAACACGGTGGGAGAACTGACTTTAAACAATGTTGCGAATAGCAAGAGTCGCCACCGACTTTTATTTTATCCATAAGGAAAGGTTATAAAAGAACAGGAAAGACCTTAGAGAATATTTTGGGTCCGGGGGGTATGTTATGAGAAGGGAAGGTATTAGCATCCTTTTCATCCATGGTTATCCATGGGCTCTTAGGTACTTAAGCTCACTTTAAATTGATTTTGAAAGTGTAGTGTGTGAATAGAAAAAATCTTCAGAATAGTTTAGTAATAACCCATGTATGGATGTGTAAAAAACTTGTTTGAAAATTTGTTTGAAATTTGTTTAAGTGTGAAAAAGTTTTGAAGTGAGCAAGTACCTAGGAGTAACCTACCCTAATGTTTAAGGTCTTTCTTATTCTTTATCCTTTCCTTGGTAAGACTATCCCTACTATTAAGGAGTAGGTAGTCATTACCTTGGATGTTAAGGGACATATGAGGGACATTCTGATTTTGAAGGCCATTGTGGGGTGTAATAAGCATAAAGAAGGGACTATCATCATTTATTTCGAAGGGACTTGATTCGTATAGGCAACCATGAGGGACTTGATGATTTACTTTTGAGAGAGACTTACTTTATACACCCCACTTGACCATTATTCGTAGGCAACCTGAGGGATAACCTTAGAAAGTGAGACGGCGATTTAAAATCGACTTACGTGTGTGACGTGTTTAATTTAATTATCTTATATTAAAAATTATCTAAATTTATTTTAATATTGCATACATGTTGTGACACTCCCTAATTACTAACCATAGTAAGAATAATTAAAATAGTTACGAAATTACAACCGAGAAACAATTACAAAATTATAACAATAATAAATAAAATAGCAAATTAAATAATAAGCAATAAATAATAAAAGAGAATAAGGGGTTAGTAAGCAAAATTAGTAAAAATAAAATTGGGTTAGTGATAATAATAATATTAGATAATAATTAAGAACAATTAATAATAATAAAAGAGGTTAATGAATAATAATAATTAATGAAATAATAATAATAAAAGTTAGTAAAGCAAAAATAAATAATATTATTAGTAGTAACAATAAACAAAATTTTTCAAAATTATAAGAAATTAATACATTTTCATATGAACAATTATATTAAAAAGAAAGAGAAATATGATTAAACAATTATTTTTATTTGCAAAAATTAAATTTCTAATAGCATGAAATATATTTATATTTAATATGAGAAAAATAATTTATAATTATATTTACAATATTAGAATAAATAAATTTACATTATAATTATATTAACAATTAGAGAATAAAAATATTTAGAAAAAATAGAATTAAGTTTTATTTTTGAAAATAGCTTTAGGGTTGAAAAATTAGGGTTTACTCATGTACAAAAAATTTATTTTTTAACTAATTATATAGAATTATCTTACTAATATATATATTATAAAATTTACATTGAAAAATCATGAATTTTATATTTTTTAGAAAAAAATAATTTGTAGGTGTTTGAATACATAATATATACATATTTAATAATATAAATAATAATATGTTAATTATTTAAACCAATTGAATTAAACAAGAAAATAAAAGAAAGGAAAAGAAAAGGAACCTGGTGGGATTCGATCCCAGGACTTCACCCTTGCAAGCAGCAACAACATCCACTGGGCCAGCCAGGCGCAGGTGAGAAAGAATGAAGCATGGTTGCTTTTGTGCCTTGCTCTTGAAAATCCAGAAAATATAAATAAACAAAAAGGCCTGGGGTGGTTTTGAACCCAGGACCTTTCAGTTAAACATGCGCACGCTTTACCACCTGGCTGGGAGAGCCTTCCTGCTTACCAAACAGACACTAATAATAATATATTAAACAAGCATATTGAATGAAAAAAAAGATCAAAACATTGGTAGAGGCAGGATTCGACCCCATCCCCCTCTTGTCAAACACGCCTACGCTTTACCACTGGACCAACCATCAGTTGGTGATATACAAACAGAGAGAATAGATAATATTTTAAAACAAAATTTGAATTCTAAAACTGGCGCGCAGGGTCTTCTTCTTCAACCTCCAAACCTTCAAAATTTGCTGCGAAATCCTCCATGATATTTCCTGCGAAAAAGGAAACCCCAGCAAAACCTGCAAAACTCAACAAGCAGCAAAACTGTACGATTTTGCAAAATTGAAACCAGCATCATGATCCAAACATTCACACAATTAATTCTATGTTTTTAGAATTGATTTATGTTTCTTAAATCCAAAGTTCCTAAACCTAAGTCAAAACCCTAGCTATGGCATCTTGTGAATTGGCCACGGTTTCTTTGGTTTTCTTATCCAGAAACAAGCTACACAACATCATAAACAACATTAGTCAATCAAAATCCATTAAAATGCAGTGAATCATGGGAATCGAAAAAATGTTTTCAAGTATGAACAATGCTTCGGGTTCATCATATATGCATGAATTGGATGCATTTGAGGATTGCTTTCGACTCAATGATGACTAAGGAAGCTAGCCATGTCCTTGTTTTACCTTGTAGAGCCTTGAATCTCCAAATCCGAATTTCACTTTTCTTATGAATTTTTGAACTACGAACTCACCTTGAAGCTGCTGGATTTTCCTGACCTCTTGCTAGGTTTATGTTAAGCATATATACATGAGTGAATTAGGTCAAAAATATGTCTTCATTGTGTGGAGATTTGGATCCAAAAATATTGAAAAAGATCATGTTGTAAATTTCAAATATTTGATCATGAGTGCTTGCTATTTTGGGATAATTCACATGATTTCCTTCTCCTTCTAATTCAATCAATAATTATGAATTTCTAGAAACAATATCTTCACCCAAAAATAGATTTTCATATTTTATATTTATTTAAAATGATTTTTATGAATTAAATCAATAATAAATAAATAAAAAATAATAAAAATGCTGAATTTTGGTCAATTGGGTCGTGCACAATGTTATGAGATGGATTGGGTCACAACTTAGCAAGCCCATTTGGAAAGAATTACTTCTAAGCCTCCATTTTCAACATAAACCATCACAAAATTTCCCAACTTTGCAAAGGCACATCTCCCTCATTTTTAAAGGTATGAGGGTGTTCTTGGACTTTTTGGAAAGCTTGAAGAGTCCTCTAAACAAACCCATTGGTTTCAGGTCCATATCATTTACCAATCTCAAGTTATGCCCTTTTGAAGTTGTTGACTTTTTGTTGACTTTTGAAATGACCTATAATGTCTTAGCTCATATCTTTCAAATGAAGCATTTTTGGGCTTAACCTTCAACATCAAAGTTGTAGGGAATTCAATTTCCTTCAAAATGAGCTTTGGATGGAGACTTGGTGATGAAGTATGTGAAAGTTATGCCTGGTCAAAGTTCAGTTGACTTTTACTGAGGAAACCCTAATTTAGAAACTCCTGATTATTGATGATCTGGAATCTCCTTGATGAATCATGATCAACCCTTGATCAAATGATGAATTTTACTTCATATACTTGATGTTGGCAAAAAATCATGAAGTTTGACTTTGGTTTGACCACAGTTGACCTCAGTTTGACTTTTTAACTGCATTGACTGATTTTGACTTGTCTGATCATCTGACTGAGCAAACTTTTGAGAAAAGTCTTGAAACTTGACATGGGGGTTCTTACACACATATAAGATGTTATGAAACTCACTTGAGGTATTGGAAGTCCATTTAGCCTGATTAAAGTCAAAAACCCTAGTTTTGGATGCACTGCTTAGGAGGTGCATTGTCTGAGGGAATTGTCAACTCCTTTGACCAATTGTGAACTTTGTGAACCTTGTGAACCTTCATAAAGTGTCTTGTGAACCTCATGGGAGGTATTGTGAAGCTTGTGAACCTTGAGAACCTCATGAAGTGGCTTGTAGACTTCATAAACCTCATGAAAGGTATTGTAAATGTAGAGAAACTTGTGAACCTTGTGAACCTTCTTAGAACACAAAGTCTTGTATTGTGAGGGCAAATTTTGGGGTGCAACAGCTGCCCCTGTTCAATTTTCTGAAACCTGAGGGGTTAGATTGGTATATTTGCCAGTCGTAACCTGGAAGGTTGAAGGGGATTGAACACAAAAGCCCAAAAATTTGCACTCACCAGTGCATAGAATGATATTGATGGTTGGTTGGACATGATTGAGTGGGCTTAAAGATGCCGCTATGGGAAAGTTCTTCAGCAGTAGAATGAGAGCTGTCAGGAGTCTGGGGTAATACTGATGTAATAGCATGTCTTCATGAGGATAGGGCAATCAATAATGATAACCCTAAAGCAGTCTTGAAGAGATAATATGATTTCAGGAGGATAGAGCAATCAATAATGACAACTCCAAAGCAGTCTCGAAATAATAATGTGATATGTCTTCAGGAGGATAGAGCAATGGATAGCTCTAAAGCAGTCTTGAAGTAATAATGTGATTCCAGGAGGATAGAGCAATCAATAGCTCTAAAGTAGTCTTGAAATAATAATGTGATTTGTCTTCAGGAGGATAGAGCAATGGATAGCTCTAAAGCAGTCTTGAAGTAATGATATGACTCCAGGAGGATAGAGCAATGGATAACTCTAAAGCAGTCTTGAAATAATAATGTGATTTGTCTTCAGGAGGATAGAGCAATGGATAGCTCTAAAGCAGTCTTGAAGTAATGATATGACTCCAGGAGGATAGAGCAATGGATAGCTCTAAAGCAGTCTTGAAGTAATGATATGACCCCAGGAGGATAGAGCAATGGATAGCTCTAAAGCAGTCTTGAAGTAATAATGTGATTTCAGGAGGATAGAGCAATGGATAGCTCTAAAGCAGTCTTGAAGTCATAAGAAGCTTATCAGGAGGATAAAGTAACCCTGAGGTGACAATAAAGCAGTCCCAAAGAAGAAGAAGCTCATCAGGAGGATAAAGTAACCCTGAGGTTACAATAAAGCAGTCCTGGAGATCATAAGTTTGTTTGTTGGATAATTAACCTGAAACAAGGTAACTTTTGTATAATAATATTAGTTTATGCTTTATGTATGTATGATATGATGCACTTAGGTAATGTACTATATGTCTATGGATATATATGCTATGGTATGATGTAAATGATGTATGTATGATATGATACTGCCGGAAGCGTCTGGATATCTTCGTATAACAACTGCTGGCCAGGGAAAATAAATCCCGATTCGTTGTTGAAGAATATATAACCCTCCGTCTGCTGGGGATAACAGGGTATAGATAACCTCCCGTTGCTGGGAATAGTAAGGATAGATATAACCTCCCGTCTGCTGGGGATGGTAAGGTATATATAACCTCCCGTCTGCTGGGGATAGCATGGTATAGATAACCTCCCGTATGCTGGGGATAGTAAGGTATATATATAACCTCCCGTTGTTGGGGATAGTAAGGTATATATAACCTTCGTCTTCGTTTGACAGTAGGATAAGTATAACATCCCGTCTTCGTTCGTCGTACCCTTATTGGAAAGTAATTTCCCGAATATCCGTATGAGGATAAAAGAGATGGATATAAATTCCAGGGGAGATAAGACTTTATGAAGATGGATTCGTCCTACTGAGGGTTTGTAACTGTCTTGTAAGGTGAACCGGTGGAGCTTCGTTGAAATCCTTCCCTCGTTCGTCCTTAGTAAATACTATTACTGCATTTTCATGCATTTCTGGTAAACATCAATCATATTAAAACATACATGCATTTCTGGTAAACATTAATCATATTCAAAAGCATACATGCATTTCTGGTAAACATCAATCATATTCAAAAGCATGATACATTCAAACATAACCAATGGACGTTTCGCTTAGGGTAAAAGTAAATCTGGATTCAGAGGGAAAAGTAAAGCTGAACTTGAAAACAGAATCGTTTCAACTTCGAGAGTGTATAACCAATTGGATCTATGGCTCCTGAAATTCTTTAACTTTCCTGAGTACCTTTCCAGAAATCCTCATAGCTGGATCTGAATACATGATATTGACACCATCTGATACTACTGGCGTAGACAACTAATTTCCATCATGGTTTCAGCTGAGAATCCAATATCAAGGTAATACAATGAGAGGAATGTGTCTTCAAACTGTAATGGACCATATACGCTCCAGGTATTAGATTTGAAGAGAAAGCATTGCCCCTTGGTTGAGGATGAATTGTCCCATAATGGAAGTATCTGTAATGAGCTATCTCAAGAGAAACAAGCAGAATGCCCCATAAGCATATGCCCCTGGCATTGTGAACTCTGTAATGTCACCTTTGGTAATTTAACTGTATGAGGAAAAGTGCCCCTGGCATTGTGAACTCTGTAATGTCACCTTTGGTAATTCAACTGTATGAGGAAAAATGCCCCTGGCTATTAAGCACAGATGAGTCTGGACCTAATTGCCCCAACTGAATTGAACAGTAACTTGGTATGCCTCTTGACTGGGAAACAGTGACTATGCCCTTGGCATTTCAGATAGATGAGGAGATCTGCCTCTGGCTGCTTAAACATAGTTGAATCTTGTCCTGATTGCCCCAAATGAGTTAGGAAGTATCATGGCCTGCCCCCTTGATTGGGAGGTCATGACTATGCCCCTTTGTATACATGGACTTTGATCCAGGAAGCAACTTTGTTTATCGGAAGGACTTTGGTTCATTGAACATTCATCCTGTAAGCTTCTCCATTTGTCAAACACTTAGGTATATGCAAACAAATATATTAAAAAAATGCAATGCTTATGTCTGTCTTGAAGTTTTGAAACAGGTTATTTTAGAAAAACTCTTTTTTTTGGGGGGGAAAACTGTGATATTAACTCAAATTTTATGACAAGCCCTAAAGGAGTCAGGATACCTTTTTGCAGCAGTACGCTTTCGAACTAACCATGCTTCAGTTAGGACTTTTAAAGGGTTGTAACGTGGCCTGGTTCATGGTTTAAGAAACAAAGGATAAAGGCTCGAATTTTATTTGTACCCAACCCAATCTCCATGATGTTCTTCAGTCCTATGCTCAGTTAACTCATGCATTAAAGTTCCATAGCAGTTTGGAGTTGTAACACTGATATTTGTGATGGTTCAGAAACCCAAAATTTATTTGAACATTCAGCCATCTTTCTTTGTTGAGGGTTCATAGTGACCTCTTTTTTTTTTCTTTTGACTTTATTATCCCTTCTTTTTGCCTGAACTGCTTATTTCAAGGTTACAGTCAGCGGGATGTCTTGATGTTTTACTAAGTCTCCTTCATAGGTTTTGACTTAGTGAGCTTTTCTTTTGCTAGATATTGACTATTAGGTTTAATGATTACAGTGAACCATCATTCATTGTGTACAACACATATAAATGGCATATTTGAGTTAACTGAGTAACTACCCTGCCCCATGTTATGAATAAGGGTTTTAATTTGTGCGAGAATAAAAACTCCTGCTTCATAGGCTCAAAAGGGTTGACTAGGGATTAACTTCCTTATATCTCCACTGTTTAGGAACTGAAACAATGCCTGTACATCGTCAGCATAGTCTGTTCAAAAGCATACTGCATAAGATTATGGTATTGTTTTCGTCATCCTCCCTCTACAGGCTTATAGCTTTATCAGGAGTTAAATATCACAAGATAGAAATAAGAAGCATAATTCAAAATATAGTGGAACGAATGGACTAATTCAAGACAAACATATGCGATGCATTAATGAAAACAAAAGTTTAACATAATAGTAAGTGTTCAAACAAATAAAAGAAATTACAAATGAAAATTCAAATGTTGTCCCATCCGGTTGGCTGAATGTCCTCAATTGCAATCTGTGAACTTTGAGGAGCAGTATACTTCACCATGAAATCAAATTTACCACTTGGATATCCCAAGGTGCCCCATATCTCAACAGGAACAGGTAGGCTTTCTTTCTTGCAACCTTGGGCAACTTGTCTTGCAGCTTTGGTGTTTGATGGACGATAGTAGAATTCAACTTGACCTTCTGGAGTAACCTCTAGGATTTCTTCGTCAATCAAGTCTTGAATCTTTTTCTTCAATGCCCAACAGCTATTAGTATCATGCCCAGGACTGTTGGAGTGGTACTCACACCTTGCCCTGGGATTATAGCGAGGAGAGGGAGTTTTAGGATTTTGAGGAGGATTTTCCAAGGAAATTAGCTTCATCTCCAACAAGCATTGCAGAACTTGTGACATTGGAGTGTTGAACTTGATAAACTGCCTTCTATATTTCTTGTGTTGAGGTGGATTAACCTTATCAGGTCTTTCAACAGAAGAACAATCAATGGCAACCTGTCTCTTACCCTCTTTTATCCTCATCCTCCTTTCAACCAAATCAACTTGTTTTAATGGAGGTTCACTGACAATTAGATCCCTGACTCTATTACTTTGAAGTTTGTGGATAAGGGTCCTTAGCTCTTCTTGCCCCTGAGCTAAACTTTGGATAAGAGCCATTTGGCCATTCATCTGGATCCTCATTCCTGTCATCTCAGCTTGTAGTTGTTTTAGTTGATCATCCTTTTTGTCCTCAGGATTCTTCTTCTTAGCCAGCAGTGTCTTCAATTCATCCTGCCCCTTGGACAGGTTCAAGATCAGCTCTTGGAACTGTGCATTTTGTGCCTGGAGATCCTTAACTGATTGTTCAAGAGCCATTGCTGAAATAAACAGCGAGAAGATGAGAAACCTGTGCACAATTATAAACCTGTGATGCAATGAAATGATATGTGAATGCATATGCAATGTTTTCAAGGACCGCAGGATTTAAATTTGCTTAAACAAACAAGAAAGTAAACTTTTATTAGTAATAACTTGTTTTGCCTTTTAGGCTTACAAAAATGAAAATGAAATAAGTACAAAAGATGGGGTTTTAAGTCTCCCATGGACGTTTCCTCTTTGTATTGAGGTATGAGTTGAGGTTTCGTTCCTCGTAAAGTAGCTTTGTTAGCTCCAGGATCTTTTCTTGGCTTGCTTTGTAATGAGCCTCGAAAGTATCCCTTTGCTCTTTCAGTTGGATCCATGATCTCTGCAAGTCTTCCATATCAGTAGGCATGTCTGGGTGAAGGATGGTATAAGCTGTGTCTCCTTCAGTAACAGGTTCCATGGTAACTGGTAGGACGGCAGGCTATGGCATCATGAGTGTCTGAGCACGAGATCGTACCCATCTGAGATAAGCCTCCATAGGAATAGTGTACTTAGGCTCCAGTGTCTTGCTGTCAACCTTGTTTACCTTTCCCCAAGCTCGTAGGAATCTCTGATGGTAACCCTGAAGATCGTTGTCCTAGTCAAACACAATGCCCTGAATCAACATGTCATGTGGGCCATCGCTTCGAGCGTAACCAAACTGTCGTAAAGCTAGAGAGGGGTTGTAGGTGATGCCTCCTCTTATGCCTAGAAGTGGCACATTAGGAAACTCCCCACAACGGTCAATGATGGTGACATTCTCCATAGATCTGGAGCACCAATGGATATCTGAGTGAGAAAGTGACATGATCCTCTTGGACCATCTAAACCCTTGCTCATTCTTCATTACGGAGCGAGGAAAGTGAGAAATAAACCACCTAAAAAGTAAAGGTATGCAGCACATCAAAGTTCCTCTTGCCCTTGTAGTACGGGTATGAAGAGAATGTAGAATGTCTCCAAGCAATGTAGGCACTGGATTGTGACTCAGGAATATGTTGATGGCATGAACGTCTATGAACTGATCTGGATTGGGGAACAATACTAAGCCATATATCAGCAAGGCTAAGACCTCCTCAAAAGCATCATAGCTCATGGCCTTCAAGAACATCTGAGCTTTATCCATTAATACCTTAGCAAGAATACCCTTGACTCCACTTCTCGTTTCTAGAACAATGTCAGACTTCTTCAGATGTAGGGCTGCAGCAATAACCTCTGGTTTGGGCTCCTTCTCCAAGCCTGTGAAGGGTCTTTGATCAAGAACAGGTATACCCAGAAGCTTAGAGAACTCCTCCATGGTAGGGACTAACTGATAGTCGGGGAATGTGAAACAGTGATGTTTAGGATCAAAGAACTGAAACAGAACACTCATCATGTCTTCATTGAACCCTGAAGTGACTAGATCCAATAGGTGACCATGTCTCTTGATGAACTGGGAATGATCAGACACTTGAGAAACCAACTCTTTAAGCTTGGGAGGTATCCCCACAAAGTTGATCCTGATGGTGTTTCTACGAGCTGAAGCCATGACCTGCAACAAAGAACAAAGATAAATCCTTTGGTCCTTGAAATGGTTAGGGAAAATGATATGCTTATGATGCATGATGATGTCATGATGTTATGTTCAATCACAAACATGTGGCACACACAAGCAAGTCACACAATAGCCCTAGGTTTGAAGGCTTGCATGAGGTTCAAAGGTAAGTACCCTCCCCTGAAGTTAGATGGTTCATCCTGTCCTACAAAAGTAACCAGGTTCTAAGGGATCTCAATATCATTGATCCTTCACAAGGGTGGTTGATCAGAAGGCAACTTACTTGCCAACCAAAACCCTCCAAGTTTAAGATCTCAATGAGCGTAGCATCGAGTGTCAACCAACTTCAGTCTGCACCAAAGCCGGTTACCTCACTACTTTCTAAAGGCCAAGATGAGTTAACTAGGGTTCTAAAAGTTAGTTAGTGCATTGACAACATATGGCAGCCTCAATATTATCCTCAACTTGACTTAAGGAATATAAGCACCAACCAAGAAGTCGCACTAACTATGGCCACCAGATCAACCGTATCGATATACGTCGTACAGTTTCCTTGGTCTATTGCCATTTACCTAAGGTACACTAGATCCGGGTTAGGACCTTTCACACATAAGAGCACCCCAACAAGTAATATAAATCAAACAAGGCAAGCAATTCAAAGTGATCTTAATTCCTAAGGGTACCCCTCTTAAATAGATCCCCAGCAGAGTCGCCAGTTCTGTAACACGGTGGGAGAACTGACTTTAAACAATGTTGCGGATAGCAAGAGTCGCCACCGACTTTTATTTTATCCATAAGGAAAGGTTATAAAAGAACAGGAAAGACCTTAGAGAATATTTTGGGTCCGGGGGGTATGTTATGAAAAGGGAAGGTATTAGCATCCTTTTCATCCATGGTTATCCATGGGCTCTTAGGTACTTAAGCTCACTTTAAATTGATTTTGAAAGTGTAGTGTGTGAATAGAAAAAATCTTCAGAATAGTTTAGTAATAACCCATGTATGGATGTGTAAAAAACTTGTTTGAAAATTTGTTTGAAATTTGTTTAAGTGTGAAAAAGTTTTGAAGTGAGCAAGTACCTAGGAGTAACCTACCCTAATGTTTAAGGTCTTTCTTATTCTTTATCCTTTCCTTGGTAAGACTATCCCTACTATTAAGGAGTAGGTAGTCATTACCTTGGATGTTAAGGGACATATGAGGGACATTCTGATTTTGAAGGCCATTGTGGGGTGTAATAAGCATAAAGAAGGGACTATCATCATTTATTTCGAAGGGACTTGATTCGTATAGGCAACCATGAGGGACTTGATGATTTACTTTTGAGAGGGACTTACTTTATACACCCCACTTGACCATTATTCGTAGGCAACCTGAGGGATAACCTTAGAAAGTGAGACGGCGATTTAAAATCGACTTACGTGTGTGACGTGTTTAATTTAATTATCTTATATTAAAAATTATCTAAATTTATTTTAATATTGCATACATGTTGTGACACTCCCTAATTACTAACCATAGTAAGAATAATTAAAATAGTTACGAAATTACAACCGAGAAACAATTACAAAATTATAACAATAATAAATAAAATAGCAAATTAAATAATAAGCAATAAATAATAAAAGAGAATAAGGGGTTAGTAAGCAAAATTAGTAAAAATAAAATTGGGTTAGTGATAATAATAATATTAGATAATAATTAAGAACAATTAATAATAATAAAAGAGGTTAATGAATAATAATAATTAATGAAATAATAATAATAAAAGTTAGTAAAGCAAAAATAAATAATATTATTAGTAGTAACAATAAACAAAATTTTTCAAAATTATAAGAAATTAATACATTTTCATATGAACAATTATATTAAAAAGAAAGAGAAATATGATTAAACAATTATTTTTATTTGCAAAAATTAAATTTCTAATAGCATGAAATATATTTATATTTAATATGAGAAAAATAATTTATAATTATATTTACAATATTAGAATAAATAAATTTACATTATAATTATATTAACAATTAGAGAATAAAAATATTTAGAAAAAATAGAATTAAGTTTTATTTTTGAAAATAGCTTTAGGGTTGAAAAATTAGGGTTTACTCATGTACAAAAAAATTTATTTTTTAACTAATTATATAGAATTATCTTACTAATATATATATTATAAAATTTACATTGAAAAATCATGAATTTTATATTTTTTAGAAAAAAATAATTTTTAGGTGTTTGAATACATAATATATACATATTTAATAATATAAATAATAATATGTTAATTATTTAAACCAATTGAATTAAACAAGAAAATAAAAGAAAGGAAAAGAAAAGGAACCTGGTGGGATTCGATCCCAGGACTTCACCCTTGCAAGCAGCAACAACATCCACTGGGCCAGCCAGGCGCAGGTGAGAAAGAATGAAGCATGGTTGCTTTTGTGCCTTGCTCTTGAAAATCCAGAAAATATAAATAAACAAAAAGGCCTGGGGTGGTTTTGAACCCAGGACCTTTCAGTTAAACATGCGCACGCTTTACCACCTGGCTGGGAGAGCCTTCCTGCTTACCAAACAGACACTAATAATAATATATTAAACAAGCATATTGAATGAAAAAAAAGATCAAAACATTGGTAGAGGCAGGATTCGACCCCATCCCCCTCTTGTCAAACACGCCTACGCTTTACCACTGGACCAACCATCAGTTGGTGATATACAAACAGAGAGAATAGATAATATTTTAAAACAAAATTTGAATTCTAAAACTGGCGCGCAGGGTCTTCTTCTTCAACCTCCAAACCTTCAAAATTTGCTGCGAAATCCTCCATGATATTTCCTGCGAAAAAGGAAACCCCAGCAAAACCTGCAAAACTCAACAAGCAGCAAAACTGTACGATTTTGCAAAATTGAAACCAGCATCATGATCCAAACATTCACACAATTAATTCTATGTTTTTAGAATTGATTTATGTTTCTTAAATCCAAAGTTCCTAAACCTAAGTCAAAACCCTAGCTATGGCATCTTGTGAATTGGCCACGGTTTCTTTGGTTTTCTTATCCAGAAACAAGCTACACAACATCATAAACAACATTAGTCAATCAAAATCCATTAAAATGCAGTGAATCATGGGAATCGAAAAAATGTTTTCAAGTATGAACAATGCTTCGGGTTCATCATATATGCATGAATTGGATGCATTTGAGGATTGCTTTCGACTCAATGATGACTAAGGAAGCTAGCCATGTCCTTGTTTTACCTTGTAGAGCCTTGAATCTCCAAATCCGAATTTCACTTTTCTTATGAATTTTTGAACTACGAACTCACCTTGAAGCTGCTGGATTTTCCTGACCTCTTGCTAGGTTTATGTTAAGCATATATACATGAGTGAATTAGGTCAAAAATATGTCTTCATTGTGTGGAGATTTGGATCCAAAAATATTGAAAAAGATCATGTTGTAAATTTCAAATATTTGATCATGAGTGCTTGCTATTTTGGGATAATTCACATGATTTCCTTCTCCTTCTAATTCAATCAATAATTATGAATTTCTAGAAACAATATCTTCACCCAAAAATAGATTTTCATATTTTATATTTATTTAAAATGATTTTTATGAATTAAATCAATAATAAATAAATAAAAAATAATAAAAATGCTGAATTTTGGTCAATTGGGTCGTGCACAATGTTATGAGATGGATTGGGTCACAACTTAGCAAGCCCATTTGGAAAGAATTACTTCTAAGCCTCCATTTTCAACATAAACCATCACAAAATTTCCCAACTTTGCAAAGGCACATCTCCCTCATTTTTAAAGGTATGAGGGTGTTCTTGGACTTTTTGGAAAGCTTGAAGAGTCCTCTAAACAACCCCATTGGTTTCAGGTCCATATCATTTACCAATCTCAAGTTATGCCCTTTTGAAGTTGTTGACTTTTTGTTGACTTTTGAAATGACCTATAATGTCTTAGCTCATATCTTTCAAATGAAGCATTTTTGGGCTTAACCTTCAACATCAAAGTTGTAGGGAATTCAATTTCCTTAAAAATGAGCTTTGGATGGAGACTTGGTGATGAAGTATGTGAAAGTTATGCCTGGTCAAAGTTCAGTTGACTTTTACTGAGGAAACCCTAATTTAGAAACTCCTGATTATTGATGATCTGGAATCTCCTTGATGAATCATGATCAACCCTTGATCAAATGATGAATTTTACTTCATATACTTGATGTTGGCAAAAAATCATGAAGTTTGACTTTGGTTTGACCATAGTTGACCTCAGTTTGACTTTTTAACTGCATTGACTGATTTTGACTTGTCTGATCATCTGACTGAGCAAACTTTTGAGAAAAGTCTTGAAACTTGACATGGGGGTTCTTACACACATATAAGATGTTATGAAACTCACTTGAGGTATTGGAAGTCCATTTAGCCTGATTAAAGTCAAAAACCCTAGTTTTGGATGCACTGCTTAGGAGGTGCATTGTCTGAGGGAATTGTCAACTCCTTTGACCAATTGTGAACTTTGTGAACCTTGTGAACCTTCATAAAGTGTCTTGTGAACCTCATGGGAGGTATTGTGAAGCTTGTGAACCTTGAGAACCTCATGAAGTGGCTTGTAGACTTCATAAACCTCATGAAAGGTATTGTAAATGTAGAGAAACTTGTGAACCTTGTGAACCTTCTTAGAACACAAAGTCTTGTATTGTGAGGGCAAATTTTGGGGTGCAACAATGTGCAAGGCTTTGTTATGGTTGCGGCCATCCGTTGTCAAGTCAGTATTGGTGAACCCTAGCCCATTGCTAGCAGTAACATTTCCAACCACGGTTTCCAATTGATTGACAGTGATCTCTTCAGGCACGTAAGCTGCGTGCAAGACCTTGAGTAGTGCATTCCGATGGGCTTCGGAGCACATAAGCAGTGAGAGGATAGAGATCTTGGATGGCGTCTGGTGAAGCTGATCCACAATTTTGTAATCACTCTTTTTGATGATTCTCATAAACTCATCAACTTCTTGATCGAATGGTGTCTTCAAAGCTTCCTTAACAGTTTGATCTTCCTGTACCGGGCTCTTTCCTTTTGCCTTGGCAGCAGCTTCTGCTTCGGCAGTGGGTCTTTGAATTTGTGGAGCGAAGAGACGTCCGCTTCGAGTGAAGCCTCCGCCTCCTCCCACATTATCTATTTGTGGTGCAGGTGTTGATGTATCAAGAGTGATTCTTTTTCCTTCGCAGTACACGTCAGAGCCATAGTGCCAAGGGATGGCCCTATTGCTTTCATAAGGTACGGGTCCCGGCACTGTGACAGTGACTGGACTGATTGCAGCTGCTGAAGGGAATGTGACAGTTTGTGGATCGTAATAAATCGTAACTGGTGCTCTAACGGGAGCAGCACTTTCTGAATTGTAGGCAGAGTTGCTTTCAGGATCATAAAATATTGTGACAGTAGAGACATCTTCATGATTGGTTGCTGGTGTTGTAGGAGACATTGTTGGAAGAATGGATGTTGTTGTTGTAGGAGGTTCAAAATGGAGTGAAGCTGAAGTTGTAGCAGGAAAATTTGTTGAAAACTGATCAGTTGAGAAGACAGACGAAGTACTTGTTGATGAAGCCGAAGAATTGTCGGGAACAATGGTTGCTGCAGTTGTAGGAGGTTCTGAAATCGTTGCTGATGAGATTGCTGGATTTGTTGGAAATGATGCGGTGATCTGAAGCTGGCCACTCTGAAGGAGACCGTCTATGCCATTCCTCAGGTTATCGCACCCATTGACTGAAATATTGCAGTAAGCACACCCCAACTCACACCCCGGGAACATTTGACATTCGAGGAGCTGAGCTTTAATTTCTACCAACGGTGTCCTGATCTGACCCACACTGGTTATTAAATAAGACGGCTTGTCTTCTTCAATAGCGTTAATTCTAGGACCACCGTGGTTTGGCATTGGGTTCTTATTGACATTGGGTGGTGGTGCGAAATTCAGAGCTTTTGAGTCTACCAGGTCTTGTACCTTCATGTGCAGGGCTCTGCACTTTTCCGTACTGTGACCAGGTGCGTTGGAATGAAAAGCACACCTAGCGTTGACATCGTAGTTTCTGGGTAGACTGTTGGGATCTGGAGGTGCCAACGTCCTTAGCTCAACTAGGTTGAGTTTTAGGAGTTGTGGCAGCAATGTAGCATATGGCATAGGGATCGGATCGATTACCCTGTTAGCTTGAGATGGCCTCTGTTGGAATGGCCTTCGTTGACTGTTGTTGTTGCTGTTATTGTTGTTGTAATTTCTCGGAGGATACTGACTCTGTTGATGGTACTGAGGTTGTGGTTGATAGTTTTGTTGCGGAGGTTGATAAACCGGCTGTGGATGAGCTGGAGCGGGGATGGTGACTGCTGCTATTGTCCTGTGGACATATTGGGGCCTGCCCCTGTTAGTGTGGATGGCATTGGTCTCGCCAGTTCTTCTTGGGCCTGCAAAAGGCTTTCTTGCATTACTGGACGAGCTGGCACCATTGTCAGAGATCTTGCCCATTTTTAACAGACTCTCAATCCTCTCTCCAGCTATGACAACATCTGCAAAGCTAGTGGAAGAGAAAGCAGCCAGCCTGTCAATATAGGTTCCCTGAAGGGTGTTCATGAACATATCTGCCATTTCCCTTTCAGACATAGGTGGCTGAACAGCAGCAGCCAGTTGCCTCCATCTCTGGGCATATTCTCGGAAACTTTCCCTTGACGACTGTGACATTCCCATTAGGAGGGTCCTGTTGGGTGCCATGTCTAAGTTGTACTGATACTGTCTGATGAAGTCCTCTGCCAGGTCCTTCCAGCATCTAATAGTTGCCCTTGTCAAGTGAGAGTACCATTCTCTTGACGCTCCAGTTAAGCTATCCTCGAAATAGAACATCCAGAGCTTCTCATCCATAGTATAGGCCTTCAGCCTTCCCAGAAATGATTGTAAATGAGTCCGGGGGCATGAAGTCCCGTTGTATTTTTCAAAGCAAGGAGGCTTAAACTTATGGGGGATCCTGACCCCGTCTACCAAGCCCATGTCCATGACATCGAAACCCAAAGAGTTCTGGGACTCTAAGGACCTCAACTTCTCAGCTATCTCATCCAACCTTCTATCATAAGCTTCTTCCCCAGCACCCATTACTGTAAACTGATCCTCTTGGGGGTCTTCTTGAAGTACCCTGGCTGCAGTGGTAGTCCCTTGAACATTTGCAGGGATGTTGACCTCAGGATGGAGATGTGGTCCAAATACAGGGGGATTTACATGAGGTTGGACCCTTTCATTGTTGCTAGTGCCGGCAGTTCCTATATGTGGATCTTCCTGATTCTGCCTTTCCACCATGGCCCTCAATCTTTCCTGGCTCTGAGCCATGTTGTTCATCACTTCCATAAACTGAGTCATTTGATTCCTCATTTCTAGCCTTTCGTTCGCCATTTGATTTCTGACCTCAGTAAGGTCCTGCTGCATCTGATCCATTTGGATGCCCGGAAGATTGTTACGGGTTGGATAACGGTGCGGACGGTTGAGGGGAAATACCCGGCGCCGAGCAATAGTTCCTGAACATCACAACAGAGTTAGTGGCAATAAAACAAAAACCTACAAAACAAACAAAAGGGTTAGCATGCAATGCATTTATGCTTATTTGCTCTCAAGGTATCCGGCTTGGCATTCAGTTTTGACCCTTCCAGACCCTTGAAGATGCTGTTGTTGTTGCTTGAAGAAAACTCAGATGAAGCAAACTAACACAAATATATTACAGAAGGTGAAATAATACAACTTGTTCATTTTACAACACGAGCCCTCTAAGGGGTCAAAATACATTACAAGAAAAGTGAAAAATACACGGAATGAAAGCAACAACAAACAAAAGGTCAAACACCAAGACCAAACTCATCCTCACGAACTTCCTTGAGAAGTGCTTCGGTCACAGGATCAGCCGGACGCTCCGTAAGATTCCTGATGAGGAGATTCCGGGTCGTAACAGCTGCCGTTAGCTTCTTGTGCCGGCTTTGGTCCTTTGACCTCTTCACTCCTGCTTTGATCTTCAGCTCTGATATCTCCCTCTGGGCTGCTGCCAGGGCTTCTTGCTGCACTTTTGCACTAGCTTCCAGTTGCTCCATCTTGTCTTGAACTCTCTTGTCCTCCAGAGTACGAGCCTCGGTGATCCTGACCCACCGGGCCTGACTCTCCTTCAGATACAAGTCTGTCCGTGTTCTCTGGAACTGGGCTTCTTTGCAAGCATTCTTCAGAATTTGTTCTCCAGCTTTAGACTTTTTGATATAATCCCCAGACTTCTCAATCTTAACCAGATGCTCCACTCTCAACTTCTCCAATCTCTCAACCTCCCTCATACCATCACTCCTCTCTCGGAGGGTCTTCTGCAAAGCTTGAGTTAACTTCTCATTTCTTTCTTTCAAACTCTCAAACTCCTCCAAACTGATAGTGGCAGGGGGTGGTGCTGAAGATGATTCAGGCATATCTTCTATGGTAAAGGGCATCCCAGAGAATTGAGCCCTGGCACGAGACCATTCATAATATTGTGCTGATGCCACACTGCTGCACTTCCCTAAGATGGTTACTCCCTTGGTTTGAACATTGTCCCAGGCCCAAGCAGCCTGCCTAACAATAGCCAGATTAATCTTGTTCTCACAATAGAGAGTCTCAAACAAGTCCTGTGCCTTAGGAGTATGGACCAGTGCATAGCCCAGTTGCCTTCTGAACAGCAGAGGATTGTAATTAATGCTTCCCTTAACTCCTATTAGGGGCACATTGGGAAAATGCCCACAGCTGGTGATGATATCCCTACCCTTGGTGCTTTGAGTGCACCATCTGATATCGGCTGAAGTTAGAGCAGTGAGTCTCTTAGCCCAGTTGCTCTGCTGATGAGGATTCAAAAATGCATCTGTCCTGGGCAGATGCCTGAGAAGCCAAATATGGAATAATGGAGCACAACACCTCATTAACCTTCCCCTCTGCTTTTCATTCCTCTGATGCACTGAATAGTAGAGATCCCCTAATAAAGTGGGTACTGGGTTCTTCAAGATGAACAGATGGATTGCATTCTTGCTAATGAATCAAGGCTCATCTGCAAACAACACAATTCCATATATACTCAAGGCCAACAAAGCACAGACAGCTTTCCACTCTCCTAAAGAAGCTTTCAGGGTAGCTTGAGAGATCAAGAAGTCCAGATGAAAACCAGGGATTCCAGCTTTAGAAGTCATATGCTGATCAACCAGGACAGGTTCCAGATGCAGAGCCTTTGCTACTTCTCCATTACCGGGAAAGACCATCTCAGGGTTGAAAGGGATTCCACCCCTGATAGGCAGACCAACCAATGATGAGTATTCTTCTAATAGAGGGCCTAGCTGAAAGTCCTGAAAAGTAAAACACCTCAATGGGGGATCATAAAACTGAATGCAGGTGTGGATCAAGCTTCTCTGTGAAGGGTCCAGATCCATAACCATATCAAGTATATCCCCATAGTGTTCCCTGAACAATGGTATGTGATCTGGAGTGATCAGGGTCTGAATCCTCCTGATGTCAGATAGCTCTGGCTGGAAAAAGTGATAGGTGATGTTGCTCTTTTTAGGAGCCATGATGCTGAAGATGAGTAGAGACAGGTGTTGATGATAACACTGAAGAATGGGCCACTGATTGGCTGGTGCAAGTAGCTGATAACTGAAGCAGATGCTGATGAAGATAGGTCAATACTGAAGATGGGGTCAAAACCAGAACCAAATGAAGATGGATACCCTGAAACACAAATAAGCAAATGTCAATATGATGCAATGAGTATGTATGCAAATGATATGCAAGGGTTTGTGACTGAGCTGAATCTGATCAAAACTCTGATATAGGTCCATGTCATATTCAAGAATACCAGATGGAGGTCTATAAATCCAGTAACCAAGGTGGGGGACTCAAATAAAGAGCCACATGTCCATGGTTTTAGAATCACAAGAACTGTTCCAACATGGAGTATTCTTAATCAAACAAGGTAACAGGGTATTCTGAGGTCAAGGTACCTGCAAACCTGTAAACAGCCCAACCCCCTCACAGGTGGTGTTCTAACACAAGGATCCTCAGACTTGGATCAATCATGAGAAGTGTAAACACTTCCAACCCGGAGGTACAGTGTTTACAATAACCATAAGAATTCCTCCTCTAATTCACCTCAGTTTCTGAAGGTCAATACTAAAAGGTCATCCAGACTTAGCAGGCTTCCCAGATAGCCCTAGTATTGCAGGAAATCTGCAACACAGAGTTCTCAAGAAGAAACCCATATCTGAACCGTGTTTCATATTCCCGCACCAGACCGAAATGGAATGGGAAAGAATATGATTCACTCTAGCCTAGGTGTCACTCAGGTCCCAGGTATAGGACCTTAACTCTCAATGGAACACCCACCCACCAAAGCAAACAGCAGATCCAGCCAGCAGCATGACAGTATGATATATGAAAAGCAGTAAAGAAAGCAGTAAAACAACTGTACATAAAGCAAAAATAGATACAAGAATATAAACACAAATAAGCACATAACACCCCAGTAAACACAAAACAATCAAGCGCTAGGAGGAACCCACAAAAAGAACCAGAAGCCCTGGTTGCAGTATAAGATTCCCCAGCAGAGTCGCCAAGCTGTCGCTCCCGATAAAATGAAACAGGGTCAAATAAAGGTACAGACGCGAACGGTCGGCGAGAGGGACAATGAGAACACACAGCAGTGAACTCACTGGAGATGAATAGAGTCGCCAGCTAGGCATTTTTATCCCGGAGGAAAGGTAATGCTGCATAGACCTAGAAAAAAGATGGATAAGACGGTTGCGAACCAGAGAGACTGAGATGGGGGTTGGTTACAACCTGGGAAGGTATTAGCACCCATATTGTCCGCCGTACTCGACGGGATCCACGCTTTAAAGATTTGTGTTTTAAAGGGGTAGTGTCAGTGCAATTTGTGTGTAAAAGAGCTGGAAAGATGTACAGGTGTCAGTGTAAAAGAAGTGTAAAGTGTATAAATAATGTGTCAGTGTAAGGAATAAGAATGAATTGCTCAAGATAATGAGGCTAAGAAAATAATGCTGAAAGAGGGGGGATATACAGAGACTTTTGTTCGATAACTGTTAAGTTATGCCTACGTATCCTCTCGTGCAATGAGGAAGTCAGAACACCGTAGTTCGACCCAAAGAGACTGAAAGATGAATTGACTTGTGAACTGCTTGCTTGTCTATGCTCAAGTGTATGACCTGTCTGGCTCAGGTGCAAACTGTCTTGCATTAGACGGAAGAAGCAAGTTCTCGTTTGTGAGTGAATGAGGTGAGAAAAGAATCCCGAAGGAGACGATTATTGTTTGTTTTTTTTGTTTTCAGTCTTTTATTGCTTTTTGGATTTTGTCATAAGTTAATGAGCTTAAGCCTAAACCAGTGGATTTAGTAAACTCATCACATCCTCCCTCTGATTAGGGGTAATGAGAATACCTTAAGTGTGAAGTCAGATTCTCACACTTAATCACCATGGTGTAGGATTAAGATCATTAACCTACTTGTGATTATTTAGATGTTTTTGATGTTTTTGTCTAGTGTTAAGTAATGAGATTAAGCCATAATCAAGGATTAAACAGACTCATTACACCATCCTAATAGAAGGATAATAGATGAGAATGTTTAAGCTGAGGAAAGCTCCTCAACTTAATCCATGATTAGGGATTAAGCTCATGACAAAACAAGCCTTTGATTAAGTGGATTTTATTTAATGGTATGATGATGAAGTGCTTTTTATGATTTGTAAGACAACTTGAGGGGGACTTGTCCATTAACACTAGGGTTAGTCCTTCTTAACCAGTTAAGGAAGAATTAGAACCCTAATGCAAGGCCCAAGTTACAAGTGTGATGTCTTGGTACTTATTAAATGAATTGATTAAGAGATTTAAACACATTAAGGGTTTAACACTTAGGATTAAAGTTATACACTCCATCCTAAGAGAAGGATGCAGGCATAAGCTTAATCACAAAGCCTTAAAGCCTTTAGGGTTTAGTCCCTGATTATGAGATGAGAAGAGAAGACTCAAAAGAGACACAAAGGTAAAACTAAGGAGGGAGACTAATCAAAACCCTAATCATTGTCATGCTTGGTTGTTCCTAAGGTTTGTGAAGTTTACAAGAACAATCTTCAAAGGAGACACCAGGAAGCAGATGAAAGGATCAGGAGAAGCAAAGTGACTTGCTTCATTCAAGAAGTCAAGTCACTTGAAGAAAGAAAGTGAGAAGAATAAAAATGAGCAAGCTCAATCTCAAGCACATATATAAAAAATGCAACATGGATGCAAGAGAGATGAAAAGAAAAGTTATGAGAAGTGAAGGCAAATTCACTTCTCAAGTTCACTTACCACCTGAAAAGTTAGAAAAGAAATGCAATACAATGCAAAATGAGATGAGATGACACAATGAGAAATAAAACCAGAAGCACACACATGATGTTAATGATGCTATGAGATGCCACAAACATGAAACAACTCATGAGGATGATCATACAAGCTTATGAACGCAAATGGTGCAAGTTAAGGAGCATGAACAAACATGGAAAGTTATGAAATGCAAATGGCATACAACATGGCAAATGCAAGATGCAATGCCCAAACATGCTTTCAATATGTCTTAAGATGTCATATGAATCAAAAGGATGCACAAAATGCTATGGCAAGTCAAGGTATGAATGCAAATGCAAGATGGATGCATATGGAAGCCCAAATTAGGGTTTATGAATCAAACATCAAACACAAACCAAAATCAGAAGCAAACCCTAAGATAAAAAATGGAAAATGCCACACAAAGGATCCCTAATCCCATACTAAACCACTGCCCAAAGGAGAGGTCTCAACTCTCAACCAATCTTAAGCTATGATTTTTACAAGTTTCTAGGGTTTTTAGGGTTTCCAAACAAAAGAAATACCAAACAAATGAAAAATGCAAGATCAAATCATGGCCATTTTATCTCAAAAACTACATGCTAAACACAATGCAATGCAAGAAGAATCAATGTCCAACTCTTCATGGATAGGCAGAAATGATTTTTTGAACTTAGGATCAAAATAATGCACAAAAATGATTTTAATTCAATGAAAAATTCTCAAAATGCATCAAGACCAAAAAAGAAATTTGGTTTGAAGGTTGGACAATGTTTCTAAATGTCTTAGAACATTTCATGAATTTTTTGGTGATTTTTAGATACTTAAAAGTATTTTTAATAAATTAATTTCCATTAATCAATTAAAAATAATCCTTTAAATATTTAAAAATACTTTTTTAATGATAAAAATAAAAATGAAAATATTTTTGTGTCTTAAAAATTAATAAAACTCATGAGAAAAAGTTTCATAATTTTTAAGCAATTTTTACTATTTTAAATTAATTATGCAAGTAAAATGAAAAAAAAATGAAATAAAAACAAATAAAAGGAGAAGTAATCAGAAGGAGAGGCCAGGATTGAGTCTGGGGAAAGCCTTGTTGACTGCGCGCGCAGATCAAAGGCTGAGATTCAAACCTCTTAATTTCAATTAATTAAATAAATTAATCCTAATTAAAAACTAATGACATGATCCAGGCCACACACACGCGCGCGGGAAGCCTGATCCAAGGGTCCACATTTGAAGTTTGCCCTAACCCTAATTAAATGGCTAATGACTTTCAGGCTGCCGGAGAAGACTTCCGGTCGTCTTCTCCGGCCAGCACCTTCCCTGAGAAATGCCAAATCTCACCCCAGCTCACTAAAATGAAATCTAAAAGCATGGAAATGATTCCCACTCACTCACGAACCAAAACCCCCAATCAAAACAAATTTATTCTTCCTGGAATGGCTGAATCGAAGCAAACAAGAGTTAGGGCAAAAAGGTTTCAGAGAGCAATTAAATTCTCATTTCATCACCATTTTCGAAACTAAAAGCATATTCATGATCAGGAAGACATATAGAACAAGTTTAGAACTTAAAAATCCATTTCTGGAAAAAAAGTTCTTGAGCTACCTGAGATTCGAAGCTTTCACTCCAGCTGCTTTCTGACCTCCCCTCTTAGTGTAATCCACTCCACTTGACCTCTTGATGATGCTTGAATGCTTTGGAGAAGTTTATGTTGGCTGGATGAAGAGTTTGAACAGCTTCTGCTCAAGCTCAGTTGAAAATGGCAATGATGATTCAGACTGTTTCTGGCAAGGGTGAAGGGTTGTTTGTGGTCTAGATGATGAGTGGAGAAGGTTTGTGAAGTTTGTTTGGATGTTTGTAAGTTGTGGAAGGTGTTTCGAAGGAAACTGCAGCTTGGGGTGAAAATGGTGAAGTGATGTTATGGCTTGTTTCAGGCCTGGTTCTTTGTTGGTTTCTACTCAATGAGGCATGGTGAGTTGATGTGTGAAGTTTGCTTGAGTGTTTGTGAGCTGGGAAGAGAGTTTCGAAGAGTTTTGCAAAATGGAGTGAGTTTTAGTATGTGATCCTAGGGAGTGTTTCAGCCTTGCTTCTTGATGTGTTTGGCTTGCTAAAGGATAGTATAAAATAATCCTATAGGTCAGATGATTTGACATGGCCTTTATTGATTGGTAAGTTCACTTTTGCCAAAAGTCCACTCTTTGTGTAAGAGAGGTATGGCTTGGTTCTAGGCTAGTACAAGCATGGGGCTGGCGCAGCAAGTGTGAGGGGAAGGGCTAGCAAAGCTCAGCATCCAATGTGGCAAGTGGTAGAAAGAATGATCATGAGTTTTGCAAGTTGGTGCAACTTTGGTTCACATGTGACTTTCTCATTCCACAAGCCATGAAACATGAGAATTCTTGGTTCAATCCTGACTTTTAGAGCTCATGGGATGTTTGTGTCATGGTTTGATGTCAACTAGAGGTTACAAACAGCCTTGGTTCATGATTTTGCAAAGTTTCCATTTGGTGCATGTCTTGAAAATCAATGATTTTTGCCAACTTTGTCACACCATAACTTTTGGTCCAAGAAGAATTAGATCATGTTCTTGTACTTTTTGAAAAGGGAAAGATGTATTCTACAACTTTCATGACCAAAGTTTTTCCATTTGAAGCATTTTTGGATCAAGAATCAAGGCTTGAAAAATGGCATAAAATGACATATTCTTGAAAAGTCAACTATGCCTAAAAAGTCAACATTTGCAAAAACTTCAAATTATTGATTTTTGTGAACTTCAACCTTCTTCCATGATCAAATAAAGACCATATACACTCAAAATGATGAAGATCACCCATTGGTTGGGTCATTGGGGGCCTCAGATGCCCTGATTTTGCACTGACTTGTCCAGAAAGTCAACTCTTGATTAGATGACTTCCCCATGGAATTTCTTCATGAAAATTGATATGCATCCTCCCTATACCATATAGAGACCAATGGAAACAAAAATGACCAAAAAATTTGGAGTTATGGCCTCTGAAACCAAAACCCTAATTTTAGGTCAACTGTGCAGTCAAACTTGGCTCTGCATCCACATCAATCCCAGTTCTTGTGATTCTTTTGCATTCTTGACTTTGAGAGGATGTTATATGATATAAGAACACACATGGATCCCTTTGAATTGATTGATGGCCTTTGGAGTGGCTCAGGAGGCTCTTGGATTGCTCAGATCACAAACCCTAGGTGCAGATGACTTAGAAGCTATGCAGTGAAACAAAAATGGGATATGAGATCTTATGATTGTGTTTATGCATATGAGAATGATCACAAGCCATGGTGTGAATGGGTGAGGGCAAATTTGGGGTGTTTACATATATCTCTAATAAATCCCCTCAAACTTAAGGATTGGAGCTTGAAGAAATAACCTTTTGTTTGCTCCGCACGTCTTGAAACACAGCAGTTCCTAGCGGCTTGTTAAGAACATCGTCCAGTTGCGCAACATCAGGAGCCTGATGAAGTCTGGCGTCCTTTTCCATATAACTCCAACAAGACAACATGAAACTTCTTAATATCTCTTCTAGTTCCAATATCTCGCAAAACAGTGAACACTTGGTTAATTTCAACTCTCAGAATATAAGCAAACACAAGAACGCATTCCTGAGGAACTTGAATATGTGGGATTTGCAGGGGAGCTTTGTGGATAAAGACAAAAGCATTAGACCACAAGAAAAGGGTCGTAAAAGACAAAACCATTAAATGGCAAACACATGGTATTGCATCAACTTAAAGAAAACCCACAATGCAGTGCCAACACCAAATGCCATACCTGTGAATCTCTTGTAAGTATTATACATACTGGATGAACCCTGTTCATATGCGAGAAACTTCTCAACGATCTTGGATTCATTGATACAACAAAGGAGCCGAAGAGTAATTTGATTCCCAAGATCTATTACGAACACTCCCTTTGTAGTATGTAAAAGTAACAAACTTGTCAGGCCAATTCCCGCACCATATTCTATCGCAGTACCTCCGTGAAACTCAAACAATCACCTTGAAATAATCCATCTCGCCAAGATCGAGCTCGGGATATAAAAATTGATCTTGCTTTTTTTTCCTTTTCAAAATCTTGATCCTTAGAGATAACACCTTCCATATGAGCTTCCTCTATATTTTCCTTAAGACCTCTCATAGTAGATACATGAGTTATCAATTTCGCTTTAAGGTCGTTCACTTCAGCCTCAACTTCAACAAGTTTGGTGCTATGACTCTGGTAGCTCACCTCCAAAGTTTTCTTGACTCCTAAGTTTGTTTGTTTTTCATGTCTCATTTCTCTGAGGATGACCTACACATATTTATAATTTGTATTGAGGGTGGTTATGCTCTCATTAGTAGACTCCAACTAGGTTTTGTTAAGTTCATAATTCACCTTCATCTTCTTGACCTCAGACTTCAGTGTTGTTTCTGAAATTCTGTGATCAGGTACGAGATGTCGAATGAGATGTTTAAACACTTGACAACTTAACCAAAACTCAAAGTGCAGGAAAATTAAACAACACAGTAATTTGTTAACCCAGTTCAGTGTATAATCACACTTACATCTGGAGGCTACCAAGCCAGGAGGAAATCCACTATAAGTAATATTAATTATAGACTTAAACCACCCAGTTTAATCTTTCACTTAATATCTACCCAATGCAATTTCTACCTAAGACACAACTTAGATATGAGTACCAATTCACTCCCCCTCAATCACACAGTGATCTTGTTTACAAGTTTAATAAAATTGAAGTCATACTTCAAACAAAACAGCTTGATCTTACTTCACAGTTTCAATCAAGACACAAATACACTTTTGCTTAAAAGCTCATAAAGTGGTACAATTAAAAACAACCTGCTATTAAAACACAAAACACCCTATTTGGTCTTCTTAAATTCGTACTCTGTTCTGAGAGTTTCTGTTGCTTAAATAGGTGTATGGATTTTGGGCTTTCTGTAGGTTTATCCAATCCTGAAACGCATGTAGCTTCCACCTTGAATTAGGGTTTGTTACTTCCTAGATTCTAGGTGATTCAGTTCTTCTGATTATGCTGAAGTCTCATAACAACACTCCCTACAGATGCGCCTTATTCTGTTTTGTCCATCCATAATTAATTCCAGATAACTTTCCTTAATTTACTCAGTTCTGTTAGTCATTAATTAATTCTGGTAGCAGGTTTGAGATGTCACAACATCTGTTGGGACATCCTGAAAAACTAAACTTACTTCATTTACTGATGCAATGTCACAACATCTGATGTGACATCCTGTAAACTGAACTTATATCATTAGCTGATACAATGTCCCAACATCTGGTGTGACATCCTGAATTAAGTTCATTTACTTATACTCTGTTTGATAATGTCCCAACATCTGATAGGACATCCTGAACTGAATTCAACATTCCTTGTTGGTCAAAAATTCTGCCAATTCTAAACATCTACAGTTTCCCGTTTTTTCAAAAAAATATGAATCCTCAAACACTTCCCTACCCAACACACCACTCACCATCAAGTATGTATCGAGCAAATGTAGCATTTTTTTGAACCCATCATCTTCTCCTTCTCAATTTTGTTGGTTATGTTGAGTTGATCATAAAATAATGTTAGCTTGTCAAAGCTCTTCTCCCAAAAGTGAAATTATTCTTTGTAAAAAGGCGTTGTAGATCCAATTTTTGGGAAGATGGTGTTACCTCATTCCAAAAAACTTCCTATTAGACGATGGCGCGGATTTAGAAGGGGGGGTTGAATAAATCCTTTTTCAAATTTAACTTTTCAAAAATACTTTGAAAAATGCATTGCAAAAGTTCCCCGGAAAACTTGTCTAAAACAAATAAAGTCAACGGTGATCTGATATGCGTTTTGAAACCGAATGAGAAATAAAGGATGATAAGACAATTAAGACAATGCAACTAAATCCCTCAAATTCAATTCACTTGATAACCCACTCTCGACAATAGATTATAAAGGAGAAATAAGCACAAAAGAAATGGATTTATGTGTTTTGACTTTTTCTCAAACATTTGGTGTGCAACCATACAAAGTGTTATGTCTATGTTGAAGTAGTGCAGAATTTTTACAAGGTTGCTGTAAAAAAATTGATAACAACAATTTATCAAATAGTTGGTGTGCACATACTCAACCAAAACAAAATTTTTCAAACCACACAAATTCAAGTTATGCAGAAAATATATGAACAAAACGATTAAAGAACGCACGAGATTTATTTAGGCAGTTCCTTCACTGTTCTCGCTAGAAGTACTCTGCCCCCAATTCTTAACCGAATTGGGATATTTCATTAATATTGCAATTGTTTATACAAGAAGAAAATTGGAACAACAAACCAATCCAAATTGCGATTGTTGCGAAAACTTCTTCTTGCCCCTTGATTTGAGAAGAACCGAGGCATTCACGTGTGTCGAGAAAACCTCCGGTTGACAACTCCCTTCTTGCAAGGATATTCAATCCTTCAAACCTTGAGCACGGCTGATTTTCTTCAACGCTTGTGAACCCACAATTATCTTCATAATCCTCCAGTTAACGTGATGCGAATGAACAATTCCCTTGATCTTCAAACACCCTCACTCGGTTGAATCTACGAACAATGATTGTGTACAAAACCTCCAAATCCTCTTTGATCTTGGAGGGGAAAACCCCTTTGGCTTTTACAAGAAAAACCCACAGCTTCTCTATCCAATCTAAAATCTCTCTATCTTAATTGGATGTTATCACCATAAGTTGCACCTTGATCAACAAAGATTGTTGTGTGTGATTGTTGATTGATGCAAAGAAGGAGAAGATGAAACAACTATTTATATTGGTTAGATGAGAGTGGAAAAAGCAAAGTAAAAGTGAGAGACAAAAAATAACATAAAAAATGAATCCATCAGTAATGTGTCGACCTCCCCATGTGGATGAGTCAACATGTACTAATGTGATGAGTCGACCTAAATTTCTTGTTCAGTCGGCCTGTTGAGTCCCGTGAGTTTTGAAGAGAAAAAACACATTGAATGAGTCGACCTATAGCAAGCTATGAGTCAACTCAAATCACTTCTTCAGTTTGAGTCGACCTCCTCAGAAGCATGAGTCGACTCATGCAGTTCAAAAAGTCCCATAAAAAACTTTTTGCTTGTCTTTCCACACACCATTTCAAATGCCCAAGTTTTTGACATTATGCAAAACCCTGTAATGTCTCACATTTCCCACCTCAAAATATATAGATGTGGTCACATATGAATAAGTTGGACCCTTACCAAGATCCACCTTTATTTTCCTGCAAGTGGTAATATCGTATACATAAGAGCAGGGGGTGGTAGGACAGTGGATGCGGGAACAACATGGGGATTTTTTCCCTTTCCAAGTACCTTTTATCATATTAGGTGCTCGAGTTTGAAAGTCGATCAAGTCACATTGATGGTTGGGGCGACCAACCTCGCTCTTTAGAGCTTTCTTTTTTCCATCATCTTAATTTTTCCGCAATAACAAGGGGATCCATTGTCTCTAAAGATGAAATTTGTAATGAAATAACTTAGGAAGGCCCTAATGCAAGGACGGGAAGCGTAAATACTATCCTTTCAGAGTCGCCCGTACAATAGTTTGAGTGCCCTTCAACGAGTTCAGTCACCTCTTATCTGGATAACTTGCCTAATCTTCCATTCACCATCCATGACGTGGGTGTATTGGGAAAACTTTCAATACTCTAGGACCCGCGAGGTCTAACAATTCCCTAGGTTTCTAGATATCAACTGAAATTATGATATAGCTGAGTACATATGTCCTATGAGATGTCGGAACAACTGATCTTTGCACTTAACACAATGACATGCACACAAATATAGTTGTAGAAAACAAATGAACACAAGGATTTGTTAATCCAGTTCAGTGCAAACACACCTACTCTGGGGGCTACCAAGCTAGGAAGGAAATCCACTATCAGTAAAATCAGTTCAGAGTTAAACCACCATGTTTACACTGTTCACTTAATCACTACCCAATGCAATTTTTATATAAGAACTCTTAGATAAGAGAACCCCTCTCACTACCCCTCAATCACACACTGATAATAACAAAACATTACAAAGAAAGAAGAACACTATTCCAAGATAAAACTTGATCTTGCTTAAAACCTTCAATTAAGAACACAAACACTCATGCTTAAAAGCTTAGAATGGACAACATACAACTCAAAAAAAACACAGTCCAACTCCAACATCAAACTGGTGTGTGAATGGCTCACAATTAACAACTTAAACTTAAAAACCCTAAAATAGAATACACAACTTTCACACTCTAATCTGTCTACCTCCAATTAGGGTTGCACCACTGTTAAATAGAGAACGATATTTATGGGTTTGGGCAAAGAATCCAGACATATATGATGAAGTAATGAAATCAGACAAATCTAATTTTTATTAAAAGCCAATTGATCTTTAAATCTCTTTTGAACAAATTGTACAGGAATAGAAACATCAGATCTTTCCAAAAATAACAACCTAAAAGATATGAGAATATCTTCAAATATATGAAATAGAGAAACTTCTGTTAATCATAAAATTCCTCCTTGATTTTCGTCACCAATCAGACTAATCACAAAAAAAAACACCTGCTAAAAATCCTCCAGAAACAAACACCTACTAATCACAAAACAACAATACTGTCATGAAAATTGAAGATGTTTCAGCATTTGGCTCAGCATCTGCCAAGTATTATAACCACGTATGTACTGATGTTTGAGCATCCATGTTAGGATTTCTTATCTGACAACTTGCTATACCTACTATAGAACTTTTTCTTCAGCATGTTAGAACATTTTGTCCAACATGTTGTTGTCAGGTTAGTTTTAACAAAATTAATGTCAACATCCACAACAACAGAACTGACAATCTTCCCCTTTGGCATATTTCTGCTAAAACTAACCAAATAACCCTTCTTCTAGATCAGAGGCTAACATCAGGTCAGCAGCAGAAAACATGACAACCTTTTCATAAAGATCTTCTTCTACATCAAATAGTTAAAAATAAATATCCCCCCTTAACAGCAGAATCTCTCCCCCTCAAGGAAACGACCAAAGAACACTACTACTACTACTACTACTACTACTACTACTACTACTACTACTACTTACTTCTCCCCATTTTTAGCCATAATATAACAAACCAAGCAACTATGCATTAAGGGTAATCAACCAAAAGTAAGTAAATCTGCAGCAGAACACATCCAATCACCAAGAGCATAAAAGACACTAAAAGAAGCAAAAATTTGTTTCCTAGATGCATCTTGCTTCATTACTAGAGGCATGAAATCCTGGACATTATGTTCGACATCATACTCTGACTCACTTGAGAATGCTTCCTTACTTTTCTTAGTAACAGAAACCACATCATCATAATTTAAATTATCAATATTGACCATCTTTGTAGATTGATGATTCTTTTCATCAACAATTTCCACTTTGTCTTCTGACAAATCTTTCTCACTTTCAACAACCGTAGGTCTCCACACCTTTCTAGTTTTAATCATGCCATGATTATTCATAGGTTATGTTGACTGTTTTGGATAACCATACAGTTTGTAACAATAGGGTTTTATGTGACCAAACCTTCCACAATAATGACATTTCTACTATTGGGCCTTGCTTCCGCAATGATGTATTTTATTATGTTGGGACTTTTGACCTGACATATTTTGTTCTTGTTTTCTTTTAGGTTGAACAAACTTCATTTCATACACTTTTCCTTTCTTTATCACAACTTGATGATCATAACCAAGATTTGTAACATCTCCAACTTGATTGAATTTACTTCTGTCATGATGTTGATACATTTGATTCATAATTTTTGGTTTATGTTTGGGATGAATGAAGTCTGAAAGAGATTCCTTTCTGTTATTAAATCCTATTCCACTCATATCTCTTGCCACTTTTCCATCCTGAAGAATTTCATCTAATGTGTCAGAGCCACTGTTCAGCAATCTAATAGACTTGGACATTCTGTCAAGTTTAGAGTTCAGCAAAATCACTTCATTTTCCAGCTTAAAGATAGTTTCCATGTCCTCTTCCTTTAGTTTGATTATAAGTTTCTTTTGTTTCTCCCCTTGTTGACAAACTTATGCACTTCTGAGGCACAATTCTCTGTAGGAAGCAACTAGTTCATCAAAAGTAAGTTCTCCATCATCAGATCCCTCATCAGAATCATATCTGCAAGTGAGAGCTTTTTCTTTATTGTCTTTCTCCTCTACTCTTGCCTCTCTCTACAAATCAATGTTCTTCCTAATGTTGAATGACATGTTTGCAACATTTTTTCTTGACTTCCTATCCATACACTTTAGCACCTTATTGACTTGCCTTCCAAGAAGCACAATTTCATTATAAATTCCTTCATCGGTCTCCATGTCACATTGAACCCTTTCATTACTAGTATTGGAGATAAAATCTAAACTCTTGTTCTTCTTTTTAGATCTTTCATTGATGGTCAATTCAAAAGTTTGAAGTGAACCAACAAGCTCCTCAACCTTCATGTTGCTGATGTCTTGAGCTTCTTCAATAGCTGTGACATTCATGTCAAACTTCTTAGGCAATGACCTGAGAATCTTTCTAACTAGCTTCTCCTATGACAACTTCTCTCCCAAGGCACTAGATGTATTGGAAATATCAAGAATATTCATGTGAAAATCGTGAATGCTTTCATCCTCCTTCATCTTCAAGTTCTTGAACTAGGTGGTAAGAAGTTGAACTCTTGACATCTTCACCCTAGAGGTTCCTTCATGAGCATTCTTCAAAATATCCCATGCATCTTTAGCAACAGTACAATTATTTATCAATATGAAGGTGTTCTTGTTCACTCCATTGAATAACACATTCAAGGCCCTAGAGTTTCCAAGAGCAAGATCATCTTCTTCCTTAGACCAATCCTTTGATGGCTTAAATTTTGTTGTATCCTTTCCATCTTTGTCCTTCACAACAGGGTGTTTCCAACCTTTGATAATTGCTTTCCAGCTTTTGTTATCAATAGTTTTTAGAAAAGTCACCATACACGCTTTCCAGGTATCATAATTAGTGCCATCCAAAATAGGCGGTCTGTTGACAAACCCTAGTTCTATGTCTATTGTACCAGAAAGTATCGTCCCTAGATTTCACCCAGAAATAGATCAATATGCCTTCTCTGATACCAATTGAAATTTTGGTATAGTAGATTACATATGTCCTATGAGATGTTGGAACAACTTATCTATGCCCTTAACACAATGACATGAACATAAATATAGTTGCAGAAAACAAATGAACACAAGGAATTGTTAATCTAGTTCAGTGCAAACACACTTACTCTGGGGGCTACCAAGCCAGGAAGGAAATCCACTATTAGTAGTATCAATTCAGAGTTAAACCACCTTGTTTACACTCTTCACTTAATCACTACCCAATGCAATTTCTATCTAAGAACTCTTAGATAAGAGAACCTATTTCACTCCCCCTCAATCACACACCGTGATAATAACAAAACCTTACAAAGAAAGAAGAACACTTTTCCAAGACAAAACTTCATCTTGCTTAAAAGCTTCAATTAAGAACACAAACACTCATTCTTAAAAGCTTAGAGTGGACAACATACAACTCAAAAAACTCAGTCCAAATCCAACATCAAAGTGATGTGTGAATGGCTCGCAATTAACAAATTTAACTTAAAAACCCTAAAACAGAATACATAGCTTTCACACTCTAATCTCTCTACCTTCAATTAGGGTAGCACCACTGTTAAATAGAGAAAGATCTTAATGGGTCTGGGCAAAGAATCTAGACAGATATGATGAAGTAATGAAATCAGACAAATTTGATCTTCATTAAAAGCTGATTGATCTTTAAATCTCTTTTGAACAAATTTTACATGAATAGAAACATCAGATCTTTCCAAAAATAACAACCTAAAAGAAATGAAAATATCTTCAAATATATGAAACATAACAACTTCTTTTAATCATAAAATTCCTCCTTGATTTTCGCCACCAATCAGACTAATCACAAAAACAAACACCTGCTAAAAATCCTCCAGAATCAAATCACAACTTTCTGCGAAGTTGCCTAGAACTGACAGACAGATGTTAAAACATCTTCTCTAACAGGAAAAAACGGAAAAAATGACTCGACATATGAAATAGAGAAACTTCTGTTAATCATAAAATTCCTCCCTGATTTTCGCCACCAATCAGACTAATCACAAAAACAAACACCTGCTAAAAATCCTCCAGAAACAAACACCTACTAATCAGAAAACAACAATATTGTCATGAAAATTGAAGATGTTTCAGCATTTGGCTCAACATCTGCCAAGTATTATAACCACGTATGTACTGATGTCTGAGCATCCATGTTAGGATTTCTTATCTGACAACTTGCTATACCTACTATAGAACTTGTTCTTCAGCATGTTAGAACATCTTGTCCAACATGTTGATGTCAGGTTAGTTTTAACAAAATTAATGTCAACATCCACAACAACAGAACTAACATCAACCACTCATTCCCTTAAAGGTTGGAATACAGAGAATGTGTTGACTTGATTAAAAGCATTTAGGGGCTATAAATACAAAAGAACCATGACATTTTTTGGGGATCTCGAATGTTCAAAGAAAAAAATCATACAAAGCTTATTAACGTCCTTGGGAGAGTCAACTCCAACCCTCAACAAACCTTAAACCTCTGACAACCTAATCCATTTGAGGTTGTTACACTAATTATACTTTTATGCAGTACAACTATCACCCACTTTGGGCCCCCGATAAAACTTACTTAGGCCACATACACACATCATATCACCAGGAATTGATCTCACTATCATCCAATAAGGATGATCGAGTAAAGCTCTATGAAGTTCCCTAACACCATCACTAGAGGTTTTGTCAGAGGAGGAAAATCCAATTCCTCTTAAAAAGGTACACCCGTTAGGTGTGGGCAGTACACAACACATCCCTAAAGGCTTCAACATCTTTGGCACAAACGGGGAGCATGAAATCGCCTTCTCGGAAGAAGATGCTGAAGGAACACTCCCTCATAATAACGATCTTATGGTCATCACAATCCAACATGATAACTGAGAGGTGAAGAGGGTTCTAATCGATCATTACATGCCTTCAATTTTTCTATTTTAGAGTACCTTACAAGGGCTCCAAATAGATCCTCTATATATTAGATATTTCGAAGGGTCTTTGGTACGTCTGTCAGGCGATCAAGTGCTAGCTAAAGGTTATGTTGCCCTAAAGACTAAACTAGGCTCGAGGGCGAGCGCCAAAGCCATTAAAGTAAAGTATCTCACAGTAGATGTCGTGTTCCCTTATGACATCATCCTGAGAACACCTGCCCTAAATATGTTAGGGGAGGTTATGTCCACATGCCACTTTAGCTTAAAATACCCCTTTCCTAATGGACATGTGAGTATCGTCAAGAGAGACTAGGTATTCGCCCAAGAATATTATCTAAATATCCTGACATCAATAAATGATTCCCTCATGCTAGCTACAGTCTGATGCATGTTTATCGAAAGTGTAAGAACACGTCAGAGTAATATAAAAGATTGTCGAATCCACAGAGACCAAATGTCAATCTATCGTACATGTTGTTATGGTATGTATCTAAGGCAACTGAGTATAAGGGTTTTAAGGAATGCGCAATGGTAAATAAAATGGTAATTTTAAATAATTAATAAAAGACAGGCTCGAATGTAATTCACGTAATCAATTGATAATCCGGTACTTGTTAATAGAACTACTTATGGGCAATGTTTTCCACTTTGAAAAGAACTAATTTAACAGGAATTGTCGCTTTCGCGTATTCAGAACCGAGTTGTACTCTCTAATCAACCCCTCCTATTGTCACGGATAAAAAGGTGCGTACTGCGTTAGAGTAGTAAACCTATTTTTAAGAAATATAGTATCTTAACTAAGTTGAAAAGTATTTTAACCTGGATTTCTTAGCAAAAAGAGGTTCTCACGAACCAGACTCTAAACTTCATAACGCGTCCGAAAATCGTTTTAAAATCTCTTTTCTTTTTAATCTAAAAACTCCTAATGAACTAGACAAAGCGCTTTTGGCTGTTTTTGAAATAGTTAAAAACAATTGTTTAGATTGAAAGATAAAATAGCCCTTAAGTGTTTCCACATACAATTGTACGGATTACTGGTTTAATTACGATCCTTACATTCTAACCTTTATGAATTTAGTTAGACATAGTAAAGTAAAAGTTCTTTTTATAATTTTTCATAAAAGTAATTTAGTGCGAGTGTGGAAAGTAAATAAAAGTAGTGCGAGTGCGGAAAGTAAATAAAAGTAAAGCGAGTGCGAGAAATAAAGTAATTTAAAGCGAGTGCGAGAAATAAACGAAAGTAAAGCGAGTGCGGGAAATAAATAAAAGTAAAACGAGTGCAGGAAATAAATAAAATAAAGTGCGAGTGCGGATAATAAATGAAAGTAAAGCAATGCGGAAAAGTAAAATACGAACTGGAATTAAAATGGCGGCAGGATTAACTTCCTCCCAGAGTGCTCCAAAACTCGATCACACAGACGTATACAGACTCGATCACTCGATTGCAGTAACACCCCGATGTGGAATGATAACTGCTTTAAAACTAATATATGCCTAGAGAAATCTAAGTTTGGATGAAGAAAAACGAAAATCTAAGGTCCTATTTATAGGAAAACTAAATGCAGGAAAATACCAGGATGCCCCCTCCACTAAAAAGTGGAGGGAAACTATTTTTGCCTTGTGGCGCCCGCCACAAGGCCATGGTGCTCGCCATAGGACTAATAGGGAATGAAAGAGTGGGTATCGTGGGTCTTGGCAGTTGTGGAGTGGTCTTTATCTACCTCTATACCTTTTTCGGAAACTATATGTCCTAAAACAATCCCTTCGGTGACCATGAAATGACATTTTTCCCAATTTAGCACAAGGTTTACCTCCACACATCTTTCCAGGATTTTCTCAAGGTTGATAAGACAATTTTTGAAATCAGATCCACAAACTGAGAAATCGTCCATAAATACTTCCATGATTCCATCTAAATAGTCTGCAAAGATAGACATCATGCAGCGTTGGAAAGTGGCAGGAGCATTACAGAGTCCAAAAGGCACTCTTCTATAGGCAAAAGTTCCAACAGGGCATGTAAAGGTAGTTTTTTCTTGATCTTCAGGGTGAATAGGTATTTGGAAGAATCCTTAATATCCATCTAGGTAACAAAAGTAAGAGTGTCTGGCTAGGCGCTCCAACATTTGGTCTATGAATGGTAATGGGAAATGGTCCTTCCTAGTTGCTTTATTTAATTTTCTATAATCTATGCACATACGCCAACCTCCATCGGTTCTTTTTGCTACAGGATCGCCCTTCTCGTTTTGCACGACTGTGATGCCTCCCTTTTTAGGTACTACATGCACAAGACTCACCCATTTACTGTCTGAGATCTGATATATTATACCTGCCTCTAGTAACTTAAGAACTCCAGTCTTAACTACAGTACTCATTATAGGATTTATTCTTCGTTGGTGTTCTCTGGAGGGTTTTGAATCCTCTTCAAGCAAAATCCGATGCATGCATACGGATGGGCTTATTCCTTTTAGATTTGAGATCTTATATCCTAAGGCTGAGGGATACCTTCGTAAAACATCTAATAATTGGGGTTTTTCCTCTTGGTTTAAGGTAGCACTGACTATAACTGGACGGTTCATTTCTTCATCAAGAAATTCGTATCTCAGGTTTTTAGGCAGTTCCTTAAGTTTTACGGTTGGTTTCATAGGGCAAGGCATAGGATCTGGGGTAAGAGATAAACATTCGTGAAGGTTATCATCAATGTAGGGTTCTTTATAATTGTCATCTTCCAAAATAAGGGTTGATGGTAATTCTATAGATTCAGTTTCTTCTTCTTGTTCTAATTCCCTAATGCATTCTTCGATGATATCTAAGGCATAACAAGCATCTCTTATCACAGGTGCCATAAGAAATTTTGAAAGTATAAATTTTATCTTCTCGTCACCTACCTCAAAGGTTAGTTTCCCTTTTTTAACATCTATTACGGCTCCAGCAGTCGATAAGAACGGTCTACCTAGGAGGATTGGTATGTCGTCATCTTCTTTAATGTCCATGACAACAAAATCAGTAGGTATAAACAACTGACCTATCCTAACAGGGACGTCTTCAAGTATACCTATAGGGTATTTAACGGATCTATCAGCTAATTGAAGTGACATCTTAGTAGGTTGTAATTCTCCTAAGTTTAATCTCTCACAAACTGCTAAAGGCATTAAGCTCACACTAGCTCCTAAGTCTAAAAAAGCTTTTTCGATGACATGATTCCCCAAAACACAAGGAATGGAAAAATTTCCGGGATCTTTATCTTTCTTTGCTAACCTATTTTCGGAAATAGAATTACATTCCACGGGTTTCGGATCTTCAAGTCTACGTTTATTCGTAAGTATGTCTTTGAGAAACTTAGCGTAAAAAGGTATTTGGGTGATGGCTTTTGTAAAGGGGATTTCTACGTGAAGTTTTTCTATAACCTTGACGAATTTTTGATACTGATTATCGATTTGGGTTTTCTTTAATCTTTGAGGGTATGGTATTGGTGGTTTGTATGGCGGTGGTGGTACATAGGTTTTGTTTTTAGGTTCTTCTCCTTTTTCTTGACTTTCCGGGTTTTCAGATTCCTCTAGTTCCTTCTCCTTATTTCTCTCAGAAGTTTCGGGCTCACTTAATCTAGGGTTTAAAGGTTCCTTATAAGCGGTTCCACTTTGTAAAGTAATGGCATTTGCTTGCCCTTTCGGGTTTTGTTGAGGTTGTCCAGGAAACTGTCCTCCAGGTGTAGTCTGAGGGGCTTGGTTTAAAGCTACCTGAGAGATCTGGGTTTCAAGCATCTTATTATGAGTAATAATTTGGTCAACCTTGGTTCCTAATTGGGTAATTAGTTCGTTAACATGGATGTTTTGGTTCATGAACTCTTTGTTTTGTTGTGTTTGAGCGGTGATAAAATTTTCCATAATTTTCTCAAGGCTCGGTTTTGGTGGTACATGTTGCATAGGTTGATTTATTCTTGGGGCTTGGTAACCTTGTTGTCTCGGAGGTGCGGTATTTTGAATAGGGTTATTTTTTTGTAGGAGAAGTTTGGGTGATTCCCCCATCCAAGGTTATACGTGTTTGAAAATGGGTTCCCTTGGGTGTAGTTCACTTGCTCAGTGTTAGTCTCATTTAATAGATTGCATTCGGCGGATTGGTGTCCTTGCGTTCCACATATCTCACAATTCGGCGAAACTGCAGCTACAGTATTCGGGGTTGTGCACATATGTTCGACTCTAAGGGCCAACGCGTCCATTTTAGTTTGCATCATGTCCATAGAGCTTAGCTCATGTATTCCTCCTTGGGCTTCCTTCTTTTCCACTGTCGCTCATTCTACTCCCCATGATTAATGGTTTTGGGCCATATCCTCGATAAGGGCACTAGCTTCAGGGTAAGGTTTGCTCATCAGTGCGCCACCAGCGGCAGCGTCGATGGTCATCTTAGTGTTATAATGAAGTCCATTATAGAAGGTTTGAATGATTAGCCAATTCTCTAAGCCATGATGTGGGCATGCTCTTAATAGCTCTTTATATCTCTCCCAGGTTTCGAACAACGACTCTCCTTGGTGTTGGGTAAATCTGGTTATAAGGTTTCGAAGAAGAGCGGTCTTACTTGGGAAAAAGTATCTAGCAAGAAAAACTTTTCTAAGGTCATCCCAAGTTGTTATGGAATTGGGTGGAAGGGAATCTAACCATGACAGAGCTTTATCTCTGAGGGAAAAGGGAAATAATCTTAAGCGTATCTCCTCAGAAGGATCTCCATTGGTTTTAAAGGTGTTTGCTAACTGAAGAAAGGTTTTTAAATGTTGGTTTGGGTTCTCAGTAGCAAGACCTGCGAATCTGTTGCACTAACTGCAGCAGGGATGGTTTAAGTTCAAAATTATTGGCTGGGATAGCGGGGTTTACTATACTGGAACTAGGTTCCTCGTTAGATGGTTGGGCGAAGTCCTTAAGAGGTCTTCGGTTTTGATCTTCGGCCATAGCTTTCCTATTCCTATAGAAAAACAAACGTGCGCGAGCGTAACATTCAGGTTCAGCTAGAGGGTCTACTAAACTTCCGGCACTGCGAGTCTTTCGCATTGACCGGTGGGTAACAACCTTAGTCTAAACGGTATAACTACAGGGTATGAAATTTGAAGAAATTGATCCCCGACAATAGCGCCAAAAACTTGATGCGTGTTTTTCGCAAGTGTACGAACATGTCAGAGTAATATAAAAGATTGTCGAATCCACATAGACCAAGTGTCAATCTATCGTACCTGTTGTTATGGTGTGTATCTAAGGCAACTGAATATAAGGGTTTTAAGGAATGCGCAATGGTAAATAAAATGGTAATTTTAAATAATTAATAAAAGACAGGCTCGAATTTAATTCACGTAATCAATTGATAATCCGGTACTTGTTAATAGAACTACTTATGGGCAATGTTTTCCACTTTGAAAAGAACCAATTTAACAGGAACTGTCGCTTTCGCGTATTCAGAACCGAGTTGTACTCTCTAATCAACCCCTCCTATTGTCACAGATAAAAAGGTGCGTACTGCGTTAGAGTAGTAAACTTATTTTTAAGAAATATAGTATCTTAACTAAGTTGAAAAGTATTTTAACCTGGATTTCTTAGCAAAAAGAGGTTCTCACGAACCAGACTCTAAAGTTCATAACGCGTCCGAAAATCATTTTAAAATCTCTTTTCTTTTTAATCTAAAAACTCCTAATGAACTAGACAAAGCGCTTTTGGCTGTTTTTGAAATAGTTAAAAACAATTGTTTAGATTGAAAGATAAAATAGCCCTTAAGTGTTTCCACGAACAATTGTACGAATTACTGGTTTAATTACGATCCTTACATTCTAACCTTTATGGATTTAGTTAGACATAGTAAAGTAAAAGTTCTTTTTATAATTTTTCATAAAAGTAATTTAGTGCGAGTGCGGAAAGTAAATAAAAGCAGTGCGAGTGCGGAAAGTAAATAAAAGTAAAGCGAGTGCGAGAAATAAAGTAATTTAAAGCGAGTGCGAGAAATAAACGAAAGTAAAGCGAGTGCGGGAAATAAATAAAAGTAAAGCGAGTGCAGGAAATAAATAAAATAAAGTGCGAGTGCAGATAATAAATGAAAGTAAAGCAATGCGGAAAAGTAAAATACGAACTGGAATTAAAATGGCGGCAGGATTAACTTCCTCCCAGAGTGCTCCAAAATTCGATCACAGACGTATACAGACTCGATCACTCGATTGTAGTAACACCCCGATGTGGAATGATAATTGCTTTAAAACTAATATATGCCTAGAGAAATCTAAGTTTGGATGAAGAAAAACGAAAATCTAAGGTCCTATTTATAGGAAAACTAAATGCAGGAAAAGACCAGGATGCCCCCTCCACTAAAAAGTGGAGGGAAACTGTTTTTGCCTTGTGGCGCCCGCCATAGGACTAATAGGGAATGAAAGAGTGGGGATCGTGGGTCTTGGCAGTTGTGGAGTGGTCTTGAGACGTGGCCATGTCATGGCAGATCCCATGGCGCCCGCCACGGTGGATGACGTAAGTGTAAAACGCTGAATTTCTAGGTTTTCGTCCGTTTCCACTCCTTTTTCGCTCCTTTTCTCGATTTAAGCCCCGATTACATAAAAAACCTGAAAACAAAGAAAAACAAAGTAATAACATAACTAAATAACAATAAAATCTAAGAATGCATGCGAAATCGGAGTCAGAAATACGGTGAATTTTAGCGTGATCACAGTCCCTCACCATGGAATGGATGACTTTGTCACAGAGAGTTGGGACCCAAGATTAGAAGTAGAAAGTGAAAGAAATACTCAAACCGAAGATTTGAAAGAGGTCAATATCGGGACCCTGCTACATTCAGACACCAAGTTGGACATCTCACTGTCTAAATAGGAAGAAGAATATTTAATCGCCTTGCTCACCAAGAATGTCAACTTGTTTTCCTAATCTCTTTTAGATATGTTGGGAACTGAAACTAGAGTGCTATATCACCGACTTGTCATTATTCCTACTTCTACTGCTATGGACTTGCACTTTTATCCTATATGAGAATCTGCATCCATTGATGAATGGTTAGACAATTGTGGTCCTTATAAATTAATTGTTCTATGGTGTTTCCTTGACAATTGTGGTCCCTTGTAAAATAATTGTTCTATACAGCTTACTTGATGTAACTTTTTACATGGATCGTGAGTAAAAACATTGTTTTCATACGAGTATGTGCTCTTAAATTGCTATTGCAAATTCAAATCCCGTTACAGCTATCAGTGTATTTCTTAATCCACACAATTATCCTTTTTTGTTTTAATAGAGTATTTAAGTAAACGTGTTTCTATCCTCTTTTCAATTACTATGACAAAATTTGTTAGATATGTGGGTATGATAATCCTGGATAACTTCGAAGAATCGTGTTCGTACACTTTCCGAATAAAGTATTTCGACCATATTCTTGCCTGGGTTCACGAAATCTTTGTGGGGATAATTCTTGAAGAACGATTTGTTTCCGGCAAAAGAAAACTGTTCGGGAATGTAGAGAGAAAGTTTTCGGTTTTGTTGTGTGTCTTCAAACTGAGGCCAAATGACTCCTTATAAAGGAGATCAATAATTCAAAACGACAAGACACAATTGTTCAGAAAAACGGTTACGTCTGTAGCGAAAGGGTTCAACTGTTCAAAAGTCAAGGGCTCTGCCCCTTGGAACCCCAACGGGGCGCTGCCTCGCACCCCGCCAGGGGCTTCGCCCCTTGGAACCCCGTTTGAATTATTCGCATTCAATTATACGTTGGCTCGACGAGCGTGCACTCCGCACTACCCTAATTCGTTTCCAAGCTTTAACGCATAATTGCATCGGCCTGTAGTAAATCTCATTACTACTAAAATACATTGATGATACTAAAATCACCAACAAATCCCCCCCCCCCATTTTAGTGTAATCCTTGATTTACTCAGTATATACAATAATATATACAAGGGTATAACACACAGGTATAACAATCAAACAAATGCATAAATGAAAATGTCTTGCGATTGAATTTTCATCTTAGTATAAATACACATTCCAAATACTCGAAAATCGGGGTGTCATAGCGATTGAACCCGTCAATCCATTTGAATATCTGAAGATATAATACACATATGTTTCTTACAATACTCTACTATTCATACTTGACAATTTACAAGCCATGTGTCCTTATCCATTAATAAGCATATAGGAAGCCAAGTCCAAGCTTCTTGAAGCGGCAAAACTTCATGCTCATATAGGTGATTCTTTTAATCTTGCACCTGCATTTGCAATTTTCCAAAAGAAACATTAAGAAGATATACTTCAACCTAGCCATCACTTGCAGGTCTGAGCACATACCTTGGGAAGACAAACACATTTGCTCCAATCTCTAACTATGATCTTTCCACATTGAATTTTGCTTCTAACGTTGTATTAGAAGGGAATTGGGTATATCTTAGCTAATAGATTTAAATGGACTTTAATCCCATCCCAATTACCAACTTATTCACTAAGTCTCTAGCTAACCTTTCGTCAAGTGGTCAGCTAAGTTTTGTTGCGGCCGAACAAATTCAATAGATATCACCCCATTCATGATTAATTCCCTAATCATACTATGTCTAACACCCAAATGTATAGACTTTCCATTGTATATTTGACTATAAGCTTTAGCCAATGTGGCAGTACTATCACAACAGATAGAGATTGGTGATATCGATTTAGGCCATATCGGAATCTCATATACCAAGTTCCTTAGCCATTCCGCTTCTTTACCAGCAGCAACTAATGCTACAAATTCTGATTCCATTGTGGAACCAGTTATACATGTTTGCTTCTTGGAAGCCCATGAGATGGCACCTCCCTTAAGCAAGAACACCCATCCACTTGTAGAGGATGAATCTTCAGCATTATTTATCCAACTAGCATCCGAATAACCCTCTAACACCGAAGGAAATCCCATATATGACAATCCATAATTTATTGTACCCTTCAAGTACTTGAATACCCTAGTTATTGCATGCCAATTATGTCTACTAGGATTACTAGTAAATCCGCTCAACTTTCCAACCGCATAAGCAATATCCGGTCTAGTGCTAATCATAACATACATCAAAGAGCCTATAGCTTTTGAATATTCGAGTTGATCCACATGTTTACCTGTATTTGGCATAAGTTTTTCTCCCGGATCCATGGGAGTACTTACTGGAGAACAACTTTCATAATTGAACTTCTTGAGTATTTTCTCAATGTAATGAGATTGCGTAATTACAATCCTCTTATTCTCTCGTTTAATCTTAATACCAAGAATAACGTCCACTTCTCCCATATCCTTCATGGAGAACTTTGATGACAAGAAATTCTTCATTTTATCAATTTGATTTTGGTCAGTGCCAGAGATCAACATGTCATCAACATATAGACAAATGAAAACTCCTTTACCGGATGTATCAAATTTGCTATATACACATTTGTCAGCTTGGTTTAGAATGAAACCATTAGACAAAACAACCTCATCAAACTTTTGATGCCACTGCTTCAGAGCTTGTTTCAGCCCATACAATGACTTAACTAGCTTACACACTTTATGCTCATTACCAGGCATTACAAATCCTACAGGTTGCTTCATATACACTTCTTCTTCCAAATCACCATTCAGAAATGTTGTTTTGACATCCATTTGATGAATCACTAGATTATGAATAGCCGCCAAGGAAATCAACAATCTAATAGTAGTGATACGGGCAACAAGAGCATATGTATCGAAATAATCAATCTCTTCCTTTTGTCTGAAGCCTTGGATAACTAATCTAGCTTTAAACTTGTCAATTGTACCATCGACTTTCATCTTCCTTTTGAAGATCCATTTGCAACCCAATGGTTTGCATCCTGGTGGTAAATCAGATAACACCCAAGTATTATTATCCATGATAGAACCAATCTCTTCATCAATTGCTTCTTTCCAAAAAACAGAATCTCGTGATTTCACAACTTCATCATACGTTCTTGGATCCTCCTCTATACTATAGCAATAATAGTATTGAGTGTCAATATGATCCTTTGATCCCTCAATTAAATATAGTTGAAAATCATATCCATAAGATCTAGATTTTCTAGCTCTTTTGCTCCTACGGGGTTCAAGTGTCTCACTTGGCACATCATTTGAATGATCATCCCTTAGAGATTCATCTGAATTAGGTATAGAGTCCTTTGGTCTAGGTACAGAAGAGAAACAATTCTCATCAAATATGGCATCTCTCGATTCTATACTCGTGTTAATAGAAATCGAGTCATTAGGTTCTATAACATAAAACCTATAGGCCTTGGAGTGCTCAACATATCCAACAAAGATGCAAGCTACACCCTTTTCGCCCAAAGTTTTCCTTTTTGGGTCCGGGAGTCTAACCACGGCCCTACAACCCCAAACACGTAGAAATGTTAAGTTGGGTCGTTTCTTATACCAAAGTTCATATGGGGTAGTCTTGTTCCTTTTATTAGGAACCCTATTTAACAAATAGCAAGCCGTTATCATAGCATCTCCCTAAAACCCTTCACTCAAACCAGAGTAAGATAACATGGCATTTACCATTTCCTTAAGAACTCTATTTTTCCTTTCAGCCACACCATTTTGTTGATGTGTATAAGGTGCCGTAGTCTCATGAATGATTCCTACAGATTGGAAAATTTCAGGATCATAATATTCACCACCTCTATCTGTACGTAATGTTTTAATCAACACATTTTGTTGTACTTCAACTTCAGTTTTATAAATTTTGAATTTATCCAAGGCTTTGTCCTTAGCGTGCAACAAATAAATATAGAAGAATCTAGATGCATCATCTATGAAAGTGACAAAATATTTTGTATGCCCTAATGATGGAGTAGCACGTAAATCACATAAATCACTATGTATCAACTCAAGAATGACAGATTTCCTTGTTATACTTTTAAAAGGTTGCCTAGTGATCTTTGTTAACATGCAAGTTTTACAATTTTCTACATTTTTATCAAAAACATGAATTAAATCATTTTTAGACATTTCATGCATTCTTTTATAATGTACATGTCCTAGACGAGCATGCCATAACGATGAATTGATAACATTCAAAGAAGACATAAATACAGAACCAGAATCATTAGGAACTCCATTCAAATTCATCATAAACATACCATTATTATAATATCCAAATCCTACATACACACCAGACTTCGATAATACATATTTATCGGATTTACACACTTGCTTGTATCCAAGCTTATTTAATACAGGACCAGAAATTAAATTCTTACGTAATTTAGGAACATACAAAACATTAAACAAAGTAATAGTCTTTCCAGAACTGAATTCTAGCACCACGTTTCCTTTGCCTTCAACGGGAGCGAAGTGATCATCTCCCATGTAGAGGACAAAATCATCTTCTACTGGAACAAGAATCTTGAACCAGAAACGATCCTTGCAAACATGTGTTGTGGCGCCAGAATCAATCCACCACGCGATAGCATCATCCTGCACATAAAATGCTTCAGAATTTAGTGAAACTGAATGTTTAATCAAACTATTCAAATCACGAATTGATTTCTGACCTTGGTTTTCGGATTGGTCCTTAGACCCCTTTCCTGAACCACTTGCATTCGTGTTATCGTGCTTTTTGGCGGAACGACATCCTTCTTGAAGTGGCTTGTTTTTCCACATTTCCAGCATTCTAGTTTTGGTTTCTTGTTAGCACCGAAACTGCCTTTTTTGTTCTTGAAAGCACACTTCTTTCCTTTATTTTTGTTGTTATCGTTCTTACCACCCTCTTCGACCATATTAATCGAGGGTCCAGCAATTTCTTTGCCTTTTCCTTTGTCATCCTCATGCGCTCTTAGAGATTCTTCTATGCGCAAGTGACTTCCAAGTTGGACCAAAGACAGTTCGTCTTTTCCATGCTTCAGATTGTGTTTGAAATCCTTCCACGAAGGAGGCAACTTGTCTATGATGCTTGAGACAAATATTGTTTCATTCATCTTCAATCCGTGTTGTGTGAACTGTCCAAGAATTCAGAGGAGTTCATTGAATTGTTCCATGACAGACCTCGATTTAACCATTTTGTAATTGTTGAAATCGGTTACCAGGAACTTTTTACTGGATGAGTCCTATGCATGTACTTGGATTCGAGACAATCCCACAATTCCTTTGCAGATTCCATGTTTTGATAAATATCAAATAAGGGATCAGACATACCGTTAAGAATGTGCCCTATGCATATGTAGTCATCGTTCTCCCATTTTGATCTGCGTCTTAGATTTTCAACTATATCGTCCTCCAGAAGTTCAGGAATCATTGTAGACAAGACGTGCACCACCTTCAACGTTGTCAACATGAAATGCATCTTTTTATGCCAACGCCTGAAGTCTTGTCCTTGAAACTTGTCCAATTTTCCGAAGTTTGTAGTCATCTCCTTGATGGTGCTTCCTCCAACCATGATTATCAGAGAATACTTTGTTCGTTTGTTAGATATGTGGGTATGATAATCCTGGATAACTTCGAAGAATCGTGTTCGTACACTTTCCGAACAAAGTATTTCGACCCTATTTATGGGTTCCCGAAATCTTTGTGGGGATAATTCTTGAAGAACGATTTGTTTCCGGCAAAAGAAAACTGTTCGGGAATGCAGAGAGAAAGTTTTAAGTTTTGTTGTGTGTCTTCAAACTGAGGCCAAATGACTCCTTATATAGGAGATCAATAATTCAAAACGAAAAGACACAACTGTTCAGAAAAACGGTTACGTCTGTAGCGAAAGGGTACAACTGTTCAAAAGCCAGGGACTCTGCCCCTTGGAACCCCAACGGGGCGCTGCCCCGCACCCCGCCAGGGGCTTCGCCCCTTGGAACCCCAACGAGGTGCTGCCCCGCACCCCGCCAGGGGCTTCGCCCCTTGGAACCCTGTTTGAATTATTCGCATTCAATTATACGTTGGCTCGACGAGCGTGCACCCCGCACTACCCTAACTCGTTTCCAAGCTTTAACGCATAATTGCATCGGCCTGTAATAAGTCTCATTACTAGTAAAATACATTGATGATACTAAAATCACCAACAAAATTCCATAGTTAGAAATAGGAATCCGGTACTACATTGAAAAAGTCCATATTAGATAAACAGTTACATTCTCATTTATAGTTATTTCAAATCCAATTGATATGAACATGCCATAAGTTTGTTTACAAATTATTTAATCATATTCAATACGTGTCAAATATTAAATAATAACATTTATTTTAAATGAAATCAAAAAATTAATTCACCATTGAAATTTAATATTTGGCTGTTAATGAAATTAATTAGCTTAGACTTATGTTAATAAAATTATCTTACTAATAAAAAGTTGTTAGTTGTTACCAAAAAAGAAGAGGAAAGCTTAGTTATTTTTATTGAGAGATATTTAGACGTAAGAAAAAAGGAAAGCGAAATTAATGCAGTTAGGGTGATTATTCACACCGGTTTCACGAGTTTCATGCGGGCCGTCACTCTCTCGTAGTCTCTGTTTTTTCATTTCCCATCCTTTGGTCTCTGTTCACTTCAACTATCTCTTTTTTTCTTTCTTTCTTTCCTTTTTCCCTTAACCCACATTCATTTCAATTATTCTATTCCTTATCAACTCTACCCCACCGCCCCAAATCATAACATAACATAACATTCCCCCCTTTCATATATAACAATACCTCTAACTCTTCTTTCCTTCACCCTCACAATTCAAGAGTTTCTTTCTTCTTTCCGTCTTCTTCTTCATGCGTAACACAATGTGGAGATAGCGATTCTCTCTCAGATCTGATTCTTTCCGTATAGCCCAAGGTAACTTCTAATCGATTTTCTCATTCCGTTTACTCAAACATTCACGTAATTTCTCATTCAAATCACGCTTTTCTTAATGCAACTTTTCATTTCCGATTCTGTTTCGCTAACGGTATGGATCTAAGTAAGCGTTTATTAATTTATCGCTCTACTTGTTTTCTTCTATTTTCAATTGGTGAATCCGTTCAAAGTTGTAGTTGCTTCGAAATTTGCGGTAATAAGTTAATCACTGCATGCGTCAGAGTCTATGATATTGATTTTCATTGATTGTTTGGTTATTCCATGTTGAAACTTTTTTCATTCGTTTTTTATCTTGTTGTTTTGATTTACTAACTCGCGCGTAGTGGATGAATCTATTAGATCTGCTACTTTTCTTTGATAATTCCTTAATTTCGTGTTATATGAGAGATGATATAATATATAGATCAGATACATTGATTATTTAATGAAACTAAAATGTGGATGGTATGGTGTGTAATTGTTGTTTTTATAATGATCAGGTCTAAACTATCTGTAAGATACTTGACCTGCTGACACGTGATAACATGGCGCAAGTGAAATATTCTAGAATAGATAACAAACGGTCTACGTCGGGTTACTGTTCGACGGTGACTATTGTTGTGTTTGTGGCTCTATGTTTGGTTGGGCTATGGATGATGACGTCGTACTCTGTAGTTCCTGTGCAAAATGTAGATGAGACTTCGGTGAATAATAAGAATGAGGTGAAAGAACAGAGTGAGGTGAAGGATCAGGCAAGTGAGGCTACTAGTGATACAAGTAATAGCAATGCTCAGCAGTTTGAAGATAAGCAGGGAGATCTGCCTCAGGATGCAACCAAAAGGGATAGTAGTGTCACATCCGGAAACAATCCTGTTATCCCAGAAAAACAGGTAGTTATTTCTGATAAGGCTCCTGAAGATACCAAGCTGGTATATGCTGATTCAACTCAGTACGTGAAGCCTTCTGATTCGGATGAGAGCAATAACAAACCTGTTTTGGGCGAGGATAACAAGAAATCTGATTCTGATGAGGGTGAAAAGAAGTCCAATTCTGATGAGAGTGAGAAGAAGTCCGATTCTGATGAGAGTAAGAAGTCCGACTCTTATGAGAGTGAGAAGAAGTCCGACTCTTATGAGAGTGAGAAGAAGTCTGATTCTTATGAGAGTGAGAAGAAGTCTGATTCTTATGAGAGTGAGAAGAAGTCCGATTCTTATGAGAGTGAGAAGAAGTCCGATTTTGTTGAGAGTGAGAAGAAGTCCGATTTTGTTGAGAGTGAGAAGAAATCCGATTCTGATGAGAGTGAGAAGAAATCTGAATCAAATGGTAACGGACAATCTGATTCAAATGAAAAGGGGAATAGCCCTGGTTCAGATGAAAGTGAAAATAAAACCAATGACTCAAATGGAAAAACAGATAATAAAACAGAAGAAAAGGTAGATCAAAGTGATAATCAGGGGTCTGATGAAAGCTCTAATGAGAAGAAAACAGAAGAAAATACCAACAACCAGGGCTCTAATGAGGTACTCCCTTCTGGGACCCAGTCAGAGCTTCTGAATGAGAGTACAACTCAAAATGGTTCTTTTACAACACAAGCAGCAGAGTCAAAGAATGAAAATGAGATTCAAAAATCCTCCAAGCAGTCTGCTGGGTTCAATTGGAAACTCTGCAATGTCACTGCTGGCCCTGATTACATTCCATGCCTTGACAACTTGAAGGCAATTAAAAGCCTTCGAACTACTAAACACTATGAACACAGAGAAAGGCAATGTCCTCAAGATCCTCCTACCTGCCTTGTCCCTCTTCCTGAAGGATATAAACGCCCAATTGAGTGGCCCAAAAGCAGAGAGAAGGTAATAATAAACTAGAATGCTTGACATTCTTAATTTATCATTTTATTAATTGAAAAATAATATATGTATATTTTTTGTTTTCTTTCAGATATGGTATTCCAATGTTCCACATACTAAGCTTGCTGAATATAAGGGGCACCAGAATTGGGTAAAAGTTACAGGCGAGTATCTTACTTTTCCTGGTGGTGGAACCCAATTCAAACATGGTGCGCTTCATTACATTGACGCTATACAAGAGGTAAATATATTTTGTTTCAGGAAGTCAGGAACTATACACTTATTGTGCAATAGGTGATATCATCTTCATTTGAACTTTTACCTAAAGTTTTCATCTAAGTGGTTGGAGAACGTATTAATCATAATTTTTATGTTTTCATATTAGAATTTCTATGCAGAATTGCAGATATGTGATATATTTTCTTGATGTTGCTAAGTATTTTACTTATAATGAATATTGATGATGCAGTTCGTACCTGATATTGCTTGGGGCAAACAAACACGTGTGATATTAGATGTTGGATGTGGTGTTGCCAGCTTTGGTGGCTTTCTCTTTGAAAGAGATGTACTTGCAATGTCATTTGCACCAAAAGATGAACACGAAGCTCAGGTACAATTTGCACTTGAAAGGGGAATTCCTGCTATATCTGCTGTGATGGGCACAAAGAGGCTTCCATTCCCTGCTAGAGTATTTGATGCAGTCCATTGTGCACGCTGTAGAGTTCCATGGCATATAGAAGGTATTTCAATATGTCAATAACCTAACCTTCATAGTGGCGATTCGATGAATTTTCGGTGATACAAGCTTGAAATTTTTATTCAGCATTTTAATATTTCACCTGCATCATTAGGGTATTTATATTATACATAATATGTGTAAATAAATTGGCTTTTATTTTAGATGCTCAATATTTGTTCATGTGTAGGTGGGAAACTCCTCTTGGAGCTGAATAGAGTATTGCGACCTGGTGGTTTCTTTGTATGGTCTGCTACTCCTATTTATCAGAAGCTTCCTGAAGATGTAGAAATATGGAAAGGTAAATGATAGCACATACTTATATGCTTATTTTAAGCATTTAAACTTTGGTATATCAAGTTTGACATTTTATGAGTTAAATTTACAGAAATGAAGGCACTAACAAAAGCCATGTGCTGGGAAGTGGTAAATATCAGCAAGGACAAACTTAATAGAGTTGGTATAGCTGTATACAGGAAGCCAACTTCTAATGAGTGTTATGAGAAACGTACCAAGAATGAGCCTTCTCTATGTCAAGACTCTGATGATCCTAATGCTGCATGGTATTTCTCCCCTGACTGAGTCATTAGAGTGTTTTACATTAAAAAGAAAATTTGAAGATATTCATCTTTATCTGTAATATATGGTTGATGGCCTCTTTCGTCACAGGAACATTTCATTGCAAACATGCATGCACAAAGTGCCAGTGAGTTCGACAGAACGTGGGTCACAGTGGCCAGGGAAATGGCCAGCAAGACTCGGCCAATCACCTTACTGGTTATCAAACTCTGAAGTTGGAGTTTATGGAAAGCCTGCTCCCGAAGATTTTGCGGCTGATTATGAATACTGGAAACGTGTCGTGACCAAGTCTTATCTAAATGGGATGGGCATTCAGTGGTCCAATGTGCGCAATGTCATGGACATGAGATCTGTCTATGGAGGGTGAGCAAAATTTGCTTTTTCCAATATTACTCTGAATTATATTGACATGCGATTATTGTCTCATTTGTCTGAAACCTTCCTCTGATTTTTGGATTCCAGGTTTGCAGCAGCTTTGAGAGATTTGAATATTTGGGTTATGAATGTGGTTCCGGTAGACTCACCAGACACACTTCCTATTATTTTTGAACGGGGGCTATTTGGCATATATCATGATTGGTGTGAGTCATTTAGCACATATCCCAGATCCTATGATCTACTTCACGCAGATCATTTGTTTTCAAAGCTTAAGAAAAGGTACTAATGCCTACTATTTCGTTTCTTGTTCATTCAGCAAACCTTGGTTTTCAGAAAAGAAACAATCTGTATGTTTATCTCATTTTGAAATATTTATCGTTCAAACAGATGCAAGTTTGAAGCTGTAGTGGCCGAGGTTGATAGAATTCTCAGACCTGAGGGAAAGCTTATTGTCCGAGACACTGCTGAGACCATTAACGAGCTTCAGAGCTTGCTGAAGTCTATGCAGTGGGAGGTTCGCATGACTTACTCTAAAGAAACAGAGGGCTTTTTATACATCCAGAAGTCCAGATGGCGGCCTACTGAATTGGAAACAGTAGAGTATGCTATTGATTAAACATGGTCGATATTCCAACAGGAGTTAGGTGATTTTTGGTTTTGGTTGCTCAATATTCTTGTGTAAGTGTGTTTCCGCCATCATTCATGTATTGTTAAGTTAGGCATTTATTTTTTTCTTTGGTTATTTATTTTGATCTCCACTGTTAGGAGATTTGTTTCTTTTGCTGTAACATGGCGCCATAGTTAAGGATATCGAATCACATTCTTGCAATTGTTGAGGCATTGGATACTTGATAGTTTAGATTTTCAAAGGTTTAGTAAGGTGTCCACCAAAATTTGGTACTAGTTTTGTAATTGAATATTTGGACTAGAACAAATACAGTATATTATTGATTCAAATATCAAATACTGATAGTTAATACTGATACTAGATGTCTTGTAAATCTATTATTAGAAAACGTAAATCTGTTTTGTTTATTTGTTTTTATTATGCTAATCTACAATACTGATTACAATTTACAACCACTTATTTTACTTGAAGCAGTCCCATATATTGATTACAATAGCTTATTTTACTTGATGCAGTGAAGTCAAGTGTAAGTAGCTTCTACGTAAGGTTTACTTAAGGTGAATGTCTGACAGTGACTTGATTTTTTCGCGCTTTAAGAAGGCCTAGCCCATAAACAAAACAAAAGAATCTACACCAAACCGTTGCTACTAGTGCGACTACCTCTAATGTTCTCTAGATAATATTAAATATAAAATTTGGGCACTCCTCATAGTCATAGTAGAGGATTCCTTCTATAAGTTTAATTCCCAGTTTTGCAAAAGCGTTCACACATTTGTTTGTCTAACGGAAAATGTGAACAATTTGAATATTTCCGTCTTGTCTTATGGTGCTTTTGATTTTGCAAATAAGATTTAGCACTGGGCCACATTTAAAAATCATTCTTGTGATTGTTTCAAACATTGGACCACCACTCGTCTATACCCCTTGATTGAGCAAAAATGAGACCTTCCCACTCATCCCGAAGTTATGCTACTAAGGCATTGCTCTTCATCTGTATTTAGACGAAGCCATTTAGATAAACAATTTAATACAAGAATGCGTATGCCATTTAGATAAATTTTTGGATAAGAAAAATATCCTACATGATTTTGTTCAACATAATAGTCAAATTACTATGATCATTGTCAAACCTCATCTTGTTCATGTAAAGCAAAATGTACCAAATAATGTTAGTAATTAATTATAATATAGATTGTGTCAAAGTGAATTTTAAAGGCCTCTAAATAATAGCTGAAACCTTATTCTAAATTACCAATGTAATTTAGAATATTTTTTATAATATTTTTTATAAAGGACTACTTTCATTAAAGGCCAATCGACAAAGAAACAACACTAGAAGTCGATAACAGAAACAACACTAGCAGTCGATAACAGAGGGCAAGGCCCTAACCAAGTTCTAGAACCAACCCTTTTAGCAAGCCTTGCAAGGTTATGGGCAACAACATCGTTATTCCTACTAAAATACAAGACAGAAAAAACAAAAAAAGATCTCGCCAAACTCCTACAATCTTCCGCAATATGCTCGATCAAAGTATGGTCCAATCGGAGGTTTAAACAGTCCACAATTACCATCGCATCCGAATAAATCACCAACCTATCAATCTTCAAATTTTTTGTTAGCTGAATACCCCAACGAATAGCCATCATCTCCGCAGTTGTTGGATCTGCACCCTGAAAGTTACGCCAGCAGACGGAAAGAATGACGTTTTGTTCCGCGTCAAAGATAACACAACCAAACGAAGTAAACCTCTCGTCAAAAACAGCAGCATCCACTTGCATAGGAAAGACATTTAAGCCAGACAGAGAATCCAGAGAAACCGAATTAGACTTCGCATCCTTCTTGGGATTCCACTTGTTGAACTCAGTGACTAAGTTGAGGGCATCCTGGACCACTTTCAGAGGGTTAGGGGAAACATCCTGGAAAATTAAAGCATTCTTGTAGCGGTAAAAACACGAGTGTAAGCTATTGGTTAACTTAACTCAAAGTAAACAGAGTCGTCAACACGCTTTTATTTTATTCCAAGAGGAAAAGGAAAAAAGAGCGAATAAATCCTAATGAATCTAAAAGCAAAAAGTTAAAGAAACACAACAAAGAAACAAGTAAGGGGATAAGTTACACAATGGGAATGTTTTACGCACCCAAAATGTCTGTGGTACTCCACGGGAGCCTTTTGAAAAATTTACTGCTTTTGGTTTGAAAATGGTTTGCAAAAATGAGAGTGAAGAGGTGAGAGAAAGTTAATTTTTTATATTTGTATTTGGAGAAGTTTACCGCCTCATGCCTACGTACCCACAAAGTGCAATGCAAGATCAAAACCCCGTAGTTCGTGGTACAAATAGTGAAAATGGTGGGTTGTGATTAATTTTATTAAGTGAAGAGAATTTGTCATCTTCAAGTGGATGGCCAAACAAACTACCATGAGAATGAAGGCATGGACTCATACATCATTATGGGAAGGGCGTCAACTCGGATAAAATCAACGAGTATGTCACTAAACCCCCACAAATGACAAGAGACTCAATTACATCAAACTACAACCATGGAGATTGAGAGACTTGCACCCGACTAAAGAATAATGACTCATAATCGGCACTCTTTTAAGAAAATAAACAAAAGTGCACAAAAGCACAGAACAATTTGAATGTGTTTGATTCTTTTTATTTTTTGAATTAAGGTCAACATGATTAGATTCATTGATTTTAAAAGAGAAAAAAAAAGAGTAAAAGCCACTTGACAAAAGTCAAGGTTTTTGTTTATTAAAGAGGCGATGATTTAAAAAAGAAGGAATCCTTTGAAAAAGGGAGAAGGTTTTGAAAATTGAAGAATGAGAGGAGATGAAGGGACTATCCTAAAAAAGAAATAAGGAGATAAGGGAAGAAAGATCTAACCAAACTTGATGACATTCCAAATTATGAGCATAAGAGTTTCATCCTTATAAGCTAGCAAATGGCCAAATAAAGGCTAAATCCAACTTCATGAAGATCAAAGCAAGGGGAAGGGATCCTAAAATCTAAGTCCAAAATCTCCATTCCAATGGCAAGGATAGTAGCCAAAAGTCCACAAATTAAAGTCACAAGTTTTTTAGAGGTTTAATCTTTTATTAATTTTTTGTGTCCAAATGGACAAAAGGAAAATCAATAATTAAAATAATAAGAACAAATAATAAACATGATATGGATGAATAAAGCAAAATATGATAAAGACAATAAAAGTGCAAGAAATTAAATGTTAGTAACAAAAAAGAAATTAAAGTGCAAGAATCTAAATATTAATAATAAAAGTATAATAATATTCACATAATAATGGTATGGTGAACTTAATCAACCACAACAAAAAATAAAGAGTAACCAAAATCGAAGGCAACCGGATCCGCTTAGCATCTTACACTATAACGATTAATCAAGCCAAACCGAATCGAATTCAATGAAATTTGAAAGGCGATTGGAAGACCCAAAGTACCTACGCATCAAACATTCATAAGTCTCGATTCTTAATGCAATATGATTAACCACTTTGTGATTACGCGATCAACAAGAGATCCGGTCCACGAAAGTGCAAGTACCCAATTATATTTTTATTCCGAAGTCGGGACACATTTAGGTCTATGTTAAGCAATCGCCGAGTAATTTACGAAGTAATTACCCTACAAATGAGACCGACCACCACCACTTAAGGTGCATAATGTTAGTGCTAATGCATGCGAGATAAACGTTATGTAAATCGTTATCCGGACGCGATACGACACAAAACTAAAGGTGAATACCAAATTAAGTCGCACTTATGATATTCTTCCATCCTTAAGTTCAATCACTCATCTTGGTGGATTCAAGCATGAAAATGTATCACTAATGCAAAGTACCTTAAATGAATTGAATAATCCACTTAAAGGTAGTTTTGAATTAATGAACATTAACTACTCTAATCTACACCCAAAGTTCATTGAAATTAAGGAGAAATCACTCCCAAAAGTGCTTCCCAAGGTAAAAATAAAAAGGAGGAAGAAGAAGAAGAAAGAGGAACCAAAAAGGGGCTTGAAACTAGCCAAAAACACCATTCTGACTTGTGTTAACCGATTAACCAATTGGTTAACGCAAGCAGATTTTGAATAATTTACACTGTTTTGAAACTGGTTAATTGGTTAACCAATTGGTTAACTGGTTAACGTTGTACCAGAAGCTGAAAAATGCAGAAAATTCAGCATGATCCATTTTGAAACCTTTTCTCAAACATTGGATGATCATGATCTGAATTTGCACGAATTTTAAAACCAAAATACAGTGGAATCCATGCAATCAAACAACAAATAAAGATCCAAAGGATCTAGAAACAAAGGCACCAAGGATCTACATCTTGAATGTTGATGGTGAATATGAGTTTATGGAGGAAGATGAATTACCAAAAACTTTTCTTCAAATTGGACCAACACAAGCTTAGATCTACTGAAATTGATGAGCAAAAGAATGAAAGGATGAAGGTTTAGCTCAAGTTAATCAAGAATTCAATGTGAATTCTTGATAACTTCAAAAGAAAGAAAGATGAGCTTTGGAGAATTTTGGTGTTGGGGGAGTATTTTGCAAGAGGTTTTGTGGCTATCAAAAGCTTGTGGAATGAATGAAATTGTGGTCCTATTTAAAGGCCTTAGATATGGAAATTTGGTGGAATGGAGCTTGCTTTGGTAATTTGAATTTAGGTTTGGTAGTTGGAATTTTGGTGGGAAATGGAAAAGAGTGGTGATTAATGAGGGTTTATGGTAGGAAATGATCAAAGTGATGTAGAGAAATCAGAAACCAATGGATCTAGAATATTCCAATTAAATCAATGATCTAAGGGTGCTGAATTTGAATAAAAAATTCAAATTTCGCACTGGTTAACCGGTTAACCAAGCTGAAATTTGAATTTTTTTTATCAAACATGGTTGCTTGGTTGTTTCGACCCGATTCTTGTTGTGCGTCGAAGAAATAAACACATGAACCTGGAAAATCCTTTGAATGAATTAATTAACTTGAGAAATCCTTGATCAGATAAAAATTTGAATTATTTGCGGATCAACTTCGACTTTTTCTGTGAAATTTACTCGAGCTGCAGGACTGCTATATTTGGCATTTTCACATGGTTCCTCTTCCTGAAAAATGTTAGCAAGAGGAAACAAAATATTTTTGGATTTTGATTAATGGTTAGTAAACACAAACAAATAAAGTAATTAAAGACAACGGTGATCCCCTACGAGGCATAAACCTAACCTGAGAAGAACCGTGCAACCAGTGCGATCTCGTTTGTATGCAAGATGCAGATGAAATGCGGAAAAAAATCTTAGGGCAAAAATTAGGGTGCTACAGCTGCCCCTATTTAAGTTTCTTCAATCTGGAGATATAAAGATTGACATCTTCGTCTCTGCAAGATGGGAGAAACTTAAATACAGAAAACCCAAATTTTTATCCTAAGAGAACATCATATGATATGAATATGAGATGATATGCAAACCCAAGATCTTTGTGGGGAACATAAGACCACTAGAGGAAAGCAAAAGCTTGGGGACACAAAAGAAATATCCCGCCGGGGAAAACAAAAGACACCAAAAGAGTTACCAGGAAAATAAATCACTGGATAACTGACTCCACATGGGGAAAAGAAAAAAATGATACAATCAAGATAATAGGGTTCAACGGGAAAGAGTAAACACTCTTACAGGGAACAATAACCAATCAAAGTATTTGAGTCCAAAAATGGAGGAATACCGAGTCGGAATAGAATTATCAACTATCGGTTTACTGGGTAGAAGATACGAGAATAATGGACTCAAATATCGATTTACTGGATAGGAGCAAAACAGAGAGGGATAACCTCCGCTACCTTTTACTAGGTAGAAAAACCTCAACTACTTGATTTACTGGGTAGGATCACAACAAAGGGGAACAACTTTATTACCTTTTTACTGGGTAAAAAGAAGAACTCTCAACTATCGGATTTACTGGGTAGGAGTACAAGCAAAAGAGCTTGATTAATTTGGTAATATTACCCACTATCGAAAAATTGATAGCTTAATTCCAAAGTAATATACTCAAGCTGGAGAAAATATTGCCCAGTATCAAACAATGATAGCTTAATTCCAAAGCAAACATTACTCACAAAAGGGGACCAAAATTCAATCCAAGAACAAATTGGAGAGAAACGGTCAAACAAGACTCATCCCGAGGAGGAAATATCTCAACTGGGGAAATTCCATCTAGATAATATATTGGGGAGGAAACTGAATCAAAATCATCCACGAGAAACATACTCAGTGGGGAAATAGAAAGGATAAACATTTTTTGCTTAAGGGTTGACACTCTAATCTTGAGAGGAAAACCACACACACACTCTGTGGGGGGGAAATCACACCAAAGAGCGGGGAACAAAGATAAATGCAAGAATGCAAGCAAAAGATGCTATGCTCATGCGTATGAATATGCTGACAAAATAGACTTAAAGATAAGAAACAGGTGACATAAACACCACAACAACCGGATAATTGGCTAACCAGGGCAATAAGGCCGGGGACCATGCTGGAGATTCGATTCGAAATCCTGCAGGGTGTTGCACCCCAAAATTTGCCCTCACAATACAAGACTTTGTGTGCTAAGAAGGTTCACAAGGTTCACAAGTTTCTCAATGCTTATATAACCTTTCATGAGGTTCATGAAGTCTACAAGTCACTTCTTGAAGGTTCACAAGGTTCACAAGCTTCTCAACATTTACAAAACCTTTCATGAGGTTCATGAAGTCCATAAGTTGCTTCTTGAAGGTTCACAAGGTTCACAAGTTCCATAATGCTTTCAATACCTTTCATGAGGTTCATGAAGTCCACAAGTTACTTCTTGAAGGTTCACAAGGTTCACAAGACTCACAATGATTACAAAGCTCTCCTGAGGTTCAGGAGGTCTACAAAGCCACTTCATGAGGTTCACAAGGTTCACAAGCTTCACAATACCTCCCATGAGGTTCACAAGACATTTTATGATGGTTCACAAGGTTCACAAAGTTCACAATTGGTCAGAAGAGTTGATAATTCCCTCAGACAATGCACCTCCTAAGCAGTGTATCCAAAACTAGGGTTTTGACTTTAATCAGGCTAAATGGACTTCCAATACCTCAAGTGAGCTTCATAACATCTTATATGTGTATAAGAACCCCCATGACAATTTTCAATACTTTTCTCAAAAGTTTGCTCAGTCAGATGATCAGATAAGTCAAAATCAGTCAATGCAGTTAAAAAGTCAAACTGAGGTCAACTGTGGTCAAACCAAAGTCAAACTTCATGATTTTTTTCCAACATCAAGTATATGAAGTAAAATTCATCATTTGATCAAGGGTTGATCATGATTCATCAAGGAGATTCCAGATCATCAATAATCAGGAGTTTCTAAATTAGGGTTTCCTCAGTAAAAGTCAACTGAACTTTGACCAGCCATAACTTTCACATACTTCATCACCAAGTCTCCATCCAAAGCTCATTTTGAAGGAAATTGAATTCTCTACAACTTTGATGTTGCAAGTTAAGCCCAAAAATGCTTCATTTGGAAGATATGAGCTAAGACATTATAGGTCATTTCAAAAGTCAACAAAAAGTCAACAACTTCAAAAGGGCATAACTTGAGATTGGTAAATGATATGGACCTGAAACCAATGGGGTTGTTTAGAGGACTCTCCAAGCTTTCCAAAAAGTCCAAGAACACCCTCATACCTTTAAAATTGAGGGAGATGTACCCTTGCAAAGTTGGGAAATTTTGTGATGGATTATGTTGAAAATGGAAGTTTAAAATCACTTTTTTCCAAATGGGCTGCCCAAATTTTGATCCAATCCATACACTAGTACTATGCACGACCCAAACCATTTAAAATCTGATTTTTATTATTTTTATTTCTATTTAATTTGATTTAAATCATTAAAAATCATTTTAAATAAAAATAAAATATGAAAATTAAAGATTTTATTTGGATAATGCTTCTAGAAAGTCTTAATTGGTGATTAGAATTAAAGAGGAAAGGAATCATGAGATTGGTACAAGAATAGCAAGTCTTCATGAACAAATATTTGACTTTTACACCATGATCTTTTTCAATCTTAGAATATCAAAATTTTCACACAAACCATCAATCTTTTTGACCTAATTGAGTCCCCTATATATACTAAACTCATTGCCATTGCCCTAGCACGAATTCCCAGCAGCCAAAGGTAAGTCTCATAGCTCAAAAATTCAAGCAAAAAGTGAAATTCGGATTCTTCAATCCAGTGTACTAGAAGGTAAATTAAGAACATGGAGATGTTCTTTAGACATCATTGAAGCTAGAGCATCACTCATATGCATCCCATGTGCACCATATTGCTCTACCCGAATCAAACTTTATCTTGAATTTCAATTTTTCGATTCTGTTATTTTGTGCATTATTAATGAATTTTGTTTGAGTTTTGGTGTTTGTGAGGTTCCAAAGATCAATTCTGGACAAGAACCTTGAGGTTTCGTGACCTAATGAACAAACGGCCATAGTTAGGGTTTTGAATTCAAGAATGGGGTTCTTCGATTCACCTAATATAAATGTATTTTCTGGACATAATTGAACTGTACAGGTTATAAGGAACTCAAAGGTGTCCTTGATTTGACAAAATGATATTGTTTGATAGTAGTTTGAAAAACGCAGGTTGTGTGCGTATGAAATTTCGCAGGTATGCTCATAGCAAATTTCGCAGGAAATTTGGCCAGTCTCAAGGAAGAAGAAGATCAATTCCCGTGCGTTGTAAAATTCAAATATTATGGAAAATATATTGTGTATTATTGTTGGCTTGTTTATCACACGCGCGTGTGTGCCCTAGTGGTAAGCTTGATATGCGTATGTTGTAAAGACCTTGGTTCGATACTGGGCTGGTGCATTGTTTTTTTTTGTTATTTTTCAGGTTAAAAGCAAACATAATATATTATGGTTTCTTGCCATTATATAATCAGATGGGCTCTTCCAGCCAGGCGGTAACGTATGCATGCTTGTCACTAAAAGGTCCTGGGTACGATTCCCACCCCAGGCCTTTTTATTTCTTTTATTTTCCAGATTTTTCAAGCTTAAAGCACAAAACCAAGGGAGACTCATTGTTATTGCATTGATGGTGCGCAGCTCAGTTGGTCACTCTCTTCATTATCCAGGTTAGGGACCTGGGTTCAAATCCCAGGTCCAGTTTTTTTGATTTTTTCCTTATTTTCTTTTATGTTTATTATTTCCTATATATTATATTATGAAATATCTTTTAGATTAAAAAAAAAATGCAAATATTATTTTCTTTTAAATTATAAGGTATATATGTTTTGTTTTAAATTTCTAAAAAAAAAACGATTGTTATTATTATATATTTATAAAATGTATATAAGTACCATTTAATTAGTTTTTGTATATTATAAATTAGAAAAACCCTAAAAATATTTTCTAAAATAAAAACCTAATTTTTTTTTTAAGTACTTATTAAAAAACCCTAATCTTGTAAAAAACTTAATTTTATTTTCTAAATTGTAATATATATGTATTTAGCATAATTTTTGTAAATAATCCAAATTATTTTTCTTTTAATATATGTTTAGAAATAATTTAACTTATAATAATTATATTTTTGTATATGTTTAAAATAATTTGTAAACATGATAATTAATAAAAATTAAAATTTTATAAATAGGATTAATTTTGTAAATGTGATATTTAAAATTTATTTTCCTCATATAATGTGTAAATATTTCTTAATAATTGTTGATATATTTAGAAATAATTAAAATCTTTGTAATAATTAAAACTTATAATTATATTATGTTCAAAAAATTTTTATTCTTATTATATATTAAAATTAAACTTTGTGCTTATTATTCTAATCATGTCATTATAATTTTTTTTTTCTATTTATTTCTATTTACTTTAATTATTGTTACTAATTATACTATTATTTATTATTTTTTGTTTACTATTATCTTATATTTTTATTATTATTTCTCTAACCTTGTTTATTTTCCTAATTATTATTATTATTATTTTATTCTCACTAACCTTATTTTTTTAATTATATTTATCACTAACCCCTATTTTAGTTACTTATTTATTTTTGCTTATTATATTTATTTTGCTATATATTTATATTTTTTGCTATTTATTATTTTTTATAATTATGTTGTAATTGTTTCTCGGATGTAAATTTTGTAATATTTTAAATATTTAATTCATGCTATGGTTAGTAACTTAGGGAGTGCAAAAACATGTATTCTATTTAAAATAAATTTAGCTCATTTAAAATAAAGATAATTAATATTACACACTCACACACGTAAGTCGATTTTTTTTTAATCGCCGTCTCACTTTCTAAGGTTATCCCTCAAGTTGCCTAAATCATAAGGTCAAGTGGGGTGTATAAAGCAAATCCCTCTAAAAAGAAAAATCATCAAGTCCCTCATGGTTGCCTTTACGAATCAAGTCCCTTCGAATAATGATGATCGTCCCTCCTCAATGCTTAATACACCCCACAGTTGCCTCCATACAAACAGATGTCCCTCTCATGTCCCTTATATCCAAGGTAATGACTACCTACTCCTTAATAGTAGGGATAGTCTTACCAATCAAAGGATAAAGAACAAGAAAGACTTAAAACATTAGGGTAGGTTCCTCTTATGTACTTGCTCACTTCAAAAACTTTTCACACTTAACAAATTTCAAACAAATTTTCAAAAACAAGTTTTTACGCATCCGTACATGGATCATTATCAACTATTCTGAAAATTTTTCTATTCACACACTACACTTTCAAAAAACAATTCAAAAGTGAGTTAAGTAACTAAGAGCCCATGGATAACCATGGATGTAAAGGGTGCTAACACCTTCCCTTTACATAACCTACCCCCCGGACCCAAAAATATCTCTTAAGGTCTTTCCTGTTCTTTTATACCCTTTCCATTTGGATAAAATAAAAGTCGGTGGCGACTCTTGCTATCCGCAACATAACTTAAAGTCAGTTCAACCACCGTGTTACAGAACTGGCGACTCTGCTGGGGACATTAGATTTAAGAGGGGTACCCTTAGGAATTAGATCACTTTAAAATTGTTTGCCTTGTTTGCTTTATATTATCTTGTTGGGATGCTCTTATGTGTGAAAGGTCCTAACCCGGATCTAGTGTACCTTAGGTAAATGGCAATAGACCAAGGAAACTGTACGACGTATATCGATACGGTTGATCTGGTGGCCATAGTTAGTGTGACTTCTTGGTTGGTGCTTATGTTCCTTAAGTCAAGTTGAGGATAATATGAGGCTGCCATATGTTGTCAATGCACTAACTAACTTTTAGAACCCTAGTTAACTCATCTTGGCCTTTAGAAAAGTAGTGAGGTAACCGGCTTTGGTGCAGACTGAAGTTGGTTGACACTCGATACTACGCTCATTGAGATTCTAAACTTGGAGGGTTTTGGTTGGCAAGTAAGTTGCCTTCTGAACAACCACCCCTGTGAAGGATCAATGATATTGAGATCCCTTAGAACCTGGTTACTTTATAGGACAGGATGAACCAACTAACTTCAGGGGAGGGTACTTACCTTAAACCTCATGCAAGCCTTTAAACCTAGGGCTATGGTGTGACTTGTTTGTGTGTGCCACATGTTTGTGATTGAACATAACATCATGACATCATCATGCATCATAAGCATAGCATTTTCACTAACCATTTCAAGGACCAAAGGATTTATCTTTGTTCTTTGTTGCAGGTCATGGCTTCTGCTCGTAGAAACACCATCAGGATCAACTTTGTGGGCATACCTGCCAAGCTTAAAGAGTTGATTTCTCAAGTGTCTGATCACTCCCAGTTCATAAAGAGACATGGTCACCTATTGGATCTAGTCACTTCAGGGTTCAATGAAGACATGATGAGTGTCCTGTTTCAGTTCTTTGACCCTAAGCACCACTGCTTTACATTCCCCGACTATCAGCTGGTTCCTACCATGGAGGAGTTCTCTAAGCTTCTGGGTATACCTGTTCTTGATCAAAGACCTTTCACAGGCTTGGAGAAGGAGCTCAAACCAGAGGTTATTGCTGCAGCTCTACATCTGAAGAAATCTGATATTGTTCTAGAGACGAGAAGCGGAGTCAAGGGTATTCTTGCCAAGGTATTAATGGATAAAGCTCAAATGTTCTTGAAGGCCATGAGCTATGATGCTTTTGAGGAGATCTTAGCCTTGCTGATATATGGCTTAGTATTGTTCCCCAATCCAGATCAGTTCATAGATGTTCATGCCATCAACATTTTCCTGAGTCACAATCCAGTGCCTACATTGCTTGGAGACATCCTGCATTCTCTTCACACCCGTACTACAAGGGCAAGAGGAACTTTGATGTGTTGCATACCTTTACTTTCTAGGTGGTTTATTTCTCACCTTCATCGCTCAGTAATAAAGAATGAGCAAGGGTTCAGATGGTCCAAGAGGATCATGTCACTTTCTCACTCAGACATCCATTGGTGCTCCAGATCTATGGAGAATGTCACCATCATTGACCGTTGTGGGGAGTTTCCTAATGTGCCACTACTAGGCATAAGAGGGGGCATCACCTACAACCCCTCTCTGGCTTTACGACAGTTTGGTTACGCCCGAAGTGATGGTCCACATGACATGTTGATTCAGGGCATTGTGTTTGATTACGACAACGATCTTCAGGGTTACCGTCAGAGATTCATACGAGCTTGGGGAAAGGTAAACAGGATTGACAGCAAGACACTGGAACCTAAGTACACTATTCCTATGGAAGCTTATCTCAGATGGGTGCGATCTCGTGCTCAGACTCTCATGATGCCATATCCTGCCGTCCTACCAGTTACCATGGAACCTGTTGCTGAAGGAGACACAGCTTATACCATCCTTCACCCAGACATGCCTACTGATAAGGAAGACTTGCAGAGATCATGGATCCAACTGAAGGAGCAAAGGGATACTTTCGAGGCTCATTACAAAGCAAGCCAAGCAAGAATCCTAGAGCTAACAAAGCAACTTCATGAGGAACGAAACCTCAATTCATACCTCAACATAAAGAGGAAACGTCCATGGGAGACTTAAAACCCCATCTTTTGTACTTATTTTATTTCATTTCATTGATGTACGCCTAAAAGGCAAAACAAGTTATTACTAATAAAAGTTTACTTTCGTGTTTGTCTAAGCAAATTTAAATCCTGCGGTCCTTGAAAACATTGCATATGCATTCACATATCATTTCATTGCATCACAGGTTTATAATTGTGCACAGGTTTCTCATCTTCTCGCTGTTTATTTCAGCAATGGCTCTTGAACAATCAGTTAAGGATCTTCAGGCACAAAATGCACAGTTCCAAGAGCTGATCTTGAACCTGTCCAAGGGGCAGGATGAATTGAAGGCACTGCTGGCCAAGAAGACTAAGAAAACTAGAAGGTCTGCTGGGTTGATCAACATGGGAAGAAGGTTCAAAGGTCTTGCCAAGACCAAGGAACCAGCTGAAGACTATGAATCTGAAGAATCTGAGCAAGAGGTAGGCAGTCTCCACCATTCAATGGGGGACTCTGATTCTGAGGCTAATTACTACCATGAGCCTAATGAAGACAAATTCAAGATGCTGGTGGATAGGATGGATGCCATGGAGTTGCAGAAGTCATCTGGGCTGGATTTTGAGGATTTGAGTCTGATATCTGGGGTAGTCATACCCATTGGGTTCAAGGTTCCTACTTTTGTTGTCTATGATGGGGTCTCTTTTCCCAAACTGCATCTGAGGTCTTTGTAACACCCAAAATTTGCCCTCTTATTTTTAAGCATCATATTACATCATATACATCATGAGCATATCACTCCCTTAGCATCATATCATAGAAAGATGAAGCATGACATCCTTCATGTCCGAGCATCAGCATATGGTCATCTGTGGAGTTCCCAGAAGCACTTCAAGCCATGACAAGGGTCCCAATGGATTTGTTCAAGTCCTATGAGGGGTCTACGTTGCATTCACAAGTTCAAATTCAGTTACAAAAGCTCATAAGGTTGGAAAATCATCAGGGAATTCAAGCTAGGGCAAGGCTCCTACACAATGATCCCAAGTTAGGGTGTGAGTTTCAGGCAGAGAAACTTTGTGACTTTGGCCATTTCATTTAGGCAAAAGTCTCTCATATAACAAGAGGATCCTAAGGTTTGAAATTTGGTGGGAAAATTCCTCAGAGAAGTCAGCTATTTCATCAGAAGTTCAAAGTACAACTTTTCTCTTGTATGAAGAAATCCTGATTAGGGTTTTGGGACAGATATTCATATCTCCTTAATTTTGACCATTTCTTATGGGCAAAGGCTCTCATTTAGTCTGCATGGCTCATGTATGATGTTTGAGGCAAAAATTCATTGAAGAAGTCAAGACTTGGTTCAGTTGCTTAAAGGTGAAGCAAGAAAGTCAAATGTGCAGCCAGAAAAGTCAACATGAAGTTTTCAGAGTTTTTTAGTCAGGATTATCATTTTTGAGGTTATATTATGTCAAGGAATAATTCAGTTGAGCTCAAATGTCAAAAATCGGGAGTATGCAAAAAGTTACTAAATTTGGAAATTTGGATGTTTCCATTTTTAGAAATTATTTGTACTTAAACTTCAGGCTATTATTTCATGTGCGAAAAAAGCTCCGAATGATTTTCCGGTAAACACAAAAGTTGTAGAGCACGATTCTCCCTTTCCGAAAAGTCGTAAAACACTTTCGCAGCATTTTTAGAACTCAAGTTACGATTTTTTGAAGTTTGGAGCATTTTTAGGGTTTTTGGGGACACTTGTCAATTTTTCATTGGTCTATATTATTTTCTTGTGTCACATTATTATTCCCTCATTTTTCTATGCATTTTAATGATGCCATTTCCATAATTCACGTGGCCAAAAAGTGTGTAAATATGTCATATTGTTTTGTTTAACTTTTGTGGATTTTTTTAGAGAAAAATAGTAGCATAGGAAGTACCATGTGATAGTGAGAATTCCAGCCACTTTTCCTTACTCTCTCACGCGCATACCTTCCCTCCCACACATTTTTCTTTTTTTTGTTGTTTTCTCTTCTTGCTTCCCACTCACCACTTTTTCTCATTCCTCTCCCCTCACCCCACGCGCCAGCTCACAACACACACACTTCACACTTTTTCTCTTTGATTATTTCTCTCACTCTCCCACCTCACTTTTCCTGACTTTCTCACGCACTCCCTCACGCTGCTTGTACTTTGCTTTCCATTCACATTTCCTCTCTTTCTCTTTCTCCTCACGCCACTCACACTCACACAGCTCACACCACTCATGCACACTCACGGTTTTTTATGCACTCTCACATTTCATAACCCTCATGCACAATAAAAGAAAAAAAAGAAAATCATGTGAAGCTGTCCAAGTATTTCCAATCGTTCATATAACGCCAGTCACGTGATCAAGTTGGCAACAGTTTTGAAAAGCTGAAGAGTGGCACGCACGGAGTTTTGCGTTTCGGTAACAACTTTGTGCTCACACCTGCAATTTGGACTCTTCACACCCTTCACATAAAGGCATTCGGTGACGATTTTTGAGGGGAGGGACCACACTTTTCGCGACTGAAAAATCACTCAACCAACTTCACACCTTCTCTCTCTGTTTCTTTTTCTCATCTGGATTTCAAATTCGAAGCGGCTCATTCATCATTTCCTTCAATCGATCTGCCTCAAAACAGCATCACTACACTCTCATCATCCTCATTAGAGCCTTGCTTTGAAGTTGTAGATTCAACATCATTCACGGTACTGCATTTGTTCGCTCGTCAAGCCTTTATTTGGCTTGGAGAAGATCAAAGGGAAGCACAAGATAACTCTCACCATCTCTGGATTTCTCAACACTCTGCATAAGATCTCATATCAGGTTTGTATTTCGACACTATTATGCTTCAGACTCGATCTTAAATAATTTGATTCATGCTGGTTTTGTTGGATCTAAGTTATGTGAAGCCTTTGGATGCTTTGAATTGAGATTTTCAGATTTTTGTGTTAAGCTTTAAGCATTCGATTTTCGGTATGTGTGATGTATTTGTGAGAGCTAAGGGCATGATGCTGTTCCCTGTGTTTCATGGATTAATTTTGTTCTTAGAATTTTTAAGTTTCATAGAGTTTGGAGAGAGATATTTGAGGTTGAAAGTGGTATGTGGGAGCTGTTTTTGCTCTGTTTTGTTTTCCTTTGGTTGTCCATATCAGTTTGCTTCAGGCTTGATTTAGGATACAGGGTGCATTTAGAAGGTTTATAGTGTTTAGATCTCAGAGTGCAGATTTGAGATAGGTTGTTGTTTGAGTTGTCGCTCTTTGTATGCGTTTGTGTTGTGAAAACTGATGGCATGTACGGATTCGCCTCATTTCATAGATCATTTTTGGTTCTTATATCTTTTAATTTCGTTAAGATTTGAGGGAGTGGTGTTGATCTGAATTTGGACCTTCATGTTTGCATTCCTGTGTTTTTCATGGAAGCTGCTGGCCATTTGTTTCGTTTGCATGAGCATGGGAAGGGGTGGACGCGTGTCATCACGCGGTTGGCTCGGGTGTTATTTCTTTTATTTTTTTATTTTATTTTTCTTCTTCATTTAAGTGAGAGCTGACCGGTTGGTATGAAGTCACATGAATTTTGTTCACTTTGTTTATTTATTTTTGTGCTTAGAATAAAGAAGGCTGAGTTTTAATTAGTTGATGTGAGAGTTTCGTTTGGGCCTTGGGGCCATCCGCTAATTGCACCCTCTCCTGGACCCATTTCCTTGTTAGCTGTTTGGTTCTTTTTCTAAATGCACCACCTTCATTTCTCTGTTTTTATTTTTTTTTTCTTGTTAATTTCTTTTATTAATCAGTTTCATTTTAATTCAAATAAAATAGTTATAATCCTCTAAAAATTCCCAAATAAATCATGAATGTCCCTTTGTGTCTCTAAAATTTTGTCACATTTTTATTTTATTTTTTTTCATTAATTGGAATGCCAGAATTAAATCAATAATGTACATAGCTTCTTTTGATCCCTTTCTTGACCAGTCTGTTTTGTAGATTTTCTATAGACTTTAATATTTGGAGTTTTGATCCCATTCTTTTTGCATTGTGTTCCTAAGATCATCTAGTTGTCATGTGATTTTTCTCAGATTTTTTTAGAAATTTATTTCTTGAGCTTTGGTCAGGTATCTTGTGATGTAAGTTTTCTGTCCTAGCTTGTGTTTATACATCCATTTGACCTAGTTCCTTTCTGATTTTTTTCAAATCCTTTTGGCAAGTTAATATAATGTGTTTTAAGATCATTTGGTTTCAGTTGTAGAATTTTTAGATGGCTGGTTGTTTATTTGTGAATTTTTTGTTCTCACCTTGTCCCATTTTGCTTCTTTTGGTTTGTTAGATCTCTTATAGGCTTAGAAGGGCACTTGTGCCAACTTCTTCTTCTCATTTGGGGTTTCTTTAGGGTATGAATACCTTCCTGACCTTAGGATAGGTCTTGGTTCTTCTGAATTTTTGGGTTTGCTTTATATTCAGGTTGTTTGTTTCTTTAAGTGTTTAAATTCTGTAGTTTGGTTATGTTGCTTCTAGTGTGACACTGTTTGGTATTGTGTGACTTCTCTCTTCGCATTGCTGGCCTCTTAGGCCATTCTTCATACCATTTTGATTCTGGTTGTGAATTTTATGCTTGTGTTCATTTGTATATGCTAACCTTGCAGGAGCTATGGTAAGTGTGAGATGTGGGAATTGAGTTCCACATCTCTAATTCTTATCTCTTCCTTTTATGTTTATGTGAACTAACCCTTTTCTGTTGGGCTTAGGCCTTTCTCATCCCTTCTTCTATCTCTTTCTTCCTTCTTCATTAGGGTAGAAACCTCACTAACCCTTAGGACTTCCATGCATGTGAATACTTAGGATTATTTTAGTCCCCTTTAGAATTTTTCCTTTGAGATCCTTTTGGTTCTTCTTCTCTTCTCATCTCATAACTCTTAAAAGATACTTTAATAAATGTGAAGTGATGTCTTGATCCATAGCCTTATCCCATGAGGTATGCTTGTAGTCTTCCCATCTTGGGATAGTACAAGTTTACCTTGTGATGCACAAGTCTGATCAAGGTATCTTATTCATAAAGAAAAGCATAAAAAACACTTCTTCATGTAAATAATCAAAACATCTAATAAGTAAACAAGTTAGTGAGCCTAAGCCCTAATCTTTGGGTCCAAGTTTTGGGGATCTTCTCCTTACTTGAGTATGCTTGTTCTATTATTCCGTCTTGGAATGTAGTGACAAGTGTACATTCCATTGATGAGAGCTTGAGTTCACTTCCTTGTGACACACTCATAAAAGCTTCTAAAAAAACACAAACAAACAATAAGCGTCTTTCCTTCGGGAATTCTCTTCTCACCTCATTCGCTCCGTACGCGAACTCGCTCCTACTTGTCATCTTGCAAGACGGTAACGCACTCGTCGTCCGAGCCTGCAACACCTGAGCAATGGCATAGGCAGTTCAAGCTTCAATTCACAAGCAATTTCCTTGCCACCCCTAGTTAGGGGAACTACGGCGTCTCTGATCCTCATTATCCTGATGAGGTACGTAGGCAGCGGGGTAGGGCCCGTTCGAGCACATTCTTTATTTTCCCTACATTTTCCCCTTTCTTTTCATTTTCTTATTTCAGTTCCTTTCTCATTTCCATTCCATTTCCAGTAGCAGTTCATTTGTTCAGTAGCAGTTGTATTATTTTACCCTTTGAAACAAAATAAGCAAGCGTGGATCCCGTCGGGTACGACGGACGGTCTGGGGTGCTAATACCTTCCCAGGTCGTAACCGACTCCCGAACTCAGATCTTTGGTTCGCAGGACCTTGTCCTTTCCTTCTTCCTTAGGTTTGTGCAACATTACCTTTCCCATTCTTTCGGGATAAAAATGTCTGGCTGGCGACTCTAACCTTTTCCGCGCCACTTTCGCGTTTGTACCAGGATAGAAATCCCGGGAGCGACAGCTGGCGACTCTGCTGGGGATCGAACCCAGAATCTCTGGTTCCCCTGTGAGTCTCTCCTAGCGCTTGTGTGTTGCGGTTTCATTGGGTGATGTTTGTTTGATGTGGCTTGTTGTATTGTATTGTTGTTTGTTCACTACCTTATTTACAGCTTTATTTTACAGCTTTATTTACAGTTTTCAGTATTTATTTTCCGCATCATATATATCATACTGGACTGTCTGGACTGGTTTTCTTTGGTGGGATGGGAGTTACTGGTTCTTGAGAGATATGAGCCAAGTACCCGGCTCGAGTGCACCATAGGATTTAGAGTGGTTCCACTTTGGCCTCATGAGATCTTGTCATGGGGGTAGTAGTGAGTTCCACACCCAGGTTGCGATTGTCTTGGAAATGTCTTGATTTGGGGATCTTCCTCTCTCATTACATAACCTTGACAGTTATGTGCAGCTGGGGACCGATCATTGAGAATCTTTGTGGAAACAACCCTCTCCAGTGGTGACAGTGGCAGACCACATTTTGTGGCAAACCCATTCGCACCCGAGGGTCCACTGGGGACTCGCATAGGATGGCCTGGTTCTCTTATAAGAACTCAGTCAAAGCATCTGGTCGTATGACATTAGTGCTGTATCCTACGGGCTGAATGTACTATTGTTTCTCGATTTCAGCGCTTGAAGCTGGGGACTTATCAGGGATGCTTGTTTTTCCCGGACTCAGCTGAGGCCTCCCTGCATAGTACATAATGCCTAACCGATTCCCTGATTTGGTCATGAGCCATTTCTCGGAGATGGTGGCAGTATTATTGCTATGTGGCTTTGAGAGTCCGTGATGTTTGACCCGGAGATTTTTACCCGTGAGATTGGGGGGTGTTTACAGGTGTGCAGGAACCCACGACCTCAACATACACTCATTTGTTCAGTTATGATCCTTGGTCCTGTGATTATGATCTGTGGTTCTATTGACTCTATGGTTCCGAAGTTATGGTCCTGGAATTCTGGATTTCTTGATACCGTGATTCTGGGATTTTCTATCAGAGGGTTGTGATTATCAGAGGGTGTGACTCAGTGAACTTTTGGGTTTGCCAGTTATGCAGAGGGGCCCTTGTCAATGTTCCAGTTCAGATGGTCCCAGTTGGTCATGTGCTTGCATTGCATTACATTTGCATCATTCTTCGCATTAACTGTTTATGTTTCCCATTTTTTCAGGTCATTAATCACATCTGTTCCCAGTTCTGGTATTCTTATCTCTATGGCAGAAATCAGAAGCGATCCGAGGAAAAAGAATGTGCATTATACCTTTCTTCAGCCGGAAGTCAGAAGTGTTCAGAGGTTAGCAGGTCTGATGAACGATCAAGTCTTGGGTAATTTCAAGAAAAGATATGGCCAGATACTGAAATTTGTGGACAAGCCTACTACAGACCAAAAGGACAGCTTGCATACCTTGTTGCAATTTTATGATCCCATGTTGCGTTGCTTTATTCTTCCAGGTTACATCTTAGCTCCGACATTGGAAGAGATCTCCAGCATGCTGAGTGTTCCGATCAGAGAGACATTGCCGTTCTACGGGTCAGAGGTTGTGCTCAGAGATGAAGATATAGCCAAGGTTTGTAGGTTGCCAGTTGCTTCAGTCAGAAAAGCTTTGCAAGAGAGTAAAGGCAGAGGTCTACCATGGAGTGTGCTTATCCCAGAAGCTGAGAAGTATGCTACAGAAGCTAAGTGGAATGACTTTGGAGCTTTGCTCGCATTGATGGTATATGGGTCTAGCTTGTTTCCCGGAGAGAAAGAGTTTGTCAGCTTAGAAGTGATCTCAATTTTTGCAAAAGGCAATCCAGTGCCTACTTTATTGGGTGACTTTTATTTTAGTGTCCATTACAGAAACGAGAAAGGTAGAGGGGGTCCAGTGATCTGCTGTACTCCTTTGTTTGCTGAATGGTTTGCTAGACAGTTGCCTAAATCGGGTGCCTTCAAAGATATACGAGACGAATGGAGATGGTCCAGAAGGTTGATGGGACTGACTGAAGAAGACATTGCTTGGGGTTATGACAGGGATTTGTTAGGAAAAGAGTTGATGGTTAGTTGCGGAAGGTTTGCTGGAGTACCTTTGCTGGGAAGGAAAGGTGTCATCAGTTACTACCCAACATTAACCAGAAGGCAGTTTGGCTACCCTTTGAAGGATCCTCCTCGGATAGAAATGTTTGCTGAATCTTTGTATTTTCCTGCTGACGGAAACAGAGAGCTAGTCCAACAAGCAGTTCAATCTTGGGATCACAGAAAAAGGAAAGGGAAGAAAGACTTCGGCCGAGTTGATCCTAAGACATATCCACCATATGCTGAATGGTTGCAAAGGCATATCGAGTCAGTTCTCATGCCTTTTTCAATCGAAGCTCCACTTTATCCCCGAGAGGTACCAGGTCCGAGCAGTACGGTTTCCTTGGAGGAGTACAAGAAGCTAGAAGCTCAGCTGCATGAGGTCAGAGTAGAGAATATTGAGATGGTAAGCTTATACCACCAGGCCAATAGAGCCAAGAAGGAAGCTGAAGACAAGCTGCAGAAGCTCCAAGCCTCGTTGGAAAACAAGGAGAAGGATTTTGCTGGAAGAGAAGCCCATTTCCACAGATTGGGTATGATGGAAATTCAAAGAGAAGCTAAGCACAAGGAGACTTTAAAGACTCTCAAGAGCGCTCGACAGTCCATTGTTTGGCTGAAAGGCCAAAGAGATGAAGACCAAAAGAAATTCAAAGAGAAGGAAGAGTTCTTCGAAGTTCAGATGGCTTTCAAGAAGGAGGAAGTGGAACAAGCCCACGCTATCCGGAGGGAAAGGACCCGACAGCTAGTCCAAAGTCAATTAGCTCTGGAAGAAGCCAGGAAAGAGATTGAAGAGCTCAAGTTGAGAGCAGGTGTCAAGAAAAGCAGGGCAGAGGTGGCAGAGCCGGGGTCCTTAACTTAGTTTATTTTTCAGACTACCTACAGGCTTGTTGTAGGGGTCTTGCTTTTATTTCTTTTGTCTTTATGTACTGATTTGCCACCCTTTGGGGAATATTCTCTGATGTATTCTGATCTTTTAGCCTATAGTGGTTTGTCCATATTCAGTATTAATGTGCAAGTTATCGTTTTGAATGTGCAAGACTCGTTTGTCTGGAGAAAGTTGGAAAGATAAAAAGTGATTGCCGAGATAGATGCCAGAACTGGGGCATGCCAAATGCTTAAAATTGGGAACATGAACAGTTACATTGCATTGCATATAACCTGTTTGTCTGTTTTGCAGGTGTTGCATCAATTACTAACGGGTTTTGTGTTTCAGGCACTATAGCTCCTCGAAAGGTTCGAGAACAACCAGCAGTGCACAGATACCCAACCAAGATTAACAGAGAGCGGGCCATGGATCAAATGCAGGCAGATTTGGCAGATCTAAGGCAGAGGATGGATAACTTCATGACATTAATGGCCGGCATGGGGCAGAATCAAGAGCGTCTGCGAGAGATGGTGGAGAATCAGAACAGAAACGCTGCTGCTGCTGCTAATGCTGATAATCATACCGGTGCGGGCGCACGTCAGGGTGGACCTCATGTTATACAACCAGGGGCGACCGTAGTCAATGACGGGATGCATAACATTCATGTGGATCACCAGGAGGACCAGTTCACTTTACTTGATGAGACCGAGGGTCAAGGGGTAGAAATGAACAAGAGGTTTGAAGAGATGGCCGAGCAAATCAAGGCTATTCAGTCCCAGAGTTCTTTGGGGTTCGATATAACAGACTTGGGCTTGGTTCCGGGAGTCAGGATCCCGTATAAGTTCAAAGTTCCTACTTTCGAGAAGTATAACGGCACTGCTTGCCCAAAGACCCATCTGCAATCGTATGTCGGGAGAATTGCCGCGCATACAGACGATGAAAAACTGTGGATGTATTACTTTCAGGACAGCTTGGTGGGAGCTTCCCTTGAGTGGTACATGAAACTCAGCAGGGTCAATGTTAAGAGCTGGAAAGATCTTGCTGAAGCCTTTGTGAGGCAGTACCAATATAATATGGACATGGCTCCGAATCGCACCCAGTTGCAACATATGGCTCAGACAGCAAAAGAAGGCTTCAAGGAATATGCCCAGAGGTGGCGTCAGCTAGCTGCCAGGGTGCAACCACCTTTGTTAGAGAATGAAATGGCCGATATGTTTATGGGTACCCTCCAGGGGGTATTTCTTGAAAGACTGGCGTCAAGTTCTGCTACAAAGTTCAACGATATTGTCATTGCAGGGGAAAGGGTTGAAACGCTGTTAAAAATGGGGAAGATACAAGACCCCGGTGCTAGTAGTTCAAATGGAGCGAGGAAAGCTTTTAGTGGACCTCCGAGAAGGCGAGAAGGTGAGACCAATGCTCTATTCGGCCGAAGCCAGGGTCGTGGATACAGAAGACCTTATGAGCATATGGCTGCTGTTACCATTCCTGCAGCTCCCGTACAACAGATGCTACCTCCACCACAACAACATCCGCAACAACAACAACCTAGAACTAACTACCAGCAGAGACCATATCAGCCTAGGCAGGCTCGCCCGGCTAATAGGGTGATTGAAGTTATTCCGATGACATATGCCGCCTTGCTGCCGAGACTGCTAGATTTGAACCTTATTCAATTGAGGACTTTGGCACCACCACCTCCTGGAGAGCTTCCAGCTGGTTATGATGTCAACGCGCGATGCGCCTTTCATTCAGGAGCACCCGGGCACTCAACTGAGAAGTGCAGGGCGTTACATCACAAAGTTCAGGATCTCCTAGATTCCAAGGCAATCAACTTTGCGCCACCACCGAATATCAACTCGAACCCTATACCTAATCATGGCGGGGCAAGAGTTAATGCTGTTGAGGGAGATGACAAGTTGAGTTTGGTGCTGAGTATTGATGAAGTCAAGACACCTTTGGGGGTGGTGAAAGAGAGACTGTTGAAGGGTCAAGTATTTCCTGGTTGTTGTCTCGATTGCGAAGATTGTATAAGTGCTGTGAATGGCTGCGAGAAATTGAAGACGGGTTTGCAAGAGTTGATTGATGATGGGTCTCTGCAATTTAGCAAGATTAGTAATGAAAAGGCTGATGATGTGTCAACCATTACTATCTTCTACGATGAAGCTGACATGCCCGTCAGACCAGAGCCAGTTACTATTTACGTTCCTCAGATTAGTCCTGTGACTATAACTGTACCTGGGCCAGTGCCATATACCAATGATAGGGCCATTCCGTGGCATTATGGTTCTGATGTCTATGTGGCGGGACAGAAGATGGCAAGTAGACCTGTTGCTGACCTGACTATTGAAAATGTGGGAGGTGTTGGGGGATTTACTCGAAGCGGTCGTTTGTTTGCGCCCCCTGCACTGAGAAAGGATCCTGGGGCCGAAGCTTCGTCTAAAGACAAAGGAAAGCAGACCGCGAATGATGAGTCAGATACTCCTGTGGCTGGGCAGGGGACATTTGAAAAGGAGGTAGAGGAGTTCATGAAGATCATCAAAAGGAGTGACTATAAGGTGGTTGATCAACTGAACCAGACGCCTTCAAAGATTTCTATCTTGTCACTGTTGATGTGCTCTCCCGCGCATAGAGAAGCTTTACTGAAAGTACTTCAAATGGCCTATGTTCCTCAAGAGATCACAGTCAATCAACTCGAAGCTGTTGTTGGAAGTGTTAATGCTAGCCATGGCTTAGGCTTCACTGACCGAGATCTCACTTCGGAGGGAAGGAATCATAATAAAGCACTGCATATCACGATGGAATGCAAGGGTGCTGTGTTGTCTCATGTCCTTGTAGACACAGGCTCTTCCTTGAATGTGCTCCCGAAGAAGGCGTTGATGAAGCTTAACATTGATGGGATTGTCCTAACGCCGAGTGATTTGGTGGTTAAGGCTTTTGATGGGTCAAGAAGATCAGTTTTCGGAGAGGTTGAGTTGCCTGTCAAGATAGGCTCTCAAGTCTTCAAGAGTGTCTTCTATGTCATGGACATCCAGCCTGCGTATAGTTGCTTGTTGGGCAGACCATGGATACATGCAGCTGGAGCTGTCACTTCAACCTTGCATCAGAAGCTTAAGTACGTGGTGGACGGCCAGGTCATCACAGTTTGCGGGGAAGAAGATATATTTGTCAGCCACTTGTCGACGTTTAAATATGTGGAAATGGACGGAGAAATTCACGAGACTTTGTGCCAAGCTTTTGAAGCAGATGTCAGTATCTTGACTCCGGTGAAGAAAAACAACGAAGGCACGTCAATTCATTCCTACCAGGAAGCAAAGGAGGTCGTCCAATCAGGCAATGCCCAGGGCTGGGGCAAGTTGTTGGAGATGGAAAAGAAGGATGATAAATTCGGCTTAGGGTATCAGCCTGGGGGGTCTGCTCAGAGTGGTAAGGCTATCTCATTCACAAGTGCTGGGTTGCTCGGTCGCGATCAAATCTGTACGGCAAGCCAAGACGGGGACAGTGACAAAGACTGGGACAACAATTGGATCCGCCCGTGTGCACCCGGCGAGGAGCTAGGAAATTGGTCTGCTGAAGACATTGTTCAAGTCACCTGGCTCTCAAAGTAATTGCTTTGTTTCCTTTTATTAGCATACTGCATTGTCAAATCCATCATTCTGCCCAAGATGCTTGGATCCATTGTATTGGGCCACCATGTTTTGTATCGCATCGTTATTTTGCTATGAAATAAAAGGACATTTTCAGACAAACTGTGTTCCCTGTCTTTGTTTTTAAACTTTTTCACAAAAACAATATAAAAATGGCAATGTGTTTTTTCATTTTTTGCTTTGTGTTAGCGTCTCTTTTCAAAATAAGCAGATTCTGAATAAGCACATCATTTGTGCAGTGTTGATCATCCGGATTCCACGGATAACGTTCCTGCTATGACTATGCACGACTTTGATAATCCAGTCTACCAAGCTGATGAAGGGGTTGAGGAAGACTGTGACCTCCCTGAAGAGTTGGTCAGATTGTTGAAACAAGAGGAACGAGTTATTCAGCCTCATCAAGAAGAGATTGAGACCATCAACATTGGCAGTGAAGATGCAAAGAAAGAAATCAAGATAGGGGCCAATCTGCAGGCCGACGTCAAACAAGAGCTGATCAGTATGCTGAGAGAGTATGTGGATATCTTTGCCTGGTCATATCAAGATATGCCAGGGTTGGATACCGACATCGTGGTGCATAAGCTACCCCTGAGAGAAGACTGTCCTCCTGTAAAGCAAAAATTGAGAAGAACTCGCCCGGATATGGCGATGAAGATTAAAGAGGAGGTACAGAAACAGTGGGATGCCGGGTTCCTTGCCGTGACTAGTTACCCACCTTGGGTGGCTAACATCGTACCAGTACCTAAGAAGGACGGCAAGGTCCGGATGTGCGTTGACTATCGAGATTTGAACAGAGCAAGCCCGAAGGATGATTTTCCGTTACCACACATTGACGTGTTGGTCGACAATACTGCTCAATTCTCAGTGTTCTCCTTCATGGATGGATTCTCCGGTTATAATCAGATAAAAATGGCGCCGGAAGACATGGAGAAGACAACGTTCATTACCCCGTGGGGAACATTCTGCTATAAGGTCATGCCCTTCGGGCTGAAGAACGCAGGGGCAACTTATCAACGGGCGATGGTCACGTTATTCCATGACATGATCCACAAGGAGATCGAATGTTATGTGGATGATATGATTGCAAAGTCCAAAGACGAAGAGGAGCATTTGATTAACTTGAAGAAGTTGTTTGATAGATTGATCAAGTATAAGCTGAGGTTGAATCCGAACAAGTGCACTTTCGGAGTGCGTTCCGGAAAATTGCTGGGTTTCATTGTAAGTCAAAGAGGAATTGAGGTAGATCCTGCTAAAGTGAAAGCTATTCAAGATATGCCTGCACCGAGGACAGAAAAAGAAGTGCGCGGGTTCTTAGGTAGATTGAACTATATTTCTCGGTTCATATCTCACCTAACTGCCACGTGCGAACCGATATTCAAACTGCTAAGAAAAGAGCAAACGGTTAGATGGAATGATGATTGCCAAAGAGCTTTCGACAAAATAAAGGAATATTTGCAGGAGCCTCCAATTCTGATGCCTCCGGTGGAGGGGAGACCATTAATCATGTACTTGACCGTGCTAGAAGGGTCGATGGGGTGTGTGCTCGGCCAACATGATGAGTCTGGTCGAAAAGAGTACGCCATTTATTACCTTAGCAAAAAGTTTACCGACTGTGAATCCCGATACTCACTGCTCGAGAAAACTTGCTGCGCTTTGGTATGGGCTGCTCGCCGACTGAGGCAGTACATGTTGACCCATACTACACTTCTCATTTCCAAGATGGACCCTGTTAAGTACATCTTTGAGAAACCAGCATTGACCGGAAGGGTTGCTAGGTGGCAGATGATTTTAACTGAATACGACATCCAGTACACTTCTCAGAAGGCCATCAAAGGAAGTGTGTTATCGGAATACCTTGCTCAGCAACCTCTCGAGGATGACTATCAGCCGATGAGATTTGATTTCCCTGATGAAGACATCATGTACCTTAAAACAAATGATTATGAGGAACCACTTCCGGAGGAGGGACCTGATCCTGAATCCAAATGGAAGTTGATGTTTGATGGGGCTGTCAATATCAATGGTCGTGGAGTTGGTGTCGTACTTATTACTCCTGAAGGTGTCCATTTACCCTTCGCTGCCAAAATTACTTTTGGCTGCACCAACAATGAAGCGGAATACGAGGCGTGTATAATGGGAATAGAGGAGGCAATTGATCTTCGGATTAAGAACCTCGATATATTCGGAGATTCAGCCCTCGTCATTAACCAAATTACCGGCAAGTGGTATACACATCAAGAGCATCTAGTTCCGTACAGGGATTATGCTAGAAAACTGTTGACATTCTTCATGACAGTTGAGCTCAAATACGTACCACGGGACGAAAATCAATTTGCCGATGCTTTGGCCACTCTCTCTTCGTCGATTAAAGTCATGTGTTGGAACTTTGTGCCCAGAATTGACATCTCCAGGCTTGACTCTCCAGCTTATGCTTTCTCTGTAGACGCCGTGTCTGACGAGAAACCTTGGTATTTTGATATCAAATTATTCCTGGAAAAGCAAGAATACCCAACAGGGGCATCTTCCAAAGACAAAAAGACCTTGAGACGGCTTGCTGCTAGTTTCTTCTTGAACACAGACGGGGTTTTGTACAAGAGGAACTTCGACATGGTTTTGCTCAGATGCGTGGATAGACACGAAGCAAGCCTGTTGATGCAGGAAGTCCATGAAGGATCTTTTGGTACCCATGCAGGGGGGCATGCTATGGCAAAGAAACTGCTGAGATCAGGGTATTACTGGATGACAATGGATGCAGACTGTTGTTCATTCGCTCGTAAATGCCACAAGTGCCAAATATATGCAGACAAAGTGCATGTTCCTCCTAACCCGCTCAACGTCATGTCATCTCCTTGGCCTTTCTCTATGTGGGGCATTGACATGATCGGGAAGATCGAGCCAACTGCTTCGAACGGTCATCGCTTCATTCTGGTCGCGATTGATTACTTTACCAAGTGGGTAGAAGCAGCGTCTTATGCTAATGTCACTCGTCAAGTGGTAGCAAGATTTCTGAAAAGAGATATCATATGCAGATATGGAGTGCCCGAAAGGATCATTACTGATAATGGTTCTAACCTCAACAATAAGATGATGGCAGACTTATGTCGGGACTTCAAAATACAGCATCACAATTCTTCTCCTTACCGACCAAAGATGAATGGTGCGGTAGAGGCAGCTAACAAGAATATCAAGAAGATTGTGCAGAAAATGGTTGTCACCTACAAGGATTGGCATGAGATATTACCGTTTGCCTTGCATGGGTACCGAACGTCAGTCAGGACGTCAACAGGGGCAACTCCCTTCTCTCTAGTGTATGGCATGGAAGCAGTCCTGCCTGTTGAAGTAGAGATTCCTTCTTTGCGCGTGTTGATGGATGTCAAGTTGGATGAGGCTGAATGGGTGCGTGCTCGTTACAATCAGCTATGTCTAATTGAGGAAAAGAGATTAGCGGCTATCTGTCATGGTCAGCTTTATCAGAGGAGAATGAAGCGGGCATTCGATCAACGAGTACGTACTCGAGAGTATCGAGTGGGAGAGCTTGTGTTGAAGAGAATCGTTCCTCCAGGTTCAGATAACAGGGGCAAGTGGACCCCAAATTACGAAGGACCATTCATAGTGAAGAAAGTATTCTCAGGAGGAGCATTGATGCTCACCACTATGGATGGAGATGACTTCCCATCCCCTGTTAACTCGGACGCAGTTAAAAAATACTTCGCATAAAGAGACCCGCTGGACACAAAAACAGAATGTAAGTCCAGGCAAGAAAAGGGCATCCCGGCGAGCTAAAAACAGAATAAAAAGCTCGGGCAAAAATTAGGGAAATAAATATAAAAAAATGTACACCCGCTGAGTTGAAAAGCCACATGGGACAGCTCAGGCAAAAAAGGGTATCCCGGTGGATTGAAAACCCGAGAGGGCGGTCCACGCAAAATAAGGGAATAAGCGAACAACTGTGATCCAAGTTATCTGAACCACGTCATCGTTTCGTACAGCTTGACAATATCGGAAGGATAGGAAACAGTCCCCTTGTCCTCTCAGAAAGCCAAAGCAGAATGGAGAGTCTTGAAGACATGCAGGTCATAGCGGAAATGGAACTCCTTGGAATGCCGTGTACATTGCCATTAGGATAGTTTCTTTTCTCAATTTCTATAGTGGCTACCTCTTTCCAGGTGGTTGCTTCCTGATGTAAATCTTTGCCTATTCAGAGGCTATTCAATAAAAATAATATTCAGTCAAAAAGTTGTGTGTGTTTATTTTTGTTTGCAAAATGTCCTGAATTTTTGACAAAAGTAGCATTGCATCTAAACATGGTGATAATTTTGAAAAGAAAATTGACATGCAGGGAAACTGTAACCCTCTTTGAGTGTCGGGTGACGATGGATGAATAGATCATTCCATGCAAATCCCCGGGACACACGTGTGTTTTTTGTTGTTGCAGGTTGCAGGTTGGCGCCACATTCTCTCAAGCAATGTAGTCTTCCCCAGTAGAGTATTTCCCCAAGAAGAGATTTCTTCTCCAACAGGTATCTGAAGCTTGGCATCTCTGACAGAGATTTTATCCAGCTAAGTCTGGGCGGCAGCCCAAGCAGGTTCTTCTTCCCCAGTGAAGTAGCAGTCCATTCTTCCCCAGTGGAGTATAGCCAGCAGGTGCTTGAAAGCCTGACGTCATCAGAGATCGAATTAACAGCATTCTATCCTTAGCAAGAGTCCTTGCCTATCAGGTACTTGAAAGCCTGATGTCCCCTCAGAGTCTTGAATCATCAGATGCTCTCCCCAGCTAGAGTATTTGCCCAAGAAGCCTCCCCAGCCAAGTCTGAAGATGATCTGTCCCCACAGAGTTTATATTTGATTTTCACCTCCGTCCGTGAAATATTTCCCGGCGAAGTTTCCCTATTGTTGTTTTATTTGATGAAACAGCCAGGTATTCATCACCTCAGTCAGAACAGGTATCCAGACCTCTTGACTTGCTCTCCCCTGTAGATTTGTATCTCTTGTTGTCGATCAGGCATTCGTTTGTTGCTTGTCTGCAATCTTCAACACTCGTATGAGTTATCCCTAAGCAAAGTTTTCCCCAGCAGGGACATGTTACTGCTTCGTTGCCACTCGTCTGCATCTTTCAACACTCTTCTGTGTTAGCTCTGTGGTATTGCTCGTTTGCTTTCCCCAACGGTGATTTATGATTACTTTGATTATGCTCATTCGAGATTCCAAACACTCGTTTGTGTTTGGTTATGACAGTTGTTGTTTGCTCGTCTGCAATTTCCAGCATTCGTCTGCGCTTTGAGATGGTTACCTTGTTATTGCTCGTCTGCAACAGTCCAACACTCGTCCGTGTTTGGTTATGTTAGTTGCTCGTCCGCAACTCCTCAACACTCGTCTGTGTTCTGATATGTTATTTGCTGGTGCTCGTCCGCAACCTCTCAACACTCGTCTGTGTTATGATACCTTTGTTGTTGCTCGTCTGCAACCTCCCAGCACTCGTCTGTGTTTGGTATTGGATTATTCGCTGCACTCGTTTGTGCCTTGATATGTATTCTCTGCTGTTGCTCGTCTGCAACTGTTCAGCACTCGCCCGTGTTTGTTTGAAGCTCGTCTGCTTTTATTCCCCAGAAGTCGTTTGTGTTCTGAAGCTCGTTTGCTTTGCTTGGATACTCGTCTGTATCATCCCCAGCACTCGTCTGTGCTAGCTTACACCTATATGTGAGGATTTGCTGTTTACCCTGGTATTTCTGTATTGCTACTTCAAATGCTCGTCTGTGTTTGAATTTCTGGTATTCGTCTATACCAGTGGCTGATACTCGTCTGTATCATTGCCTGAGACACTCGTCTGTGTTTCTCAGATCATCGTCTGATACTCGTCTGTATCATTGACTTATGTCACTCGTTTGTGTTATCTTGATGATCATCCAATACTCGTCTGTATTGAAGAGGTTTCGAATCCTGGCAGTGGGAATTAAATGTCAAAATGGTTACCGGTCCTGGCGTAACAGGTGAATCCGAAGGAGGCTCGTCTGTCTCAGGCATCAATTATTCTTGTTGCTGCACCTGGCGTAACAGGTTTGCTTAGAAGACTCGTCTGTCTTATACCATATATCCGCGGATAATATATGAAGAAGGTTCGTCTACCTTGACTGCATGTCTATCCCACAGACTTAAGTGCATTACCGGTCCTGGCGTAACAGGTAAATCTGAAGGAGACTCGTCTGTCTCATGCTATATGCATTGTTTTGAGGACTCGTATGTCCAGCTCCTGGCGTCACAGGATTGTTTGAAGACTCGTCTGTCAACTTGTTCTTATTCCAGATATCAGTTCAACTTGGAAGAAGCTCGTCTGCTTTGTCTGCCCTTCCGTCACCAAAGTGTCATCTGGTTGGGTTTTATTTCCCAGTGTTGCATTCTTCGTCAGAGTGCAAATTTCAGGTCTTTTTGGTATTCAATCACGGTTTATCTCGAATGTCTGATAGCCGTGGCTCTCATCCTTTTCAGATTAACAGATGATTGAATAGGGGCAGCTGTAACACCCAAAATTTGCCCTCTTATTTTTAAGCATCATATTACATCATATACATCATGAGCATATCACTCCCTTAGCATCATATCATAGAAAGATGAAGCATGACATCCTTCATGTCCGAGCATCAGCATATGGTCATCTGTGGAGTTCCCAGAAGCACTTCAAGCCATGACAAGGGTCCCAATGGATTTGTTCAAGTCCTATGAGGGGTCTACGTTGCATTCACAAGTTCAAATTCAGTTACAAAAGCTCATAAGGTTGGAAAATCATCAGGGAATTCAAGCTAGGGCAAGGCTCCTACACAATGATCCCAAGTTAGGGTGTGAGTTTCAGGCAGAGAAACTTTGTGACTTTGGCCATTTCATTTAGGCAAAAGTCTCTCATATAACAAGAGGATCCTAAGGTTTGAAATTTGGTGGGAAAATTCCTCAGAGAAGTCAGCTATTTCATCAGAAGTTCAAAGTACAACTTTTCTCTTGTATGAAGAAATCCTGATTAGGGTTTTGGGACAGATATTCATATCTCCTTAATTTTGACCATTTCTTATGGGCAAAGGCTCTCATTTAGTCTGCATGGCTCATGTATGATGTTTGAGGCAAAAATTCATTGAAGAAGTCAAGACTTGGTTCAGTTGCTTAAAGGTGAAGCAAGAAAGTCAAATGTGCAGCCAGAAAAGTCAACATGAAGTTTTCAGAGTTTTTTAGTCAGGATTATCATTTTTGAGGTTATATTATGTCAAGGAATAATTCAGTTGAGCTCAAATGTCAAAAATCGGGAGTATGCAAAAAGTTACTAAATTTGGAAATTTGGATGTTTCCATTTTTAGAAATTATTTGTACTTAAACTTCAGGCTATTATTTCATGTGCGAAAAAAGCTCCGAATGATTTTCCGGTAAACACAAAAGTTGTAGAGCACGATTCTCCCTTTCCGAAAAGTCGTAAAACACTTTCGCAGCATTTTTAGAACTCAAGTTACGATTTTTTGAAGTTTGGAGCATTTTTAGGGTTTTTGGGGACACTTGTCAATTTTTCATTGGTCTATATTATTTTCTTGTGTCACATTATTATTCCCTCATTTTTCTATGCATTTTAATGATGCCATTTCCATAATTCACGTGGCCAAAAAGTGTGTAAATATGTCATATTGTTTTGTTTAACTTTTGTGGATTTTTTTAGAGAAAAATAGTAGCATAGGAAGTACCATGTGATAGTGAGAATTCCAGCCACTTTTCCTTACTCTCTCACGCGCATACCTTCCCTCCCACACATTTTTCTTTTTTTTGTTGTTTTCTCTTCTTGCTTCCCACTCACCACTTTTTCTCATTCCTCTCCCCTCACCCCACGCGCCAGCTCACAACACACACACTTCACACTTTTTCTCTTTGATTATTTCTCTCACTCTCCCACCTCACTTTTCCTGACTTTCTCACGCACTCCCTCACGCTGCTTGTACTTTGCTTTCCATTCACATTTCCTCTCTTTCTCTTTCTCCTCACGCCACTCACACTCACACAGCTCACACCACTCATGCACACTCACGGTTTTTTATGCACTCTCACATTTCATAACCCTCATGCACAATAAAAGAAAAAAAAGAAAATCATGTGAAGCTGTCCAAGTATTTCCAATCGTTCATATAACGCCAGTCACGTGATCAAGTTGGCAACAGTTTTGAAAAGCTGAAGAGTGGCACGCACGGAGTTTTGCGTTTCGGTAACAACTTTGTGCTCACACCTGCAATTTGGACTCTTCACACCCTTCACATAAAGGCATTCGGTGACGATTTTTGAGGGGAGGGACCACACTTTTCGCGACTGAAAAATCACTCAACCAACTTCACACCTTCTCTCTCTGTTTCTTTTTCTCATCTGGATTTCAAATTCGAAGCGGCTCATTCATCATTTCCTTCAATCGATCTGCCTCAAAACAGCATCACTACACTCTCATCATCCTCATTAGAGCCTTGCTTTGAAGTTGTAGATTCAACATCATTCACGGTACTGCATTTGTTCGCTCGTCAAGCCTTTATTTGGCTTGGAGAAGATCAAAGGGAAGCACAAGATAACTCTCACCATCTCTGGATTTCTCAACACTCTGCATAAGATCTCATATCAGGTTTGTATTTCGACACTATTATGCTTCAGACTCGATCTTAAATAATTTGATTCATGCTGGTTTTGTTGGATCTAAGTTATGTGAAGCCTTTGGATGCTTTGAATTGAGATTTTCAGATTTTTGTGTTAAGCTTTAAGCATTCGATTTTCGGTATGTGTGATGTATTTGTGAGAGCTAAGGGCATGATGCTGTTCCCTGTGTTTCATGGATTAATTTTGTTCTTAGAATTTTTAAGTTTCATAGAGTTTGGAGAGAGATATTTGAGGTTGAAAGTGGTATGTGGGAGCTGTTTTTGCTCTGTTTTGTTTTCCTTTGGTTGTCCATATCAGTTTGCTTCAGGCTTGATTTAGGATACAGGGTGCATTTAGAAGGTTTATAGTGTTTAGATCTCAGAGTGCAGATTTGAGATAGGTTGTTGTTTGAGTTGTCGCTCTTTGTATGCGTTTGTGTTGTGAAAACTGATGGCATGTACGGATTCGCCTCATTTCATAGATCATTTTTGGTTCTTATATCTTTTAATTTCGTTAAGATTTGAGGGAGTGGTGTTGATCTGAATTTGGACCTTCATGTTTGCATTCCTGTGTTTTTCATGGAAGCTGCTGGCCATTTGTTTCGTTTGCATGAGCATGGGAAGGGGTGGACGCGTGTCATCACGCGGTTGGCTCGGGTGTTATTTCTTTTATTTTTTTATTTTATTTTTCTTCTTCATTTAAGTGAGAGCTGACCGGTTGGTATGAAGTCACATGAATTTTGTTCACTTTGTTTATTTATTTTTGTGCTTAGAATAAAGAAGGCTGAGTTTTAATTAGTTGATGTGAGAGTTTCGTTTGGGCCTTGGGGCCATCCGCTAATTGCACCCTCTCCTGGACCCATTTCCTTGTTAGCTGTTTGGTTCTTTTTCTAAATGCACCACCTTCATTTCTCTGTTTTTATTTTTTTTTTCTTGTTAATTTCTTTTATTAATCAGTTTCATTTTAATTCAAATAAAATAGTTATAATCCTCTAAAAATTCCCAAATAAATCATGAATGTCCCTTTGTGTCTCTAAAATTTTGTCACATTTTTATTTTATTTTTTTTCATTAATTGGAATGCCAGAATTAAATCAATAATGTACATAGCTTCTTTTGATCCCTTTCTTGACCAGTCTGTTTTGTAGATTTTCTATAGACTTTAATATTTGGAGTTTTGATCCCATTCTTTTTGCATTGTGTTCCTAAGATCATCTAGTTGTCATGTGATTTTTCTCAGATTTTTTTAGAAATTTATTTCTTGAGCTTTGGTCAGGTATCTTGTGATGTAAGTTTTCTGTCCTAGCTTGTGTTTATACATCCATTTGACCTAGTTCCTTTCTGATTTTTTTCAAATCCTTTTGGCAAGTTAATATAATGTGTTTTAAGATCATTTGGTTTCAGTTGTAGAATTTTTAGATGGCTGGTTGTTTATTTGTGAATTTTTTGTTCTCACCTTGTCCCATTTTGCTTCTTTTGGTTTGTTAGATCTCTTATAGGCTTAGAAGGGCACTTGTGCCAACTTCTTCTTCTCATTTGGGGTTTCTTTAGGGTATGAATACCTTCCTGACCTTAGGATAGGTCTTGGTTCTTCTGAATTTTTGGGTTTGCTTTATATTCAGGTTGTTTGTTTCTTTAAGTGTTTAAATTCTGTAGTTTGGTTATGTTGCTTCTAGTGTGACACTGTTTGGTATTGTGTGACTTCTCTCTTCGCATTTCTGGCCTCTTAGGCCATTCTTCATACCATTTTGATTCTGGTTGTGAATTTTATGCTTGTGTTCATTTGTATATGCTAACCTTGCAGGAGCTATGGTAAGTGTGAGATGTGGGAATTGAGTTCCACATCTCTAATTCTTATCTCTTCCTTTTATGTTTATGTGAACTAACCCTTTTCTGTTGGGCTTAGGCCTTTCTCATCCCTTCTTCTATCTCTTTCTTCCTTCTTCATTAGGGTAGAAACCTCACTAACCCTTAGGACTTCCATGCATGTGAATACTTAGGATTATTTTAGTCCCCTTTAGAATTTTTCCTTTGAGATCCTTTTGGTTCTTCTTCTCTTCTCATCTCATAACTCTTAAAAGATACTTTAATAAATGTGAAGTGATGTCTTGATCCATAGCCTTATCCCATGAGGTATGCTTGTAGTCTTCCCATCTTGGGATAGTACAAGTTTACCTTGTGATGCACAAGTCTGATCAAGGTATCTTATTCATAAAGAAAAGCATAAAAAACACTTCTTCATGTAAATAATCAAAACATCTAATAAGTAAACAAGTTAGTGAGCCTAAGCCCTAATCTTTGGGTCCAAGTTTTGGGGATCTTCTCCTTACTTGAGTATGCTTGTTCTATTATTCCGTCTTGGAATGTAGTGACAAGTGTACATTCCATTGATGAGAGCTTGAGTTCACTTCCTTGTGACACACTCATAAAAGCTTCTAAAAAAACACAAACAAACAATAAGCGTCTTTCCTTCGGGAATTCTCTTCTCACCTCATTCGCTCCGTACGCGAACTCGCTCCTACTTGTCATCTTGCAAGACGGTAACGCACTCGTCGTCCGAGCCTGCAACACCTGAGCAATGGCATAGGCAGTTCAAGCTTCAATTCACAAGCAATTTCCTTGCCACCCCTAGTTAGGGGAACTACGGCGTCTCTGATCCTCATTATCCTGATGAGGTACGTAGGCAGCGGGGTAGGGCCCGTTCGAGCACATTCTTTATTTTCCCTACATTTTCCCCTTTCTTTTCATTTTCTTATTTCAGTTCCTTTCTCATTTCCATTCCATTTCCAGTAGCAGTTCATTTGTTCAGTAGCAGTTGTATTATTTTACCCTTTGAAACAAAATAAGCAAGCGTGGATCCCGTCGGGTACGACGGACGGTCTGGGGTGCTAATACCTTCCCAGGTCGTAACCGACTCCCGAACTCAGATCTTTGGTTCGCAGGACCTTGTCCTTTCCTTCTTCCTTAGGTTTGTGCAACATTACCTTTCCCATTCTTTCGGGATAAAAATGTCTGGCTGGCGACTCTAACCTTTTCCGCGCCACTTTCGCGTTTGTACCAGGATAGAAATCCCGGGAGCGACAGTCTTATGTTAGAAGAATTCAACCCCACACTGCTGATAAAAAGTTGTGGATCCATTTCTTTCAAGAGAGCTTATCTGGAGCTCAGCTGGAGTGGTATTATCAGTTGGAGAGTGTCAACATCAGAGACTGGAATGATCTTGCTGAAGCTTTCTATAAGCAGTACCAATATAATGCTGACTTAGCCCCCACTCGCATGCAGCTTCAGAGCATGTCTATGGGTGCCAAAGAAAGTTTCAAAGAGTATGCTCAGAAGTGGAGAGATTTAGCTGGAAGAGTTCAACCCCCTTTGACTGACAGGGAATTGGTTGATATGTTCATGTGTACGCTAAATGGTCCGTTCTATAGTCATCTCATTGGAAGCTCATCATCTGGCTTCACCGAGTTGATCATGACAGGAGAGCGAGTAGAGAATGGTATAAAGAATGGTAAAATCCATGTGGGCACTTCTTCATCAGGTGCTGCAAAGAAGCCTCCCACTGGGAAGAAAGAATCTAATGCTGTTTATGGTCAGCCTGATCGTAACAGAAGGCATCAGTCTGTCAGTGCAGTTCATATTTCAAATCCAACTCCTGCAACAACAGAGCAGCCACAGGGCAACCAACAGAGGGCTAGAAGACAGTTCACGAAGATCAACATGTCAATGGCTCAGGCATTGCAACATTTGTTGAAGGCTGAACTTATTACTTTGAAAGAGGCTCCTCAGAATCCCAATGTTACCTCTCCCAGGTACAATCCCAATGCACGGTGTGCGTACCATTCAAACTGTCAGGGACATGATACTAATAATTGCTGGGTCTTGAAGAATAAAATTCAAGATATGATTGATGCTGGAGAAATTGAGTTTGATCCTCCGGGTACTCCCAATGTGATTACTGCTCCAATGCCAAATCACGAGAAGACTGTCAATGCCATTGAGGAAGATCTACATGTCTATTCAGTTATGGAGTTGACCACACCACTGTCTGTTATCAAAAAGAGGTTAGTACAAGCTGGAATCTTTCCAGGTTGTCGTGAAGATTGTTTGTATTGTACCTATAAGCCGGATAGTTGCTTCATATTGAGAGATGGAATTCAGCGTCTCATGGATAAGTATACTATAGTGTTTGAGAGGACTCCGTCGTCTGTAGAAAGTATGGTGGATCATCTGACTCAAGGAAGGAAGATTGAAGAGGTTGACATGGTTGACAAAGTACCACTAAGAATCACTTCAAAGGGTCCCATCAAAGGGTTACCTTGGATATTAGGGACATGTGAGGGACATTTATTTTTGAAGGCAACTGTGAGGTGTATTAAGCATATAGGAGGGACTATCATCATTATTCGAAGGGACTTGATTCGTAAAGGCAACCATGAGGGACTTGATGATTTTTCTTTTTAAGGGACTTGCTTTTTACACCCCACTTGACCTTATTAATAGGCAACATAGAGGGATAGCCTTAGAAAGTGAGACGGCGATTAAAAATCGACTTACGTGTGTGAGTGTACAATTTTATTTATCTTATGATTAAAGTGGTCTAAATTCATTTTAAGTAGCATACATGTTTTGCACTCCCTAATTACTAACCATAGCAAAAATAATTAAATATTTAAAAAATTTACATCCGGGAGCATTTACAAAATTATAATAATAAGCAACATAAATAATAAAATATAAATAATAAGCAAAAAATAATAAATTAGCAATAAATAAATAATGGGTTAGTAGTAATAAAAATTAGGAAATAAGGTTAGTTAAAATAATAATAATATTAAATAATAATCAAAAAGTTAGTAATAATAAAATAAGAGAAGTTAAATAATAAAAATTAGTGCAATAATAATAATATATAAAATTAATAAAGCAAAATAAATAACATAGTTAATAACAATAATTAAATAAATAAAATTAAACAGAAAAATATTATAATGACATGATTAAAATAATAAACTCAAAAATAGAATTTTAATATATATAAGCATTTAGTTAGAAACATAAATAATTAAACAATTACTATAATATAAAATTTTTAAACATAATATAGTTATAAATTTTAATTATTACAAATTTAATCATTTTAAACATATATTAACATTTATTTATTAAAACAATAATTATTTACATATTATAAGGAGAAAATAAATTTTAAATATTATATTCACAAAATTAATCATATTTATAAAATTTATAATAATCATATTAAATAAATAAATAAATATACATAATAATTACATTAAGAATTAGAAAATAAAATTGTTTAGAAAAAAAAAATAGAATTAAGTTTTATTTTAGAAAATATTTTAGGGTTTGTTTAGAAAATTAGGGTTTTGTTAAAAAAAAAGATTTTTAGGGTTTGTTTAGATACAAAATTATTTTAACTAATATACATATTATAATTTATTTACATGATTATAAAAATAGTTTTCAGAAAAAAAGAAATATAGAATTTTGAATTACATTGAACATATATATATAACATATTTTTAATTATATTTCTATACATATGATTTTAATAATTAAATAAAATATAAGAAAATAGAAAAATTGCAAAAAGAAAAGATAAACTTACCTGGCTGGGATTTGATCCCATGACATCACGCTTGCCAGCAACAACAATAACCACCAGGCTAGCCCACACGCAGGCAACAATGAAGGGAGGAGAATTTGTTTTGTGCTTTGCCTGAAAAATCCAGAAAAATAAAGAAGCAAAAAGGCCTGGGGTAGGACTTGAACCCAGGACCTTCTGATTACAAGCATGCACGCATCACCACCCGGCTGGAAGAGCCCAACTGATAACTGGATGGCTATAATTGATTATATATTATACCTGCGAAATAATCAAAGTAAACAAACAAAATGTCATAAACGGGGAATCGAACCCCATACCAAGTCCATGTATGCGCACACCTCCAACCACTGGGCCAAGCAACCTGTTATGAAACAAAACCAAAACTAATTCATAAAATATTATATTCAATTTTTGAATTCTGGAGAACGCGCCAAAACCAGTCGTCTCCTTCCTCAGGCTCTTCGAAATTTGCTGCGAAATTATCTATGAGTTTTCCTGCGAAAAGCAATTCCCAGCAAAACCTACAAAAATCAATGTCCAACAAAACCGTACAGTTTCACAAAATCAAACACAGCAACATGATCCTGACATTCACACGATTTGTTCTACGTTTTTAGAATTGATTTATGTTTCTTAAATTAGAAACCCCTAAACCTGGGTCCAAACCCTAATAATGGCATCTCATGAATTAGGTACGGGTTCTTTGGTTTTCCTGTCCAGAAACGATCTATATCACACAACAAACAACATTAGCCAAGCAAATTTCATTGAAACACAACAAATTAATGCAATCGAAAAAGTTTTATTCAAGAACAAATTGAATTCGGGTGAGGCATTGCGGCATGATTTGGATGAATGTGAGTGATGCTTTAGCTTCAGTGATGATCAAAGAACACGTCTATGTCTTTATTTTACCTTGAAACCTCTTGGATTGAAGAATCCGAATTGGTGTTTTGGCTTGAATTTTTGAGCTATGAAACTTACCTTTTGATGCTGGAAATTCGTGAATGAGGGCTAGGGTTGTGTTTAGTATATATATGTGAATCATTCTAGGTCAAAATATTAATTAATTATGTGGAAGTTTGGATATTTGAAGATTGAAAAAGATGGTGTCATGAAATTCAAATATTGGCTCATGAAAGCTTGTTATTTTTGGATAAATCACATGATTTCTTTCTCTTTCAACTTCAATCAACAATTAAGACTTTCTAGAAGCATTATCCAAATAAAATCTATTATTTTCATATTTTATTTTTATTTAAAATGATTTTTAATGATTTAAATCAAATTAAATAGAAATAAAAATAATAAAAATCAGATTTTCAATGGTTTGGGTCGTGCATAGTACTAGTGTATGGATTGGATCACAATTTAGCAAGCCCATTTGGAAAGAATTGGTCCTAGACCCCCATTTTCAATATAAACCATCACAAAATTTCCCAACTTTGCAAGGGCATATCTCCCTCAATTTTAAAGGTATGAGGGTGTTCTTGGACATTTTGGAAAGCTTGAAGAGTCCTCTAAACAACCCCATTGGTTTCAGGTCCATATCATTTACCAATATCAAGTTATGCCCTTTTGAAGTTGTTGACTTTTTGTTGACTTTTGAAATGACCTATAATGTCTTAGCTCATATCTTCCAAATGAAGCATTTTTGGGCTTAACTTGCAACATCAAAGTTGTAGAGAATTCAATTTCCTTCAAAATGAGATTTGAGTGGAGACTTGGTGATGAAGTATGTGAAAGTTATGGCTGGTCAAAGTTCAGTTGACTTTTACTGAGGAAACCCTAATTTAGAAACTCCTGATTATTGATGATCTGGAATATCCTTGATGAATCATGATCAACCCTTGATCAAATGATGAATTTTACTTCATATACTTGATGTTGGCAAAAACTCATGAAGTTTGACTTTGGTTTGACCACAGTTGACCTCAGTTTGACTTTTTAACTGCATTGACTGGTTTTGACTTATCTGATCATTTGACTGAGCAAACTTTTGAGAAAAGTCTTGAAACTTGTCATGGGGGTTCTTATACACATATAAGATGTTATGAAGCTCACTTGAAGTCTTGGAAGTCCATTTAGCCTGATTAAAGTCAAAACCCTAGTTTTGGATGCACTGCTTAGGAGGTGCATTGTCTGAGGGAATTGTCAACTCTTTTGACCAATTGTGAACTTTGTGAACCTTGTGAACCATCATAAAATGTCTTGTGATCCTCATGGGAGGTATTGTGAAGCTTGTGAACCTTGTGAACCTCATAAAGTAGCTTTTAGACTTCATGATCCTCAGGAGAGCTTTGTAATCATTGTGAATCTTGTGAACCTTGTGAACCTTCAAGAAGTGACTTGTAGACTTCATGAACTTCAGGAAAGGTCTTGAAAATGTTGAGAAACTTGTGAACCTTGTGAACCTTCAGGAAGTGACTTGTAGACTTCATGAACTTCAAGAAAGGTATTGAAAGCATTATGGAACTTGTGAACCTTGTGAATCTTCAAGAAGTAACTTGTGGACTTCATGAACCTCAAGAAAGGTATTATGGAACTTGTGAACCTTGTGAACCTTCAAGAAGTAACTTGTGGACTTCATGAACCTCATGAAAGGTCTTGTAAATGTTGAGAAGCTTGTGAACCTTGTGAACCTTCAAGAAGTGACTTGTAGACTTCATGAACCTCATGAAAGGTTATAGAAACTTGTGAACCTTGTGAACCTTCTTAGCACACAAAGTCTTGTATTGTGAGGGCAAATTTTGGGGTGCAACAGCTGCCCCTGTTCAATTTTCTGAAACCTGAGGGGTTAGATTGGTATATTTTCCAGTCGTGACCTGGAAGGTTGAAGGGGATTGAACACAAAAGCCCAAAAATTTGCACTCACCAGTGCATTAGAGTGATACAGATGGCTAGTTGAATGTGATTGAGTGGGCTTAAAGATGTCACTAGGGGAAAGTTCTTCAGGTATATTTCTTGGAAGATAAAGCAGTCCAAAATATGGAGGTATAATGAAAGCTGTCAGGAGTCTGGAGCAGTCCTGAGGTATTGGTGATATGCTTTCAGGAGACTGGAGTAATCCTGATGTAACAGCATGTCTTCAGGGGGGTGAAAAGCTATCAGGAGGCTGGAGCTGTCCTGAGGTAACAATATAATTTCAAGAGGATAGAGCAATCTTGAGAGATTGATGATATGCTTTCAGGAGACTGGAGTAATCCTGATGTAACAGCATGTCTTCAGGAGGATAGAGCAATCAATAATGATAACCCTAAAGCAGTCTTGAAGTAATAATATGATTTCAGGAGGATAGAGCAATCAATAATGATAACTCTAAAGCAGTCTTGAAGTAATAATAGGATTTCAGGAGGATAGAGCAATCAATAATGATAACTCTAAAGCAGTCTTGAAGTAATGAGAAGTTGTCAGGAGGATAAAGCAACCCTGAGGTAATAATATGATATGCTTTCAGGAGACTGGAGTGATCCTGATGTAACAGCATGTCTTTAGGAGGATAGAGCAATCCTGATGATCATAAGTTTGTTTGTTGGATAATTACCCTGAAAACAAGGTAACATTCTGTAAAATAATATTAGTTTATGTTTTATGTATGCATGTATAATATGATGCACTTAGGAAATGTATTATGTATCCATGTATATGTATGTTATGGTATGATATAAATGATATATGTATGACATGACACTGCCGGAAGAGTATGGATATCTTCGTATAACAACTGCTGGCCAGGGAAAATAAATCCCGATTCGTTGTTGAAGAATATATTATACATAACCTTCCGTCTGCTGGGGATAATAGGGTATAGATAACCTCCCGTATGCTGGGGATAGTAAGGTATATATCACCTCCCGTATGCTGGGGATAGTAAGGTATATATCACCTCCCGTATACTGGGGATAGTAGGGTATATATAACCTTCGTTTCGTTTGATGGTAGGGTAGATATAACCTCCCGTTTTCGTTCGTCGTACCCTCATTGGAAAGTAGATTCCCGAATATCCGTATGAGGATAAAAGAGATGGATATTAATTCCAGGGGAGATAAGACTTTATGAAGATGGATTCGTCCTACTGAGGGTTTGTAGTTGTCTTGTAAAGGTGAACCGGCGAAGCTTCGTTGAAATCCTTCCCTCGTTCGTCTTTAGTAGATACTATTACTGCATTTTCATGCATTTCTGGTAAACATCAATCATATTAAGCATTCATGCATTTTTGGTAAACATTAATCATATTCAAAAGCATACATACATTCAAACACAACCAATGGACGTTTCGCTTATGTAAATAGGGTAAAAGTAAATCTGGATTCAAAAGATGGAATTTATTTATATCAAAAAGTGACCCATACACGGGTAAGTCTGTACAAGGAGACATAAACCCTAGTAAGAGGATTTTGTCATAAAGTTTTTTTTTTTTTTTTTTACAAAACAAAGAGTATCAGCTATGTGGGAAACAACCCTATTGAGTTTCAATTCTACTATTGCCATTATCTTCAAGTATCTCATCTTCTGTTGTTCAGACGGAAACGATTGGATTGAGCTTTATCTGTTCGATCTTGAATAAGTAGTACAACTGGTTGCAGTTTCATGGGTGATCCAAACGAGACATAGTCATACGCTTTAATCCCTAACTTTTGCCTGGATTGCCCTTTCAGGTTTTCAATCCACCGGGATACCCTTTTTTGCCCAAGCCGCCTTTTCAGGTTTTCGACTTGCCGGGTGTACATCTTTTTATATATATCCCTAATTTTTGCCCAAACCCTTTTGGTTTGCCGGGATGCCCTTATTTTTGCCTAGGCTTGTCAACCTAACGGGTCTCTTTTTATGCGTAGTATTTTTTAACTATGTCCGCATTTACAGGCTGTGGGAAGTCTTCACCATCCATTGTAGTCAGTATCATGGCACCTCCTGAGAACACTGTCTTGACTACAAATGGTCCTTCATATGTTGGAGTCCACTTGCCCCTAGGATCACCCTGTGGTAATATGATACGCTTGATTACCAAGTCACCAGCCTGATATACCTTTGGCTTAACCTTCTTGTTAAAAGCTTTAATCATTCGTTTCTGATACATCTGGCCATGACAAACTGCTGCTAACCTCTTCTCATCAATCAAATTTAACTGGTCAAGTCGGGTCTGAATCCACTCATCTTCATCCAAGCCTGCATCCTTCATAATTCTTAAGGAGGGAATCTGAACTTCAATGGGCAGAACTGCTTCCATACCATAGACTAAGGAGAATGGGGTTGCCCCTGTTGAAGTACGTATTGTGGTACGATAACCATGAAGAGCAAACGGTAACATCTCATGCCAATCCTTGTAAGTAACAGTCATCTTCTGTACAATCTTCTTAATGTTCTTATTAGCAGCTTCAACTGCCCCATTCATCTTTGGACGATACGGAGAAGAGTTGTGATGCTTAATCTTGAACTGTGTGCAGAGATCAGTAATCATAGTGTTGTTCAAATTAGAGCCATTGTCAGTGATAATCCTTTCAGGGATGCCATACCTACATATGAGATTACTCTTGATGAATCTAGCCACAACATTCTTAGTAACAGATGCAAATGAAGCTGCCTCCACCCACTTCGTGAAGTAATCAATAGCAACCAGGATGAAACGATGCCCATTAGAAGCAGTAGGCTTGATCTCACCAATCATATCAATGCCCCACATGGCAAAGGGCCAAGGAGCAGTCAACACATTCAATGGTGATGGAGGTATATGGACTTTATCAGCATAAATTTGACACTTGTGACATGTTCTGGAGTGTTGATAGCAATCAGCTTCCATGGTAGACCAATAGTAACCTGCTCTCAATATCTTCTTTGCCATAGTATGACCACTAAAATGAGTGCCAAAGATCCCATCATGCATATCTTCCATAATCTCAATTGCTTCCTTCTTATCCACACAACGAAGCAAAGTTGAATCATGATTGCGCTTATACAAAATGCCATTACTCTAGAAGAACTTAGCAGAAAACCTTCTCAGGAACTTCCTATCTTTGACAGATGCCCCTTCAGGGAATTCCTGAGCTTCAAGATATCTTTTTACTTCATAGAACCAAGGCTTCTCCTCTACCCCTTCAGTGTCAATCTCATTGTAGTATGCAGGCTTTTCAAATCTATCAATGGTAATCTTGGGAGCTTCATCATCCCAGCTGATCTCAAACGTAGATGCCATGGTGGCCAATGCATCCGCCAACTGATTCTCTCTTCGTGGAATATGTCCAAAGGTAATCTCTTTGAAATGTGGGATCAAAGACAACACATGCTCTCTGTAAGGAATGAGGTTATCATGCTTGGTATCCCAATCTCCTTTAATCTGACTTACTACCAGGGCTGAATCTCCATACACATCAAGGAACTGAATCTTCATATCAATAGGAGCTTTAATACCCAAGATACATGCCTCATACTCAGCCATGTTATTGGTACAATAGAAACAAAGTCTGGCAGTAATCGGGGTATGACAACCTTCAGGGGAACTAATCACAACACCAACACCATTACCAAGTGCATTGGAGGCACCGTCAAAAACCATAGTCCATCGGGATCCTTGTTCAGGTCCGTCATATTGCCCAAGTTCTTTGGTAATAATCATGATATCTTCATCAGGGAACTCAAAACTCATTGACTGGTAATCATCTACTGCTTGATGAGCCAAATGATCAGCAACAACACTTCCCTTAATGGCCTTCTGAGTAGTGTACTGTATGTCATATTCTGTCAAGATCATTTGCCATCTTGCAATTCTTCCGGAGAGAGCAGGTTTCTCAAATATGTACTTGATTGGATCCATCTTCGAAATCAATAAGGTAGTATGGGTCAACATATACTGTCTTAGTCGGCGAGCAGCCCATGCCAAAGCACAGCAAGTTTTCTCGAGCAGTGAGTATCTTGTTTCACAGTCGGTAAACTTTTTGCTAAGGTAGTATATTGCCTGCTCTTTTCGACCAGACTCGTCATGTTGCCCCAAGACACACCCCATTGAGTTGTCTAACACTGTTAAGTACATAATCAAGGGTCTTCCATCAACTGGTGGCATCAAAATTGGTGGTTCTAGCAGGTATCTCTTGATTTCATCAAAGGCAGCCTGGCACTCATCATTCCATTCCATCACCTGATCTTTCTTCAACAACTTGAAGATTGGCTCACAGATGGTAGTTAACTGGGAAATAAATCTTGCAATGTAATTCAAACGTCCCAAGAAACCTCTAACCTCCTTCTCAGTACGGGGAGCTGGCATCTCTCGTATAGCTTTCACTTTTGCAGGATCCACTTCAATACCTTTTCCACTGACAATGAAACCCAGTAATTTACCAGACCTAACTCCAAAAGTACACTTGTTTGGATTCAATCTCAACTTGTATTTTTTTAACCTCTCAAACAACTTGTGCAGATAATCAAGATATTGCTCTTCATTCTGAGACCTGGCTATCATATCATCCACATATACCTCTATCTCATGATGGATCATATCATGAAACAAAGCTACCATAGCTCGTTGATATGTTGCCCCTGCATTCTTCAAACCAAATGGCATTACCTTATAGCAAAAGGTGCCCCACTGTGTCACAAATGTCGTTTTCTCCATATCTTCAGGTGTCATCTTGATTTGATTGTAACCAGAGAAACCATCCATAAAAGAGAATACCTTATGTTGAGCAGTGTTGTCTACCAGAATATCGATATGAGGGAGTGGGAAGTCATCTTTAGGGCTAGCCTTGTTCAAATCTCTGTAGTCCACACACATACGTACCTTACCATCTTTCTTAGGAACCGGTACCACATTTGCAACCCACTGAGGATAAGAAGTCACTGCTAAGAACCCTGCATTGAATTGTTTCATTACCTCTGCCTTGATCTTTTCTGACATTTCAGGATGCATACGACGAACCTTCTGCTTCTTTGGACGACAATCTTCCTTCACTGGCAAACGGTGAACCACAATGTCTGTATCCAACCCTGGCATATCTTCATAAGACCAAGCAAATATCTCCACATAGTCACGTAACATCTGAATCAGCCTGCTCTTGACACTGTCCTCTAAATCAGCCCCTATCTTGACCTCTTTTCTGTTTTCTTCAGTTCCCAGATTCACAACTTCGACTGGCTCTTCATGTGGCTGTATAGCTTTCTCTTCTTGTTGTAACAACCTAGCAAGCTCTACAGGTATTTCACAATCGTCCTCATTTCCGTCTTCAGTTTGATAGATCGGATTCTCGAAATTATAATTGGCAATAGTAGAACTGTTATCAACAGGATCCAGAGTGGATGAGGATCTGCATTTTAGTGATGTGAGTGTGTGTAAGAACACATAGCTGATAAAATAAAAATAAAAGAAAAGAAAGACAAGGAACACAATATTTACGAAAACGAAACGTCCACTGATTTTATTGAATGAAGTATGCAAATGAAATGACAGCCCGTAACAAGCACACCATGGTGCCCCGGGTAAGGCACATGGCTTGAAAGTTTTATTGTTCAAGAAATTACAAAATTAAAACATAACACAGTAATAGTATTTACTCCTGACTAAAGGAGATAGGGATAACATCTTCAGCTTTCCAATTATTGAGTCCAGCACCCACAGTAGGAAAAATCCATGCATCCAAGTTGTAGTCTTCATCTTGATCTCCCACAGCATTAATCTGGTCCTTCACAACCCCTTGACTAGTGATACGGGCAGCACGAGCACGTCGAACAGCCTTCTGGGACTCTGCAGTGAAACCCAAACCAAACTTGTCAGACTTGTATGGAATATCAGGAAGCTGACCCCAAATAGTACAACCACCTTCATCCACCACAGCTCTAGCATCATTGAGGGAGGCCATTGCCATTGTTGGAGGCTTTCTGGTGACCACGGGAACTTTCTTCACAACAGGAGGAGCTACATAATCATTAACAACCCAGGGAACCACTTCAAATGTCTGACACGGAGTTTCAATGTATTCACCTTCCATTTCCAGATACTTGAAGGTATTCACATGGCTGACAAAGTACTCTTCTTCTCCATAGACAGTAACAACCTTTCCATTCACCGGATATCTCAACTTTTGGTGCAATGTAGAGGTCACAGCACCTGCCCCATGGATCCAGGGACGACCAAGCAGACAAGAGTATGAAGGACGAATATCCATCACATAAAATGTAGCAGTAAACACCTGGGAACCAACTTGGATTGGAAGATCAATTTCCCCATGCACTACTCTTCTAGAACCATCAAAAGCCTTTACCACAATATTACTGGGCTTCAGCACAGCATCTTCAGGACTCAGCTTGTTCAGGACTTCCTTGGGCAACACATTCAGAGAGGAACCATTGTCTATCAGCACATGAGACAGGGTAGTGCCCCTGCATTCAATTGAGATATGCAAGGCCCTGTTATGATCTCTCTTGGCAGGGGTCAAATCAGCATCAGAAAACCCTGACCCATTGTCATAGGTCAGGTGGGCAACACAGTTCTCAAATTGGTCAACAGAAATTGCACTGGGTACATGAGCAGTCTTCAGAAACTTGATCAAGGACTTGGCATGAGCCTCAGAACATAACAACAAGGATAACATAGAAATCTTTGAGGGAGTATGCCCCAACTGATCAACAATGTCATAATCACTCTTGCGAATGATTTTCAATACTTCTTCCATCTGCTTAGAGAGATCATCAGCAACTGGCACATCAGTAGATACAGGCTCAATAACAGGACCCTTGCCCCGAGCATCAGTGGTGGAGGTAGCAGCAGGAGTAACTGCATTCTTGGAAGTATCTGGAGGAGAGAAGACCCTTCCACTACGAGTGATCTTACTAGATCCAGCAATATTGTCAATGTCTACAGGCACATCAGCTACAGGCTCTTGCTTAACACCATGGATGTAAACATCAGATCCATAATGCCAAGGCACAGCTTTGTCAGACGTATATGGGATAGGACCAGGAGTAGTAATGACCACAGGAGCTACCCTGGCTTCAGCAACAACTTTCACAGGACCTTCAGCAGTAATCTTGATGGGACCCTGATGAGTGATTTTAATGGGACCCTTTGAAGTGATTCTTATTGGTACTTTGTCAACCATATCAACCTCTTCAATCTTCCTACCCTGAGTCAGATGATCCACCATACTTTCTACGGACGACGGAGTCCTCTCAAACACTATAGTATACTTATCCATGAGACGTTGAATTCCATCTCTCAATATGAAGCAACTATCCGGCTTATAGGTACAATACAAACAATCTTCACTACAACCTGGAAAGATCCCAGCTTGTACTAACCTCTTTTTGATAACAGACAATGGTGTGGTCAACTCCATAACTGAATAGACATGTAGATCTTCATCAATGACATTGACAGTCTTCTCGTGATTTGGCATTGGAGCAGTAATCACATTGGGAGTACCCGGAGGATCAAACTCAATTTCTCCTGCATCAATCATATCTTGAATTTTATTCTTCAAGACCCAGCAGTTATTAGTATCATGTCCTTGACAATTTGAATGGTATGCACACCGTGCATTGGGGTTGTACCTGGGAGAGGTAACATTGGGATTCTGAGGAGCTTCTTTCAAAGTAATAAGTTCAGCTTTCAACAAGTGTTGCAATGCCTGAGCCATTGACATGTTGATCTTCGTGAACTGTCTTCTAGCCCTCTGTTGGTTGCCCTGTGGCTGCTCTGTTGTTGCAGGAGTTGGATTTGAAATATGAACTGCACTAACAGACTGATGCCTTCTGTTACGATCAGGCTGACCATAAACAGCATTGGATTCTTTCTTCCCAGTGGGAGGCTTCTTTGCAGCACCTGATGAGGAAGCACCCCCTTGGATCTTACCATTATTTATACCATTCTCTACTCGCTCTCCTGTCATGATCAACTCAGTGAAGCCAGATGATGAGCTTCCAATGAGATGACTGTAAAACGGACCATTCAGCGTACACATGAACATATCAACCAGCTCCCTGTCAGTCAAAGGGGGTTGAACTCTTCCAGCTAAATCTCTCCACTTCTGAGCATACTCTTTGAAACTTTCTTTGGCACCCATAGACATGCTCTGAAGCTGCATGCGAGTGGGGGCTAAGTCAGCATTGTATTGGTACTGCTTATAGAAAGCTTCAGCAAGATCATTCCAGTCTCTGATGTTGACACTCTCCAACTGATAATACCACTCCAACTGAGCTCCAGATAAGCTCTCTTGAAAAAAGTGGATCCACAGCTTCTTATCAGCAGTATGGGGTTGAATTCTTCTAACATAAGACCTCAGATGCAGTTTGGGACAAGAGACCCCATCATAGACAACAAATGTAGGAACTTTGAACCCAATGGGTATGACTACCCCAGATATCAGACTCAAATCCTCAAAATCCAGCCCAGATGATTTCTGCAATTCCATAGCATCCATCCTATCCACCAGCATCTTGAATTTGTCCTCGTTAGGCTCATGATAGTAATTAGCCTCAGAATCAGAGTCCCCTATTGAATGGTGGAGACTGCCTACCTCTTGCTCAGATTCCTCAGATTCATAGTCTTCAGCTGGTTCTTTGGTCTTGGCAAGACCTTTGAACCTTCTTCCCATGTTAATCAATCCAGCAGACCTTCTAGTCTTCTTGGCCAGCAGTGCCTTCAATTCATCTTGCCCCTTGGACAGGTTCAAGATCAGCTCTTGGAACTGTGCATTTTGTGCCTGGAGATCCTTAACTGATTGTTCAAGAGCCATTGCTGAAATAAACAGCGAGAAGATGAGAAACCTGTGCACAATAAACCTGTGATGCAATGAAATGATATGGTAATGTATATGCAATGTTTTCAAGGACCGCAGGATTTAAATTTGCTTAAACAAACAGGAAAGTAAACTTTTATTAGTAATAACTTTGTTTTGCCTTTTAGGCTTACAAAAAATGAAAATGAAATAAGTACAAAAGATGGGGTTTTAAGTCTCCCATGGACGTTTCCTCTTTGTGTTGAGGTATGAGTTGAGGTTTCGTTCCTCGTGAAGTAGCTTTGTTAGTTCCAGAATCTTTTCTTGGCTTGCTTAGCCTCGAAAGTATCCCTTTGCTCCTTTAGTTAGATCCATGATCTCTGCAAGTCTTCCATATCAGTAGGCATGTCTGGGTGAAGGATGGTATAAGCTGTGTCTCCTTCAGCAACAGGTTCCATGGTAACTGGTAGGACGGCAGGATATGGCATCATGAGTGTCTGAGCACGAGATCGTACCCATCTGAGATAAGCCTCCATAGGAATAGTGTACTTAGGCTCCAGTGTCTTGCTGTCAATCCTGTTTACCTTTCCCCAGGCTCGTATGAATCTCTGACGGTAACCCTGAAGATCATTGTCATAATCAAACACAATGCCTTGAATCAACATGTCATGTGGGCCATCGCTCCGGGCGTAACCAAATGTCGTAAAGCTAGAGAGGGGTTGTAGGTGATGCCTCCTCTTATGCCTAGTAGTGGCACATTAGGAAACTCCCCACAACGGTCAATGATGGTGACATTCTCCATAGATCTGGAGCACCAATGGATGTCTGAGTAAGAAAGTGACATGATCCTCTTGGACCATCTGAACCCTTGCTCATTCTTCATTACTGAGCGAGGGAGGTGAGAAATAAACCACCTAGAAAGTAAAGGTATACAGCACATCAAAGTTCCTCTTGCCCTTGTAGTACGGGTATGAAGAGAATGTAGGATGTCTCCAAGCAATGTAGGCACTGGATTGTGACTCAGGAAAATGTTGATGGCATGAATGTCTATGAACTGATCTGGATTGGGGAACAATACTAAGCCATATATCAGCAAGGCTAAGACCTCCTCAAAAGCATCATAGCTCATGGCCTTCAAGAACATTTGAGCTTTATCCATTAATACCTTAGCAAGAATACCCTTGACTCCACTTCTCGTTTCTAGAACAATGTCAGACTTCTTCAGATGTAGAGCTGCAGCAATAACCTCTGGTTTGAGTTCCTTCTCCAAGCCTGTGAAGGGTCTTTGATCAAGAACTGGTATACCCAGAAGTTTAGAGAACTCCTCTATGGTAGGAACTAGCTGGTAGTCGGGGAATGTGAAGCAATGGTGCTTAGGGTCAAAGAACTGGAACAGAACACTCATCATGTCTTCATTGAACCCTGAAGTGACTAGATCCAATAGGTGACCATGTCTCTTGATGAACTGGGAATGATCAGACACTTGAGAAACCAACTCTTTAAGCTTAGCAGGTATCCCCACAAAGTTGATCCTGATGGTGTTTCTACGAGCAGAAGCCATGACCTGCAACAAAGAACAAAGATAAATCCTTTGGTCCTTGAAATGGTTAGCGAAAATGCTATGCTTATGATGCATGATGATGTCATGATGTTATGTTCAATCACAAACATGTGGCACACACAAACAAGTCACACCATAGCCCTAGGTTTAAAGACTTGCATGAGGTTTAAGGTAAGTACCCTCCCCTGAAGTTAGATGGTTCATCCTGTCCTACAAAAGTAACCGGGTTCTAAGGGATCTCAATATCATTGATCCTTCACAAGGGTGGTTGATCAGAAGGCAACTTACTTGCCAACCAAAACCCTCCAAGTTTAAGATCTCAATGAGTGTAGTATCGAGTGTCAACCAACTTCAGTCTGCACCAAAGCCGGTTACCTCACTACTTTCTAAAGGCCAAGATGAGTTAACTAGGGTTCTAAAAGTTAGTTAGTGCATTGACAACATATGGCAGCCTCATATTATCCTCAACTTGACTTAAGGAACATAAGCACCAACCAAGAAGTCGCACTAACTATGGCCACCAGATCAACCGTATCGATATACGTCGTACAGTTTCCTTGGTCTATTGCCATTTACCTAAGGTACACTAGATCCGGGTTAGGACCTTTCACACATAAGAGCACCCCAACAATGTAATAATAAAGCAAACAAATCAAACAATATTAAAGTGATCTTAATTCCTAAGGGTACCCCTCTTAAATTATTATCCCCAGCAGAGTCGCCAGTTCTGTAACACGGTGGGAGAACTGACTTTAGTTATGTTGCGGATAGCAAGAGTCGCCACCGACTTTTATTTTATCCAAAAGGAAAGGGTATAAAAGAACAGGAAAGACCTTAAGAGAATATTTTGGGTCCGGGGGGTAGGTTATGTAAAGGGAAGGTGTTAGCACCCTTTACATCCATGGTTATCCATGGGCTCTTAGTTACTTAGCTCACTTTTGAATTGTTCTTGAAAGTGTAGTGTGTGAATAGGAAAATTTTCATATGAGTTGATAATGATCCATGTACGGATGCGTAAAAACTTGTTTTTGAAAATTTGTTTGAAATTGTGGAAAGTTTGAAAATTTTTTGAAGTGAGCAAGTACATAAGAGGAACCTACCCTAAAGTTTTAAGTCTTTCTTGTTCTTTATCCTTTAATTAGTAAGACTATCCCTACTATTAAGGAGTAGGTAGTCATTACCTTGGATATTAGGGACATGTGAGGGACATTTATTTTTGAAGGCAACTGTGGGGTGTATTAAGCATATAGGAGGGACTATCATCATTATTCGAAGGGACTTGATTCGTAAAGGCAACCATGAGGGACTTGATGATTTTTCTTTTTAAGGGACTTGCTTTTTACACCCCACTTGACCTTATTAATAGGCAACATAGAGGGATAGCCTTAGAAAGTGAGACGGCGATTAAAAATCGACTTACGTGTGTGAGTGTACAATTTTATTTATCTTATGATTAAAGTGGTCTAAATTCATTTTAAGTAGCATACATGTTTTGCACTCCCTAATTACTAACCATAGCAAAAATAATTAAATATTTAAAAAATTTACATCCGGGAGCATTTACAAAATTATAATAATAAGCAACATAAATAATAAAATATAAATAATAAGCAAAAAATAATAAATTAGCAATAAATAAATAATGGGTTAATAGTAATAAAAATTAGGAAATAAGGTTAGTTAAAATAATAATAATATTAAATAATAATCAAAAAGTTAGTAATAATAAAATAAGAGAAGTTAAATAATAAAAATTAGTGCAATAATAATAATATATAAAATTAATAAAGCAAAATAAATAACATAGTTAATAACAATAATTAAATAAATAAAATTAAACAGAAAAATATTATAATGACATGATTAAAATAATAAACTCAAAAATAGAATTTTAATATATAAGCATTTAGTTAGAAACATAAATAATTAAACAATTACTATAATATAAAATTTTTAAACATAATATAGTTATAAATTTTAATTATTACAAATTTAATCATTTTAAACATATATTAACATTTATTTATTAAAACAATAATTATTTACATATTATAAGGAGAAAATAAATTTTAAATATTATATTCACAAAATTAATCATATTTATAAAATTTATAATAATCATATTAAATAAATAAATAAATATACATAATAATTACATTAAGAATTAGAAAATAAAATTGTTTAGAAAAAAAAAATAGAATTAAGTTTTATTTTAGAAAATATTTTAGGGTTTGTTTAGAAAATTAGGGTTTTGTTAAAAAAAAAGATTTTTAGGGTTTGTTTAGATACAAAATTATTTTAACTAATATACATATTATAATTTATTTACATGATTATAAAAATAGTTTTCAGAAAAAAAAGAAATATAGAATTTTGAATTACATTGAACATATATATATAACATATTTTTAATTATATTTCTATACATATGATTTTAATAATTAAATAAAATATAAGAAAATAGAAAAATTGCAAAAAGAAAAGATAAACTTACCTGGCTGGGATTTGATCCCATGACATCACGCTTGCCAGCAACAACAATAACCACCAGGCTAGCCCACACGCAGGCAACAATGAAGGGAGGAGAATTTGTTTTGTGCTTTGCCTGAAAAATCCAGAAAAATAAAGAAGCAAAAAGGCCTGGGGTAGGACTTGAACCCAGGACCTTCTGATTACAAGCATGCACGCATCACCACCCGGCTGGAAGAGCCCAACTGATAACTGGATGGCTATAATTGATTATATATTATACCTGCGAAATAATCAAAATAAACAAACAAAATGTCATAAACGGGGAATCGAACCCCAGACCAAGTCCATGTATGCGCACACCTCCAACCACTGGGCCAAGCAACCTGTTATGAAACAAAACCAAAACTAATTCATAAAATATTATATTCAATTTTTGAATTCTGGAGAACGCGCCAAAACCAGTCGTCTCCTTCCTCAGGCTCTTCGAAATTTGCTGCGAAATTATCTATGAGTTTTCCTGCGAAAAGCAATTCCCAGCAAAACCTACAAAAATCAATGTCCAACAAAACCGTACAGTTTCACAAAATCAAACACAGCAACATGATCCTGACATTCACACGATTTGTTCTACGTTTTTAGAATTGATTTATGTTTCTTAAATTAGAAACCCCTAAACCTGGGTCCAAACCCTAATAATGGCATCTCATGAATTAGGTACGGGTTCTTTGGTTTTCCTGTCCAGAAACGATCTATATCACACAACAAACAACATTAGCCAAGCAAATTTCATTGAAACACAACAAATTAATGCAATCGAAAAAGTTTTATTCAAGAACAAATTGAATTCGGGTGAGGCATTGCGGCATGATTTGGATGAATGTGAGTGATGCTTTAGCTTCAGTGATGATCAAAGAACACGTCTATGTCTTTATTTTACCTTGAAACCTCTTGGATTGAAGAATCCGAATTGGTGTTTTGGCTTGAATTTTTGAGCTATGAAACTTACCTTTTGATGCTGGAAATTCGTGAATGAGGGCTAGGGTTGTGTTTAGTATATATATGTGAATCATTCTAGGTCAAAATATTAATTAATTATGTGGAAGTTTGGATATTTGAAGATTGAAAAAGATGGTGTCATGAAATTCAAATATTGGCTCATGAAAGCTTGTTATTTTTGGATAAATCACATGATTTCTTTCTCTTTCAACTTCAATCAACAATTAAGACTTTCTAGAAGCATTATCCAAATAAAATCTATTATTTTCATATTTTATTTTTATTTAAAATGATTTTTAATGATTTAAATCAAATTAAATAGAAATAAAAATAATAAAAATCAGATTTTCAATGGTTTGGGTCGTGCATAGTACTAGTGTATGGATTGGATCACAATTTAGCAAGCCCATTTGGAAAGAATTGGTCCTAGACCCCCATTTTCAATATAAACCATCACAAAATTTCCCAACTTTGCAAGGGCATATCTCCCTCAATTTTAAAGGTATGAGGGTGTTCTTGGACATTTTGGAAAGCTTGAAGAGTCCTCTAAACAACCCCATTAGTTTCAGGTCCATATCATTTACCAATCTCAAGTTATGCCCTTTTGAAGTTGTTGACTTTTTGTTGACTTTTGAAATGACCTATAATGTCTTAGCTCATATCTTCCAAATGAAGCATTTTTGGGCTTAACTTGCAACATCAAAGTTGTAGAGAATTCAATTTCCTTCAAAATGAGCTTTTAGTGGAGACTTGGTGATGAAGTATGTGAAAGTTATGGCTGGTCAAAGTTCAGTTGACTTTTACTGAGGAAACCCTAATTTAGAAACTCCTGATTATTGATGATCTGGAATCTCCTTGATGAATCATGATCAACCCTTGATCAAATGATGAATTTTACTTCATATACTTGATGTTGGCAAAAAATCATGAAGTTTGACTTTGGTTTGACCACAGTTGACCTCAGTTTGACTTTTTAACTGCATTGACTGGTTTTGACTTATCTGATCATTTGACTGAGCAAACTTTTGAGAAAAGTCTTGAAACTTGTCATGGGGGTTCTTATACACATATAAGATGTTATGAAGCTCACTTGAAGTCTTGGAAGTCCATTTAGCCTTATTAAAGTCAAAACCCTAGTTTTGGATGCACTGCTTAGGAGGTGCATTGTCTGAGGGAATTGTCAACTCTTTTGACCAATTGTGAACTTTGTGAACCTTGTGAACCATCATAAAATGTCTTGTGATCCTCATGGGAGGTATTGTGAAGCTTGTGAACCTTGTGAACCTCATAAAGTAGCTTGTAGACTTCATGATCCTCAGGAGAGCTTTGTAATCATTGTGAATCTTGTGAACCTTGTGAACCTTCAAGAAGTGACTTGTAGACTTCATGAACTTCAGGAAAGGTCTTGAAAATGTTGAGAAACTTGTGAACCTTGTGAACCTTCAGGAAGTGACTTGTAGACTTCATGAACTTCAAGAAAGGTATTGAAAGCATTATGGAACTTGTGAACCTTGTGAATCTTCAAGAAGTAACTTGTGGACTTCATGAACCTCAAGAAAGGTATTATGGAACTTGTGAACCTTGTGAACCTTCAAGAAGTAACTTGTGGACTTCATGAACCTCATGAAAGGTCTTGTAAATGTTGAGAAGCTTGTGAACCTTGTGAACCTTCAAGAAGTGACTTGTAGACTTCATGAACCTCATGAAAGGTTATAGAAACTTGTGAACCTTGTGAACCTTCTTAGCACACAAAGTCTTGTATTGTGAGGGCAAATTTTGGGGTGCAACACATACGAGCAACGAACAGATGCCTGATTGGCTGCAAGAGTTACAACTCTACAGGGGAAGACAAGTCAGGAGGCTTTGACTCCTAATTCTGACTGAGGTGATGAATACCTGGCCGTATCATCTTATTTACCAAAAATAAATTGGCAACTTCGCTGGGGAATACTTCACTGACGGAAGTGAAAATCAAATATGAACTCTGCGGGGACATATCATCTTCAGACTTGGCTGGGAAAGATGCTTCAACAATACTCTGGCTGGGGAGAGCATTTGCTGATCCAAGCTCTGGCTGTGACCCTTGCTGGGGATAGAATTCTGGCAATTCTAACCCTGTGGGGAGATCAGGCATTCAGCTACCTGTTGGGCATACTTCACTAGGGAAGAATAAATTGCTTGGGCTGCTGCCAAGGCTTAGCTGGGGAAAAATTCTGTTGGAGATAGGAATTGCAAAGTGTCTCTCATGAGGAGAAACAATCTGCTTGGGAGAATGTGACGCCATCCTACAACCTGCAACAACAGAAAACACAAGTGTGCCCCGATGACTTGCATGGTATGATCTGTTCATCCATCGTCGCCCGACACTCAAAGAGGATTTCAAATGTTTCCCTGCACTGTCAGTTTTTCAAATTATCACCATGTTTTAAATGCAATGCTATTTTTTCCAAAAATTCAGAACATTTTGCAAAAGATAAGCACAACACAGCTTTTTTGACTGAATATTCTTTTTATTGAAAGGCCTCTGAATATGCAAAAATTTTACATCAGGAAGCAACCACCTGGAGAGAGGTAGCCACCATAAAATTGAGAAAAGAAACTATCCTAATGGCAACGGGCACTGCAATCCCAATGAGTTCCATTTCTGCTATGACCAACATGTCTTCGAGACTCTCCATTCTGCTTTGCTTTCTGAGAGGATAAGGGGATTGTTTCCTATCCTTCTGATATTGTCAAGTTGTACGAAACGATGATGTGGTTCAGATTACTCGGATCACAGTTGTTCGCTTATTCCCTTGTTTTACGTGGATCGCGCTTTCGGGTTTTCAATCCACCGGGATACCCTTTTTTTCCTGAGTTGTCCAATGTGGCTTTTCAACTCAGCTGGTGTACATTTTTTTGTTTATTTCCCTAAGTTTTGCCCGAGCTTTTTATTCTGTTTTTAGCTCGCCGGGATGCCCTTTTCTTGCCTGGACTTTAATTCTGTTTTTATGTCTAGCGGGTCTCTTTATGCGAAGTATTTTTTAACTGCGTCCGAGTTAACAGGGGACTGGAAGTCATCTCCATCCATAGTGGTGAGCATCAGTGCTCCTCCTGAAAAGACTTTCTTCACTATGAATGGTCCTTCGTAGTTTGGGGTCCACTTGCCCCTGTGATCTGAACCTGGAGGAATGATCCTCTTCAACACAAGCTCTCCCACTTGATATTCCCGAGTACGTACTCGTTGGTCGAATGCACGCTTCATTCTCCTTTGATAAAGCTGACCATGACAGATAGCCGCTAATCTCTTTTCCTCAATTAGACATAGCTGATTGTAACAAGCATGCACCCATTCAGCCTCATCCAGCTTCACATCCATCATCATATGCAATGAAGGAATCTCTACTTCAACAGGCAGGACGGCTTCCATGCCATATACCAGAGAGAAGGGAGTTGCCCCTGTTGACGTCCTGACTGACGTTCGGTACCCATACAACACAAATGGTAACATCTCATGCCAATCTTTGTAAGTGACAACCATTTTCTGTACAATCTTCTTGATATTCTTGTTTGCTGCCTCTACCGCACCATTCATCTTTGGTCGGTAAGGAGAAGAATTGTGATGCTGAATCTTGAAGTCCCGACACAAGTCTGCCATCATCTTGTTGTTGAGATTAGAACCATTGTCAGTAATGATCCTTTCGGGCACTCCGTATCTGCATATGATATCCCTTTTCAGGAATCTTGCCACCACTTGACGAGTGATGTTGGCATAAGATGCTGCTTCCACCCATTTGGTGAAGTAATCAATCGCGACCAAGATGAAGCGATGACCATTTGAAGCAGTAGGCTCTATCTTCCCGATCATGTCAATGCCCCACATAGAAAAGGGCCAAGGAGATGACATGACGTTGAGCGGGCTAGGAGGAACATGCACTTTGTCTGCATATATCTGGCACTTATGGCACTTACGAGCTAATGAACAACAGTATGCATCCATTGTCATCCAGTAATACCCTGATCTCAGCAATTTCTTAGCCATAGCATGCCCTCCTGCATGGGTACCGAAAGATCCCTCGTGGACTTCCTGCATTAATAGGCTTGCTTCGTGTCTATCCACGCATCTGAGCAAGACCATTTCGAAGTTTCTCTTGTACAAAACCTTGTCTGTGTTCAAGAAGAAGCTAGCAGCAAGTCGCCTCAAGGTCTTCTTGTCATTGGAAGATGCCCCAGCTGGGTATTCTTGCTTTTCCAGGAATAGCTTGATATCAAAATACCAAGGTTTCTCGTCATACACGGCGTCTACAGAGAAGGCATGAGCTGGAGCGTCAAGCCTGGATATGTCAATTCTGGGCACATAATTCCAACACAAGACTTTGATTGACGAAGAAAGAGTGGCCAATGTGTCGGCAAACTGATTTTCATCACGTGGTATGTATTGAAGCTTAACTGTCGTGAAGAACGTCAACAGTTTTCTAGCATAATCCCTGTATGGAATTAGATGATCTTGATGCGTATACCACTTGCCGGTAACTTGGTTAATGACGAGGGCTGAATCTCCGAATATATCGAGGCTCTTAATCCGAAGATTAATAGCCTCCTCTATTCCCATTATGCATGCTTCGTATTCCGCTTCATTGTTGGTGCAGCCAAAAGTAATTCTGGTGGCGAAGGGTAAATGAACACCTTCGGGAGTGATAAGAACGGCACCAACTCCACGTCCATTGATATTGACTGCCCCATCAAACATCAACTTCCATTTGGATTCAGGGTCTGGCCCCTCCTCTAGAAGTGGTTCCTCGCAATCGTTTGCTTTGAGGTACATGATGTCCTCATCAGGGAAATCAAACTTCATTGGCTGATAATCATCTTCAAGAGGCTGCTGTGCAAGGTAATCCGACAATACACTTCCTTTAATGGCTTTATGAGAAGTATATTGGATATCATATTCAGTTAAAATCATTTGCCACCTAGCAACCCTTCCGGTTAACGCTGGTTTCTCAAAGATGTACTTGACAGGATCCATTTTGGAAATGAGCAATGTGGTATGAGTCAACATGTACTGTCTCAGTCGGCGAGCAGCCCATACCAACGCACAGCAAGTTTTCTCGAGCAGTGAATAACGAGATTCACAGTCGGTAAACTTTTTGCTAAGGTAATTAATAGCGTACTCTTTTCGACCAGACTCATTATGTTGGCCTAGAACACACCCCATTGACCCTTCTAGCACGGTCAAGTACATGATTAAAGGTCTTCCTTCCATTGGAGGCATTAGAATTGGAGGCTACTGCAAATATTCTTTTATCTTGTCAAAAGCTCTTTGGCAGTCTTCGCTCCACCTGACCGTTTGCTCTTTTCTTAGCAATTTGAATATTGGTTCACACGTGGCAGTTAGATGAGATATGAACCGAGAAATGTAGTTCAACCTCCCTAAAAACACGCGCACTTCTTTTTCTATTCTCGGTGCAGGCATATCTTGAATAGATTTTACTTTAGCAGGATCTACCTCAATTCCTCTTTGACTAACAATGAAACCCAGCAGTTTCCCGGAACGCACTCCGAAAGTGCACTTGTTTGGATTCAACCTCAGCTTGTACTTGATCAGTCTATCAAACAGCTTCTTCAGGTTGACCAGATGCTCTTCTTTGTGTCGGGACTTTGCAATCATATCGTCCACATAACATTCAATCTCCTTGTGTATCATGTCATGGAACAATGTGACCATCGCCCGCTGATAAGTTGCCCCGGCGTTCTTCAAACCAAAGGGCATGACCTTATAGCAGAATGTACCCCACGGGGTATTGAACGTTGTCTTCTCCATGTCTTCCGGCGCCATCTTAATCTGGTTATATCCGGAGAAGCCATCCATGAAGGAAAATACTGAGAATTGAGCAATATTGTCTACCAACACATCAATGTGTGGTAACGGAAAGTCATCTTTTGGGCTTGCCCTATTCAAATTCCGGTAGTCAACGCACATCCGGACCTTGCCGTCCTTCTTTGGTACAAGTACAATGTTAGCTACCCAAGGTGGGTAACTAGTTACGGCAAGGAACCCGGCATCCCATTGCTTCTGAACCTCCTCTTTAATCTTCATCGCCATGTCATGACGAGTTCTTCTCAATTTCTGTTTCACAGGAGGACAATCCTCTCTCAAAGGTAGCTTATGCACAATGATGTCGGTATCCAACCCTGGCATATCTTGATATGACCAAGCAAAGATATCCACATACTCTCTCAGCATACTGATCAGCTCTTTCTTGACATCGGCCTGCAGACTGGCCCCAATCTTGATCTCTTTCTTCACATCTTCACTGCCGATGTTGATGATCTCAATTTCTTCTTGATGAGGCTGAATAACCTGTTCCTCTTGTTTCAACAATCTGACCAATTCTTCAGGGAGGTCACAGTCTTCCTCAACTCCTTCATCAGCTTGGTAGACTAGATTGTCAAAGTTATGCGTAGTCATAGCAGGAATGTTATCAATGGAATCCGGATGATCAACTCTGCACAGATGATGTGCTTATTCAGAATCTGCTTATTTTGAAAAAGAGACGCTAACACAAAAACAAAAAGGAAAAACACATTGCCATTTTTATATTTTTTTTGTGAAAAAATTTTAAAACAAAGAAAGAGAACACAATTTTTCTGAAAATGTCCTTTTATTTCATGGTAAAATAAGATGCATACAAAACATGGTGGCCCAATACAATGGATCCTAGCATCTTGGGCAGAATGCTGGATTTGACAATGCAGTATGATAATAAAAGGAAACAAAATGAATTACTCTGAGTGCCAGGTAACTTGGACAATGACTTAAGCAGACCAGTTTGTCAGCTCCTCTCCGGGCGCACACGGGTGAATCCAGTTGTCCCAGTCACCGTCACTGTCCCCATCTTGGTTTGTCACACAAATCTGGTTGCGGTCGAGCATCCCAGCGCTTGTAAAGGTAATGGCTTTACCACTTGGAGTAGGACCACCAGGCTGATACCCTAAACCAAACTTGTCGTCTTTCTTTTCTAGCTCCAACAATTTGCCCCAGCCTTGGGCACTTCCTGATTGAACGACCTCCTTTGCCTGCTTGTAAGAATGGATGAAGGTGCCTACTTTCTCACTGCTCTTCTCTACAGGAGTTAAGATACTGACGTTGACTGCTTCGAAGGATTGACATAAAGTCTCATGGATTTCTCCATCCATCTCCACATACTTGAATGTTGACAAGTGGCTTACGAAGATGTCTTCCTCTCTGCATACTATAATTACCTGGCCATCAACCACATATTTGAGCTTCTGATGCAGGGTTGAAGTTACAGCTCCGGCAGCATGTATCTATGGGCGTCCCAACAAGCAGTTGTATGCAGGCTGAATGTCCATGACGTAGAAGATACTTTTGAATACTTGAGAGCCTATTTTGACGGAAAACTCAACTTCACCAAAAATTGATCTTCTAGAACCATCAAACTCTTTGACAATCAAATCACTTGGTCTCAGGACTATACCATCAACATTGAGCTTCATTAATGCCTTCTTCGGAAGCACATTAAGGGAAGAGCCTGTATCTACAAGAACATGTGACAACACAACACCTTTGCACTCCATAGTAATATGTAGTGCTTTATTGTGGTTTCTGCCCTCTGACGTGAGGTCTCTGTCTGTAAAGCCCAGCCCGTGGCTCCCATTAACACTGCCTACAACAGCTTCAAGTTGGTTGACAGTGATTTCTTGAGGAACATAGGCCATTTGCAGCACTTTCAATAAGGCCTCTCTTTGTGCAGGAGAACACATCAGCAGTGATAGAATGGATATCTTGGAGGGTGTCTGGTTCAACTGCCCGACCACCTTATAATCACTCTTTTTAATTATGTGCATGAATTCCTTGACCTCCTTTTCAAACATACCCTGCCCAGCAACAGGAGTATTTGTCTCATCAACCACAACTTGCTTTCCTTTGGCTTTTGACGAAGCCTCAGCCTCAGGATCCCCTCTCAGCACAGGGGGAGCAAATAAACGACCACTTCTGGTAAAGCCTCCAACTCCTCCGACGTTCTCTACAGTCGGGTCAGCAGCAACAGACTTGCTCTCAATCTTCTGTCCAGCCACGCATACGTCTGAGCTGTAATGCCAAGGAATGGCTTTATCGTCTGTGTAAGGAACAGGCCCAGGCACAGTGATAGTCACAGGACTAATCTCCGGAGCATAAATGGTAACAGGCTCTCTTCTGACAGGCATCTCTGCTTCATCATAGAATATGGTTATGGTTGACACATCATCAGCTTCATCACCAACCTTGTTGAACTGCAAAGATCCATCATCAATCAAGCCATGCAATCCCATCTTCAGCCTCTCACACCCATTCTCTGAATTCAGACATCCTTCACAATCAGCACTGCAACCAGGAAACACTTGACCTTTCAACAGTCTCTCTTTCACTACCATCAAAGGAGTCTTCACTTCTTCAATACTCAGCACAAGACTTAACTTTTCACCACCCTCAACAACATTGATTCTTGCCCCTCCATGATTCGGAATAGGGTTCGAATTAACATTCGGTGGTGGTGCGAAGTTGATTGCTTTGGAGTCTATCAGGTCTTGAACCTTGTGATGCAATGCCCTGCATTTCTCAGTCGAGTGCCCGGGTGCCCCAGAGTGGAAAGCGCATCTTGCATTGACATCATAACCCACTGGAAGCTCTCCAGGTGGTGGTGGTGCCAAAGTTCTCAATTGAATCAGATTCAGGTCTAACAGCTTGGTAGCAGAGCAGCATAAGTCATGGGGATCGCCTTAAGCACCCTATTAGTCGGGCGAGTTTGCCTTAGTTGATAAGGTCTTTATTGATAGTTGTTGCGTTGTGGCTGTTGTTGTTGCTGTTGTTGAGGTGGTGCCTGCTGCACAGGACTAGAAGGAATTGTGACTGCTGCCACATGCTCGTATGGTCTTCTATAACCTCGGCCCCATCCTCGGCCAAACACAGCATTTGTCTCACCCTCTCTTCTCCTTGGAGTTCCACTGAAACCTTTTCTCGCTCCATTCGAGCTGCTTGCACTTGTATCTTGGAGCTTTCCCATCTTTAGCAAAGTCTCTACCCTCTCTCCCGCAATTACAATGTCATTGAATTTTGTGGCAGAACTGGACGCCAATCTTTCAAGAAACACACCCTGCAAAGTCCCCATAAACATGTCAGCCATTTCGTTATCTAACAGGGGTGGTTGCACTCTGGCAGCGAGCTGACGCCACCTCTGAGCATATTCTTTGAATCCCTCCTTAGCAGTCTGAGACATATGTTGCAATTGCGTGCGATTTGGAGCCATGCCCAAATTATACTGGTATTGTCTCACAAAAGCTTCTGCTAGGTCTTTCCAACTCTTTATGTTGACTATGCTAAGCTTCATATACCATTCTAGAGAGGCTCCAACCAAGCTGTCTTGGAAATAGTACATCTAGAGTTTTTCATCATCGGTATGAGCAACAATCCTCCCCACGAAGGACTGAAGATGGGTCTTCGGGCATGCAGTGCCATTGTATTTCTCAAAAGTTGGAACTTTGAACTTGTAGGGGATTCTGACCCCTGGAACCAAGCCCAAATCTGTTATGTCAAATTCCAAACAACTCTGGGATTAAATAACTTTGATTTGTTCTGCCATTTCCTCAAACCTCTTGTTCATCTCAGCCCCCTGACCTTCAGCTTCGTCCAGCAGAGTGAACTGTTCATCCTGATTATCCATTTGCACATTATTCAACCCATCATTGATTATAGTCACCCCTGGCTGTGTTACAGGGGTTTCCACTTGACGTGTGCCCGCACCGTTACGATTGTCAGCAACAACAGTGTTGTTCCTGGCTTGATTCTCAACCAATTCCCTCAGACGCTCTTGATTATGACCCATGCCTGCCATCAGAGTCATAAAGTTGTCCATCCTTAGCCTCATGTCAGCTAAGTCAGCTTGCATCTGGTCCATAATTCTCTCTTTGTTGACCTTTGTTGGATATCTGTGTGCGACTGGCTGTTCCCGAACTTTCCGGGGAGCTATAGTACCTGAAACACAAAACACGTTAGCAACTGATGAATCACCTGCAAAACACACAAACAAGTTATATGTAATGCAATGTAACTGCTCATGTTCCCAGGTTTTAAGCATTTGTAATGCCCCAGTTCTGGCATCTATTCTCAGACAACTTTGAGTATTAGCTTTCAAACTTTCTCTTTGAAGAACGTTCAGTCATTAGCAGTATCAGACAAATGAGTCTTGCATATTCAGAAAAGATAACTTGCATATTAACACTGTATCATGGACAAGCCACTGCCGGCCCGAAAGTCAGAGTACAAAACAGAAATATTCCCCGAAGGGTTACAAGCTATTACATGAATAAAAGACAAAATACAAAATAAACAAGACTCCTACAACAAGTCTGTAGGTAGTCTGAAAATAAACTAAACTAAGGACCCAGGCTCTGCCACCTCTGCTCTGCTCTTCTTGACACCCACTCTCAGCTTGAGCTCTTAAATATCTTTCCTTGCTTCCTCCAAGGCTAACTGGCTTTGTGCTAGCTGCTGAGTCTTTTCCCTCCAGATGGTATGGACTTGCTCCATCTATTCCTTCTTGAAGGCCATTTGCACTTCAAAGAACTCTTCTTTCTCTTTGAACTTCTTCTGCTCTTCCTCCCTTTGGCCTTGCAACCAAACAATGGATTTACGAGCATCCTTGAGAGTCTTCAAAGTCTTTTTGCATTCATCTTCTCTTTTGGCTTCCATTAGACCCAACCTGTGAAAGAGCTTCCCTCCCAGCAAAGTCTTTCTCTTTGGTTTCCAAGGAGGCTTGGATCTTCTGCAGCTTACCTTCTGCTTCATTCTTGGCCATGTTGGCAAGATGGTACAGGCTTACCATTTCAGCATTCTCCACTCTAACTTCATGCAGCTGAGCTTCCAATTTCTTGTACTCTTCAAGGGAGACAGTACCACTCTGGCTTGGCATTTCTCTGGGATAAAGTGGAGCTTCTACTGAGAAAGGCATGAGAACTTCTTCTACATGTCTTTGCAACCATGCAGCAAATGGTGGATACATCTTGGGATCAACTCGGCCAAAGTCTTTCTTACCCTTCCTTATCCTGTGAGCCCAAGCTAGGACTGCTTGAAGTACTAACTCCTTGTTTCCCTTAACAGGAAAGTACAAGGACCCAGCAAACTCTTCCATCCGTGGAGGATCTTTCAGAGGGTAGCCAAACTGTTTCCTGGCTATTGTTGGATGATAACTGATTACACCTTTCCTTCCCAGCAAAGGTACTCCAGCAAACCTTCCACAACTGACCATCAATTCTTTACCTAGCAAATCCCTGTCATATCCCCAGGCAATATCTTCAGCAGTTAACCCCATCAACCTTCTTGACCATCTCCACTCATCCCTCATCTCCTTGAAGGCACCTGATTTTGGCAGTTGTCTGGCAAACCACTCAGCAGACAAAGAAGCACAACAAACTACTAGACCACCCCTACCCTTCTCATTCCTGTAATGCACACTGTAGTAGAAGTCACCCAAAAGAGTAGGTACTGGATTGCCTTTTGCAAAGATAGAGATCACCTTCAAGCTTACAAATTCCTTCTCTCCAGGGAACAAGCTAGACCCATACACCATCAAAGCAAGCAAAGCACCAAAGTCATTCCAATTAGCCTCTGTAGCATATCTTTCTGCCTCTGGGATGAGCACACTCCAGGGGAGTCCTATACCTTCACTCTCTTTCAGGGCTCTCTTGACTGTAGCAGCTGGCAGACGACAAACTTTGGCTATGTCTTCTTCTTTAAGCACAACCTTAGATCCATAGAATGGAAGGGTCTCTCTGACTGGAACATTCAGCATGCTGGAGATCTCTTCCAATGTAGGAGCTAAGATGTAACCTGGAAAAACAAAGCAACGCAACAGAGGATCATAAAACTGCAACAAGGTATGCAAACTGTCCTTCTGGTCTGCAGTGGGCTTGTCCACAAACTTCAGTATCTGTCCATATCTTTTCTTGAAATTTCCTAAGGCTTGGTCATTCATCAGACCTGCTAACTTCTGAACACTTCTTACTTCAGGATGAAGAAAAGTATAGTGAACATTCTTTTTCCTTGGAACTCTTCTGATTTTTGCCATGGAGATAAGATTTACCAAAATTGGGAGCTGAGTATGAACAATGACCTGAAAAATGGTAAACATAAACAGTTAATGCAAAGATGATGCAAATGCAATGCAATGCAGGCATATGATCAACTGGGACCATCTGAACTGGATACTGAACACAAGGGCCCCTCTGATCACTGGCAAACCAAAAGTCATCTGAATCACAACTCTCTGATAGAAATAATCACAACTCTCTGATAGAAGATCTCAGAACCACAGTACCAAGAAATCCAGAACCAAGAAAACCAGAACTCCAGAACCATAGGACCATAGAACCAGAAATCATAATCATAGGACCACTGATAAAAAGTGTATGTAGAGGCCAAGGGTTCCTGCACACCTGTAAACCCATTCCCAATCTTACTGGTAGGCTCCGGGTCAAACATCACGGACTATCAAAGCCGAATAGCAATAATACTTTCACCATCTCCGAGAAATGGCTCATGACCAAATCAGGGAATCAGTTTGGCATTATATACTACGCAGGGAGGCCTCAGCTGAGTCCGGGAAATAAGGTCACCCTATGTGATTCCCAAGTGGGCCCTCGGATGCGAAAGGGTTTGCCACACAATGTGGTCTGCCATTGTCATCACTAGAGAGGGATGTTTCCACAAGGTTCTCAATGATCGGTCCCCAGCTGCACATAACTGTCAAGGTTATGAAATGAGAGGAAGATCCCCAAATCAAGACATTTCCAAGACAATCGCAAGTCTGGGCGTGGAACTCACTACTACCCCCATGACAAGATCTCATGAGGCCAAAATGGAACCACTCTAAGTCCTAAGGTGCACTCGAGCCGTGGTAATGAGCTCATCTCTCAGACACAGGTAACACCAATCCCACCAAACAGAAAACCAGTCCAGACAGTCCAGTATATATACATGATGCAGAAAATAAATACTGAAAACTGTAAATAAAGCTGTAAATAAACAACAATAAAATACAACAAGCCACAACAAACAAACATCATCCATATAAATAGAAACAAACAAGGGCTAGGAAAGACTCACAGGGGAACCAGAGATTCTAGGTTCGTTCTCCAGCAGAGTCGCCAGCTGTCGCTCCCCAGATTTCCATCCTGGTACAAACGCGAAAGTGGCGCGGGAAAGAAAAGAGTCGCTAGCCAGGCATTTTTATCCCGAAGAAAGGGAATGGTAATGTTGCACAAAACATAAGAAAGAAGAGGAAGGACACAGGTCCTGCGAACCAAAGAGACTGAGTTCGGGAGTCGGTTACGACCTGGGAAGGTATTAGCACCCAGATCGTCCGTCGTACCCGACGGGATCCACGCTTGCAAAGATAACTATTTCAAAGGGTGAGGGTATGAAAGCTGCTGCAAAGAAATGAAAATGAAAAGAAACTGGGACTAGAAAAGAACTGAATAAGAGAACAAAGAGAAAAAATGTAGGGAAAATAAAGATTGTGCTCGAACGGGCCCTACCCCGCTGCCTACGTACCTCATCAGGATAATGAGGATCAGAGACGCCGTAGTTCCCCTAACTAGGGGTAACAAGGAAATTACTTGTGAATTAAGGCTTGAACTGCCTATGCCATTGCTCAGGTGTTGCAGACTCGGACGACGAGTGCGTAACCGTCTTGCAAAGTGACAAGTAGGAGCAAGTTCGCGTACGGAGCGAAGGAGATGAGAAAAGAATTCCCGAAGGAAAGACGCTTATTGTTTGTTTGTGTTTTTTATGAAGCTTTTAGGAGTGTGTCACAAGGAAGTGAACTCAAGCTCTTTTCCATGGAATGTGTACTTGTCACTACATTCCAAGATGGAATAATAGAACAAGCACACTCAAGTAAGGAGAAGATCCCCAAACTTGAACCCAAAGATTAGGGCCTAAGCTCACTAACTTGTTAAATTATTAAGTGTTTTTGGTATTTACAATGAAGAAGTGTTTTTTATGCTTTTCTTTATGAAGAAGATACCTTGATCAGGCTTGTGCATCACAAGTTAAACTTGTATTATCCCAAGATGGGAAGACTACAAGCATACCTCATGGGATAAGGCTATTTCTCAAGGCATTACTTCAAACTTTATTAAGATGTTTTTTATGGTTATGAGATGAGAAGAGAAGAAGAACCAAAAGGATCACAAAGGTAAAAAAGTCTAAAGGGGGACTAAAGAGACCTAAGTGTTATCATGCATGGATATCCTAAGGTTAGTGTGGTTTTCTATCCTAATGAAGAAAGAAAGAAGAAGAGAAGAAGAAGGGATGAGAAAGGCCTAAGCCCAACAAGCAAAAGGGTTAGTACAAATAAGAAATGAGAAGAAGAGATGAGAGTTGGAGATGTGGAACTCACTTCCACATCTCACACTTACTATAACCCCTGCAAGGTTAGTATCATGCATACAAATGAAGCAAGGTGAAAAAGATGACATGTTAACATCATACAAACAGAAGTGAAATGATATGTACAAGTACTCAATGCAAATGCAAGACAAAATAATGAGAGATGAAGCATACAAGTTAATTATGAAGCAACATGAAACAAATGCAAACTTATACAAACTTAAAAAGATGCAAAGCAAAGATGCACAAACATGGACTCAAGGCACATAACCAGAACTAAAACAAGTTGAAGAAGAGCTTAAGAAGCTAACAAGATGAAGAGAATGGACACACAATACCAAACAATCACAAAATGGGAGTGAAAGAAGTAAGGAAATGAGATGAAAACACTTAAGAAATGAAAGGACTTAAAAGGGAAGCAAACACAAAAATTCCTAAGACTCAAACCCTAATCTAGGACCAGGAAGGTACCCATACCCCAAAAGGACCCCAAATGAGAAGAAGAAGTTGGCACAAGTGCCCTTCTAAGCTTATGAGAGAGCTAATGGACCGAAAGAAGCAAAATGGGACAAGGTTCAAGACAAAATTCAAATTAAATCAACCAAACATCTAAAAATTCCACAACTTAAACCAACTGATCTTCAAACATGTTAAATCAATGAGCCAAAAGGATTTGGAAAAATTCAGAAGCAAACTAGGTCAAATGGAGGCTTAAACACAAACTAGGGTTAATAACTTCCAACACAAGTCAAAGGACCAATACCCAAGTAATAAATTTCTAAAAATCAGGGGAAAAATCAAACAAGAACTACATCCTCTTAGGAATCCAGAGCAAAAAGACTGAGCACAAAAATCAAAATAATGAAGTCTATAGAAAATGGACAAGGCAGTGCACTCAAGAAAGGATTTGAAATGAAGTAAAGAAATGGAAGAATTAATATGACACGTGGAGATTAAGAGAAATGAAAAATAAAAAATATAGAAAAATAAAAGAAACTTAAAAGAAGACTCAAGAAATTTTTTGGGAATTTTTGGATAATCAGAAGTATTTTATATAATTGGAAACTAAAATGAATTAAAAGAAAAAATAAGAAAAATAAATTAAAATGGAAATTGGGTTGGGGGTATGAAGAGCAGGGTTTTACATTGAAGTGGATTGGGCCTAACTGGTTGGGGGGTGCGAAGAGCAAGGAGGGCCCATAAAGTTGGCGCAGGTTTATGGCTCTTGTTGTGGAAATTCAGTGAATAATAAGGAAAATAAACAGGACCATGAGATTGATCAAACGCGTGCTAGGTTGCCTTCATTAAATTACGTGGCAATATGGTGAGATGTGAGTGGATGGTACACAATTGTTATGGTGTGCTGAGAAACAAAACGAATTAAAATGAAATTAAAACACACGAGACTGAGAGGAGGGGTGCTAGGGCTACGTGGCCAGATCTGGGATGTAGGGCAACAAGATCCAAGGGTCTGAAGATCATCTTCTTCATGAGACAAACCCTAAGTCATTTTCCAGTTTCCGGTGACCGGAGCTAGGGCTCCGGCACCGGAATTCAAACCAGATGCACAAAACCTCATAAACATGAACACAAAGCTCCAGATCCAATAATTAGGGCAAGCTGAACATGAATATGGACATGAAAACTTCTATAAATCAATGAATCAATGGGATCGAACAAAAACAGGTTGCACCAAGAAAAAAGAAACTCAAATATCTCACTCATTTATGCACCATTTTCGAAACCAAAACTTGCAGCATGATCAGTGTTCATCAAGGATTACAAAACACATGATCAATTTCATTTCCAGATCAAAAGATATCAGAGCATACCTGAGGTGAAGACACTTCAAAACCACCAAGAAAATGCTCCAAAGGTTGCAAATCTAGCTCTTATGATCTCCTCTTGCAAAATAAATGCAAGAAGAAGCTTGATGGAACCTGGATCTGAAGCTTCAAAGAAAACTGCCTCTGAATGGAACCTTTCTATTCTTGCACCTTTAGCTCAAATGAATGGTGGAATAATGATCTCTATAACTCACTGATCAAGAATATGGAAGAGATTTGTGAAGAGTGTGAGAGAATGAAGAGATTCGAGTGAAAATGAAGATTGTGCAAAAAGTTGGAAATGAGAGAATGAGAGAGTTTGTGCCAATTCTGAAACCCTAGCTGCTTAAGTATCCCCTCACAATCCCATGCTGAAAGAATTATAAACTTTGCACGTGTGGATCATGAGAAATTGGTGAATTTGCAAAATTTGCAATTTGGTGTGAGAGCATGCCACCCTCATGCTTTTCTTGGCCTCTCAGCCCATGTGCAATCCTTTTCCAACCCTTGATCATAATACAACAAGTCCTGGCCCTTGGATGGAGGTTATCACACTTTCCTCATGATTTTGCAAAATATCCAATTTTTGAACAACTAACTTGCTTGGCACGAATTTGTGGTATTCTTTGGAGCAAAACATGCCATTTGAATTTTATTTTAACATTGGACACATAATTTATCCATTCCAAGCCTTGAAAACAAGTTTCATGACAATTGGCTTTGGTTGCATGCATGAACTTTTGAATTTGCCCTAATTTCATCCATTTTTTCGAAGAGCATAGGGAGCAAACCATGAATCCCATGAAAATGTACTTGTACTTTTTGAAAATGGGAGCCCTTAATCTCCAACTTTCATGTTTGACTTTGGTCCATTTGAAGAATTTTTGATCATGTTAAGGTCATTTGAAAATTAGGGCAAGAGTTGCCAAATTTGGAAATTTCTCAAAACCAAGTTTGTGCCAATTTTGCAAAAAGCCTCAAATCTTCATGATTCTTGATATTTAAGCATCTCAAACATCTTATAACATTGTAAGGACCCCCCTTGGCAAGAAAAAGTGACTTGGACCCCTTGAAATCACACAGTTGACTTTTTAAGGGCACAGTTGACCAATTACTTCACCTGCAAGCAACTGAAGCATTCTCTGACTTCCACATGGAAGTTTTTCATGAAAATTGGTACCTAGGATCCTCTTGACATATATAAGAATTTTCCCAAATGAAATGGCCAAAGTTGTGAAGTTTTGATGCTTGAATCTCAAACCCTAGTTTAGGTGCCTTGTGTAGGAGCTTTGCTCTATCCTGGAATCTCTGATGATCATGCAATCTTCTGAGATTTTGTACATGAGCTTGATCTTGTAAATGCAATGTAGAATCATCATAGTACTTGTACAAAACCAATGAGACCCTTGTCATGGCTTATGATGCCTCAAGAACCTCCACAGATGATCATATGCCTAATGCTAGGACATGAAGAATGTTATGCCTCATCTTTCCATGCTATGATGCTAAGAAAATGATATGTTCATGATGAATATGATATGATATGATGCTTAAAATGAAGAGGGAAAATTTGGGGTGCTACACAACGGAATGATCGTTGATAAACCCAACACTTTGAAATCCTTCCTGAATAGTCTTCGGGTCATTGAGAGCCACACCTGGTGTAAAACCAATACCAAATCCTTCTTTGTTGTCAACAACATCAATAACTCGTCCCCAACCGTCAGATCGACCAGTTTCGAGTATGCGCATAGCATCCTTGAGAGAAGACATATGCATGACATTATTCTTAGCAGCATTATCAACAACAGAAAGAGCCCGAAATGAAGTTCCCACTTCTTATTCAGCATCAATATAGGAGAAAGATGACAAATTTCTCACAAGCATCGCCTTTTCACCGCCAATAGTCACTAATTTCCCATCTTTCACAAACTTCAGCTTCTGATGGAGAGTAGATGTAACAGCTCCTGCCTCGTGAATCCAGGGTCTTCCAAGGAGACAACTATAAGCGGGACGTATATCCATTACTTGAAAAGTAATTTGGAATATAAATGGTCCAATCAGAATAGGAAGATCAACTTCACCAATCACAGTCTTCTTTGATCCGTCAAAAGCTTTCACAATGATCCCACTATGTCTCATGGGAGTGCCTTGGTCGCCAGCCTTGACAAAGTCGACTTCGGCATCACATTCAGAGAAGACCCAGTATCAACCAGCACTTTAGACATATCATCTTCCTGACAGTTCACTGAAATATGCAGAGCCAAATATGGTTCCTTCTTCAGGCAAATCATCATCACAGAAACTCAGATTGTTGCATGATGTGATATTAACCACAATACTATCAAACTGATCAGCAGTCACATCATGGTCAACATAAGCTTTATCAAGAATCTTCTGCAAAGACTGCATATGAGCCTCATAGCACATCAAGAGTGATAAAACTGATATTTTCGACGGAGTATGCAACAACTGCTCAGTAACATTGTACTCGCTTTTCTTTATCAATTTTAACATTTCATCTTCACTATCACCAAATTGGCCTGATCGGGCAACAACATCCATAATTTGTTTAACCACAGACCTTGGAGAAGGAATAGGAACTTCCTTACCATTTCTATCATCGTAGCATTATATCGATATGGAACAGCTTTATCAGACTCATATGGCATTAGACCAGGCAAATTAATCACCAAGGGAGTCACATCATATTTGCGGCTATCAAAAGAAATAACCACCTTCTCAGGAACAACTTTTCCAGGAATATTGAACTGAGGCACAATAATGTTCACTTCATTTTCATACTCATCTCTTTTTGTTGTCACTTCAATCAACTTACCATCCATCATCTTTTGAATGTCTCTCTTAACAATCACGCAACCACGAGGGTTCACCGAGCAAATGCAACAACCAGCATAATCGTAATCAATATCATGATATTCACTTAAGAAATCATGCATCTCAACCAAAAACCTTCGAATATGGCGGACCTCATAAATCTTGAATAAACCAGGACAACCATCAACCATATTCACAGACGTATTACCATGCTTCGGAAGCGAATTTGTCTTCACATTTGGATTAACATCATTGAAGGACAGAACATTTCTCCTTATCAATATTTGCACTTCAAACTTCAAGGGATAACAATTCTCAACATCATGCCCTGAGGCATCTTGATGGAAAGCACAATAAGCCTTTGGCTTATACCACCATGGGATAGACTCTGGAACTGGAGGTGGAGAATGTGTTTGCACAAGATTCTTCGCAATCAAAGAAGGAAGCAAATTCGCATACAATATTGGAATGGGATCAAAACTTGGCTTAGCACGAACCTGTTGATTACCACCTTGTTGCACAGAAGGTTGTTGATAACGAGACTGATACTTTGGAGCTACTGGCACAGTTGGAGTCACATTAATCATAGGAGTTACAGAAGCTACATGCTGCTGATGACGATTCTCACGACCACGAGGTCTTCTGTAACTTTCACGAGATACAACATTAGTCTCACCTTCTTTATTTTTACCAAAGTTGAACCTCCTAGAGCTCGAGCCTGCACTACTCTCTTGGCTCAACCGTCCTTCACGGATACTTTCTTCTAATCGCATCCCCATATTCACCATTTCAGTGAAATCAGAAGGAACACTTGCTATCATCTTCCCATAGTAGAAAGAACCTAAAGTCTTCAAAAAGATCTTCGTCATTTATTTCTTTTCTAGAGGAGGAACAATCTGAGCTGCTAGCTCACACCATCTCTGCGCATACTCTTTGAAAGTCTCTTTGTCCTTCTAGGACATAACACGAAGTTGATCTTTATCTGGTGCCATATCAACATTATACTTGTATTGCCTAACAAAAGCCTTTCCCAGATCATTGAAAGTCTTTATTTGGCTATTTTCCAAACTCATGTACCATCTCATGGCTGCACCAGTCAAACTATCCTGAAAATAATGAATCAACAGCTGATCATTGTCTGTCTGAGTAGACATCTTCCTAGCATACATAGTCAAATGACTCAGAGGACAAGTCTTTCCTTTATACTTCTCAAACTCAGGCAACCTGAACTTGTACGAAACTTTGACATTAGGAACCAAACAAAGATCATAGACATCTTTTCCGAAAAAATCCTTATGCTTCAAGGCTTTCATCTCCTTCTGTATCTCAGCAAAACGACCTTGAAAATCATCAAGTCTTTCAATCACACCAGCGCCTTCATTGGGCTCAGCATGGTAAATCATTTCATCATGGTGCAGAGTAGTGTGCATCACAGGCGGTGCAGTAGTCATCACTGGCAGAAGAGTATTAAATGCAGCAGTCTCAGGAGGAGGAGGATGATAACCAGAAGGAGTGAAATCAACTGGCATACCCCACGGTGTACTAGCAGGCATGCGATAGCGAGGAGAAAAAACTATCTCAGCAGGAATTGATGCAGTAACAATTTTTGAGATGACTGTATTCTGTACCGGAGAATTAGGAGGAGGTGGCTAATTCTGAGCAGCCACCAGGCTTTCCATCATGGCAGTAACTCTTTCCAAGCTTTCCCTCAGATATGTAACTTCCTTGCGCAGCTCGCGATTCTCTTGTTGTAAGGTTTCTGACATCTTCTTTCGATTAGCCCGAGTATCAACTTTGTGAGTCAGCTTGATAGGAGAACTGAATGAAGACCAAGAAACAACATAAGATCCCTGGAAAACACTAAAAAAGCAAGACAAATGCGAGTATGATGCATGGTATGCGTATGCAAATGTAAAGATTTCAAAGGATTATAAGATAAATTGCAATATTTATAAAGAAACACTTTTTGAAGTACTTAAAAACTCATTCTCCTTAAAATCAAAGTAAGGATTACAAGTGAAGTACAATCCTCAACAATCCTAATACATGAGAGAAAAAGTAAACTAGGCTAGGGGATCACATCCGAAGAAAATCTGAATCCCGGCTGGTACTTCATGCGAATCCTCTTAATCTCTTTCTTGTACCGATTCTCCATGTTTTCCTTATCCTTCACCAACTGGTCAACAATGGCCTTCCAAGCACAGGATGTAGGAGGAATGGTAGATGGAGTACTAGAGGAAGATAAATCCTCTATTGGCCTCTTCGTAACACGCCGCTCAAGTAACTCAATGAGATCATCCTTCTCCTTCAGTTGCTCTTGCATCGTAGTCTTCTCAAGTAGCAATTATTATTTCTCTTTCTTCATCTTGTCCAATTCTTATTGAAGAGCAACCTTCTCATCAACGGGAGGAAGAAAAACAAACAATGGTAATATAGGAAACAAAGGCTCCTCGGGTGGATAAGGCATCTTGAGCTTGGAAGCCCTAGATCGAACCCACTAGATGTAACACTCGGAGGGAGCAAGGTGTTGTCTTCCCAATTGACCCTTCTCTTTCCGATGAACCGCATGCCAAGAATGAGCAATCCTTTTCTTCATTTCTACATGATCTGCACCATTAAGAAAGAAGAAACGGGATAAGGAAAGGTTGCTTGGTACGTCCTTCAAACAATATCCCAACTGTCGCCTAGCAAGAATAGGGTTGTAACTAATTCCCCCACGGGTACCAAGAAGAGGTACGTTAGGAAACTCTCCACAACTGTCAATAAGCACTCCAGTATCATAATGGGAACAATACCAAGTCATATCCTTATGAGAAAGAGACATAATTCTTTGAGACCATCTTCGCTTCTATCTATTATTCTTAAAGACGTCAGACTTTGGTATGTGCGAAATAAACCACCTATATAGAAGAGGCGCATAACACACAATCTCTCTATCACCTTTGGAGGTCCTATAATGAAAAGCATGATACATGTCTCCAGCAAAGTAGGTACCGGATTCTTCTTCAAGAAAATCTGAATGGCATTGTCATCCACAATACCATCTAAGTTAGGAAACAAGACGATCCCATAAATGAGAAAAGCAAGAATAGCCTCAAATGCATCCTTATGACCCAAATTAAATGAAGTAGAAGCTTTCCCCATCAAGAACTTAGCATTAATACCACGAACACTCCCTTTTGGAAGAAACTTCCTATTAAGATCGGACTCCTTGAGAAAAAAGGCTTTGGCGATGACTTTAGTCGTAAGCTCCTTCTCTAAACCACTGAAAAGAAATTCCTTGTCCAAAATAGGTAGACCCATCCAATGAGAATACTCCTCCAAGGTCGGCATAAATTGATAATCAGGAAAGGTGAAACAATGATGCAACGGACCATAAAACTGAGCTAAGGTAGGGAGAATCCCCTCTGGTACATCGGTATCCAAAATAAACAAGAGCTTCCCATAACACTTTCGGAACTCCTGGGTGTCAACCACCAATGCTTCTAGCTTTCTCAGCTCCACTATATTAGGATTCTTGAAGGTGTACTTCTTTGTGTTCCTCCTTTCCAAATTCATAACCATAGACATCTGAAATTTTGCAAAAGTTCCTTATGAGTCCCTTGAAATCTCAAAAACAATGCTCATGAATGTAGGATGGCATGTATGCAAAAACCACAAACAAGATCGCACAAAGCACATGGGTTTAGGTTCCGAGTCACGAGCATGAAGTCAAGGTAGCAGAACACCAACCCACATAGGTAAGTACTAAGGTTTTGTCTTCATTTTACCTGCAGAAAACCAAAAGGGTTCTAACAGAGGTGCCCGAAGTTAACAGCCATTTTTAGAATATTATTGGTATGTTGGATTACTCCCCAACCGATAACATTCTTAAAATAGACCTCGTCTGAGTGTAGTATCACATGACAACCACCTTAGGTTTACACCCAGATGGTTTTCGCACTACGTTCCTAAATTGGCTTGGATTGGTTAAGGGTTCTATGGTCCTCAGTATGATCAACTCAAGGTCGGAAAATAATGCCACATATGATTACTCATCATGACATTGATAATCCAATAGAGCCTAACCGAGTGGAGATTATCAAATTGATATAGCTTTGGACTACTCCTCGCTTATCGCTTTGAATATCGTCGTCCTATCATAAGTTCAACTCAGATCAGGGTTAGAATCTATCTCACTCACAGAGGATCACCAAAACAGAAACAAAACAAACAAATAAAAAACAAATCAAACCAAAACAGTAAATAAATCAAAGTAGGCCGAATCCACTTAGAGATTTTTCCCCAGCAGAGTCGCCACTTTTCTGTAGCGGTAAAAACATGAGTGTAAGCTATTGGTTAACTTAACTCAAAGTAAACAGAGTCGCCACCACGCTTTTATTTTATTCCAAGAGGAAAAGGAAAAAAGAGCGAATAAATCCTAATGAATCTAAAAGCAAAAAGCTAAAGAAACACAACAGAGAAACAGGTAAGGGGATAGATTACATAATGTGAAGGTTTTATGCACCCAAAATGTCTATGGTACTCCACGGGAGCCCTTTGAAAAATTGACTGCTTTTGGTTTGAAAATGGTTTGCAAAAATGAGAGTGAAGAGGTGAGAGAAAGAATTATTTTTTTATATTTTTGTGTTTGGAGAGGTTTACCGCCTCATTCCTACGTACCCACAAAGTGCAATGCAAGATCAAAACCCCGTAGTTCGTGGTACAAATAGTGAAAATGGTGGGTTGTGATTAATTTTATTAAGTGAAGAGAATTTGTCATCTTCAAGTGGATGGCCAAACAAACTACCATGATAATGAAAGCATGGACTCATACATCATTATGGGGAGGGCGCCAACTCGGATAAAAACAACGAGTATGCCACTAAACCCCCACAAATGAAAAGAGACTCAATTACATCAAACTACAACCATGGAGATTGAGAGGCTTGCACCCGACTAAAGAATAATGACTCATAATCGGCACTCTTTTAAGAAAATAAACAAAAGTGCACAAAAGTACAAAACAATTTGAATGAGTTTGATTCTTTTTATTTTTTGAATTAAGGTCAACATGATTAGATTCATTGATTTTAAAAGAAAAGAAAAAAAGAGAGAGTAAAAGCCACTTGACAAAAGTCATGGTTTTTGTTTATTAAAGAGGTGGTGAGTTAAAAAAGAAGGAATCCTTTGAAAAAGGGAGAAGGTTTTGAAAATTGAAGAATGGGAGGAGATGAAGGGACTATCCTAAAAAAGAAATTAGGAGATAAGGGAAGAAAGATCTAACCAAACTTGATGACATTCCAAATTATGAGCATAAGAGTATCATCCTTATAAGCTAGCAAATGGCCAAATAAAGGCTAAATCCAACTTCATGAAAATCAAAGCAAGGGGAAGGGATCCTAAAATCTAAGTCCAAAATCTCCATTCCAATGGCAAGGATAGTAGCCAAAAGTCCACAAATTAAAGTCACAAGTTTTTTAGAGGTTTAATCCTTTATTAATTTTTTGTGTCCAAATGGACAAAAGGAAAATCAACAATTAAAATAATAAGAACAAATAATAAACATGATATGGATGAATAAAGCAAAATAGGATAAATGCAATAAAAGTACAAGAAATTAAATGTTAGTAACAAAAAAGAAATTAAAGTGCAAGAATCTAAATATTAATAATAAAAGTATAATAATATTCACATAATAATGGTATGGTGAACTTAATCAACCACAACCAAAAATAAAGATTAACCAAAATCGAAGGCAACCGGATACGCTTAGCATCTTACACTATAGCGATTAATCAAGCCAAACCGAATCGAATTCAATGAAATTTGAAAGGCGATTGGGAGACCCAAAGCACCTACGCATCAAACATTCAGAAGTCTCTATTCTTAATGCAATATGATTAACTACTTTGGGATTACGCGATCAACAAGAGATCTGGTCCACGAAAGTGCAAGTACCCAATTAGATTTTTATTCCGAAGTCGGGACACATTTAGGTCTATGTTAAGCAATCGCCGAGTAATTTACGAAGTAATTACCCTACAAATGAGGCCGGCCACCACCAATTAAGGTTCATAATGTTAGTGCTAATGCATGCGAGATAAACGATATGTAAATCGTTATCCGGACGCGATACCGCACAAAACTAAAGGTGAATACCAAATTGAGCCGCACTTATGGTATTCTTCCATCCTTAAGTTCAATCACTCATCTTGGTGGATTCAAGCATGAAAATGTATCACTAATGCAAAGTACCTTAAATGAATTGAATAATCCACTTAAAGGTAGTTTTTAATTAATGAACATTAACTACTCTAATCTACACCCAAAGTTCATTGAAATTAAGGAGAAATCACTCCCAAAAGTGCTTCCCAAGGTAAAAATAAAAAGGAGGAAGAAGAAGAAGAAAGAGGAACCAAAAAGGGGCTTGAAACAAGCCAAAAACACCATTCTGACTTGTGGTAACCGGTTAACCAATTGGTTAACCGGTTAACCGGTTAACGCAAGAAGATTTTGAAAAATTTACGCTGTTTTGAAACTGGTTAAACGGTTAACCAATTGGTTAAACGGTTAACCAATTGGTTAACCGGTTAACGCTGTACCAGAAGCTGAAAAAATGCAGAAAATTCAACATGATCCATTTTGAAACCTTTTCTCAAACATTGGATGATCATGATCTGAATTTGCACGAATTTTAAAACCAAAATAAAGTGGAATCCCTGCAATTAAACAACAAATAAAGATCCAAAGGATCTAGAAACAAAGGCACCAAGGATCTACATCTTGAATGTTGATGGTGAATATGGGTTTATGGAGGAAGATGAATTACCAAAAGCTTTTCTTCAAATTGGACCCACACAAGCTTAGATCTACTGAAATTGATGAGCAAAAAAATGAAAGGATGAAGGTTTAGCTCAAGTTAATCAAGAATTCAATGTGAATTCTTGATAACTTCAAAAGAAAGAAAGATGAGCTTTGGAGAACTTTGGTGTTGGGGGAGAATTTTGCAAGAGGTTTTGTGGCTATTAAAAGCTTGTGGAATGAATGAAATTGTGGTCCTATTTAAAGGCCTTAGGTATGGAAATTTGGTGGAATGGAGCTTGCTTTGGTAATTTGAATTTAGGTTTGGTAATTGGAATTTTGGTGGGAAATGGAAAAAAGTGGTGATTAATGAGGGTTTATGGTAGGAAATGATCAAAGTGATGTAGAGAAATCAGAAACCAATGGATCTAGAATATTCCAATTAAATTAATGATCTAAGGGTGCTAAATTTGAACAAAATATTCAAATTTCGCACTAGTTAACCGGTTAACCATTTGGTTAACCGGTTAACCAAGCTAAAATATGAATTTTTTTTTATTCAAACATGGTTGCTTGGTTGTTTCGGCCCGATTCTTGTTGTGCGTCGAAGAAATAAACACATGAACCTTGGAAATCCTTTGAATGAATCAATTAACTTACGAAATCCTTGATCAGATAAAAATTTGAATTATTTGCGGATCAACTTCGACTTTTTCTGTGAAATTTACTCGAGCTGCAGGACTGCTATTTTTGGCATTTTCACATGGTTCCTCTTCCTGAAAAAGGTTAGCAAGAGGAAAGAAAATATTTTTGGATTTTGATTAATGGTTAGTAAACACAAACAAATAAAGTAATTAAAGACAACGATGATCCCCTGCGAGGCATAAACCTAACCTGAGAAGAGCCGTGCAACCAGTGCGATCTCGTTTGTATGCAAGATGCAGATGAAATGCGGAAAAAATCTTAGGGAAAAAATTAGGGTGCTACAATTCCTAGCAGCCCAAATTTTGTATAGAAGGATGCCCACCAATTGGATAATGGCGGCATCTCTTCCTGACAGAACACAATTGAGCCAGCAAACAAATTCGTCAGAGACGAGATCTTGATACCAAGAGATGAAGAAAACAGGACCTGATGCGCAAAATCACAACCGATAAGAACATGATCAATTAATTTCGTCTCCTTGAGACAGAAAGGGCATGAAGTATCCAATTGCACACCTTTCTTTTTGAGATTGTTCCTTGTGGGAAGAATATTATGGACCGCCCTCCAAAGGAAATTCCAAATGCAGTTGTTGAGGGGTAATTTCCTGATCTTTTTCCACACCCTACAATAGGGATCACCAGAGGCTCCGAGATTCCGTCTAAATTTATACTCCATACATAAGTGATAGGCAGACTTCACAAAATATCATTCATCTTTCTCAAAGTTCCAAATGAGATCATCTGAAATATGTCTAAAAGAAAGAGGAATACTTACAATATGCGACGCCACAAATTGGCCGAAAGAGGAAAAAATCAAATCTATTTTCCATGTTCTCAAATCAGCATCAATAAGGTCACTAACTCTAGCATTGATATCCAAAGAAACAATCTGTCACGACGGTTTGAAGCCAGAAATGCCAGGAACCCAACGATAAAAAAACACCATAACATGTTCACCATGGCCTATTCTCCACAGTGATCTCGCATTAACCAAATCCCTAGAGCTAAAAATACTCCTCTAGGAGTAACTAGGAGAAAAACCCAAAGAACAACTATCAATATGAACCCTCGGGAAATACTTGCCCTTTAGGACCTTTCCAACTGAAGACATTTCTTTGGACAACAACCTCCAATATTATTATCCAAGTAAACTCGTATTGAATTCACTGATTCCTCGAAAGCTAAGACCACCAACACTCTTTTTTCTAGCCATTTTGTTCCACCTCATCCAGTGAACTTTACGGTTACCAAAATTTAACCCCCACCAATTTTTTTCAATTAAACCTTCGATTTCATTACACATCCCTTCCGGTAATTTAACACATCTCACGATGTAACTCGGGATAGCTTGTGCGACGAACTTGATAAGAATTCCTTTGACAACTCTTCATTTTCTTCCACACCCTTTCCACCGCCAAAGCGATGATGCATTATGTGTGAAAGAAGAGGATGTGCATGAGGTGGTACCACCATACACTCCAGAATAGAATGGAATTGTAGAAAGAAAGAATCGAACCATCATGAACATGGTGAGAAATATGTTGAATGGCAAGCATCCACCCAAAGAACTATGGGGAGAAGTAGTGTCGACTGCAACGTATATTTTGAACAGGTGTCCGACGAAGAAGCTATAATGAGTTATGCCAAAAGAGTGTTGGTTTGGTGTCAAGCCTAGCTTGAGTCATCTGAAGGTGTTTGGATCTATAGCACATAGACATATGTCAGATCAATTGAGAAGAAAGCTTGATGACAAGTCTAGTCAAATGATTCTGATAGGATATCATTCGACTGTGGGTTACAAGTTGTTTGAACCAGTGAACAAGCAAATAGTGATCAGTAGAGACGTGATCATATATGAGCTTAAAGGATGATATTGGACTGAAAATGTCAAGAAATATTCAGTTAGAATCTTGTGTGAAAAACCAGCTAGTGAAGTCGAAAGAGATGTTCGACAAGAAGAAGTTAGAGGTGAAATAGGCTCAAGCAGACCTCAATGAACAAGACACATGCTTGCAAGGTTGCATGAATTTGTGATTACATATGATGATGTGGTCGATGAAGAAGGTGAGCTGGTACATTATGCTTTCTATGAAGATCTTAAACCTGTCAATGCAGTTGAGGCATTGAAAGATTTAAAGCGGGTAAAAGCAATGAATGAAGAGATGAAGTTTATCGAAGTCAAAAATACTTGGTCACTTGTCGAAATGCCTCAAGGGAAGAAGGCAATTGATATGAAGTGGGTACACAAGGTGAAGCTAAATCCCAAAGGGGAAGTGACTCAACACAAGGCGGGACTTGTGGTGAAAGGATTTCTTCAGAAGGAAGGAATCGACTTCAATGAAGTATTTACAACTGTTGCTAGGACCGAAACAATCAGGTTGATTGTTAGTCTAGCGAATATGAATAATTGGCACACATGTCAAATGGATGTAAAATGTGCATTCTTCAATGGCCCCTTAGACGAAGAAGTCTATGTTGCACAACCAGCTGGGTTTGTGAAACAAGGTGACGAAAGAAAAGTGTACAGGCTACAAAAAGCCTTGTATGGACTTAAGCAAGCTCCAAGAGCTTGGAATAAGAAAATAAACGGCTTTCTAAGGGAGAAGGAATTTGTGAAGTGCACAACTGAACATGGAGTATATGTAAGAAGAAGCAATGTCGAATTTCTTATACTATGTCTCTATGTCGATGATCTGTTGATAACAGGAAGTTACAAGAAGGAGATCGAAGATTTCAAATGTCACCTAAGTGAGGAGTTCGAAATGTCAGAATTGGGAAATATCTCATATTTCCTTGGCATCGAATTCTACAAGAGTGGTAGAGATTTGATGATGCACCAAAGAAGATATGCAGGTGAAATACTGAAGAGATTCGATATGCAAGATTGCAACTCAACTTCGACTCCAGCTGTGCCCAGATTGTAATCGTCGAAAGACTCAAATGAAGAAGATATCGACCCAACCCAATATAGAAGACTTATTGGGTCACTTCGATACCTTTGTCACACAAGGCCTGACTTAGCATACAATGTTGGTATGGTGAGTAGATTCATGCAGAAGCCAAAGGTATCGCACCTAGCAATGACGAAGAGGATACTGAGGTATCTAAAAGGAACTCTCGACTATGGAATTTTGTTCCCTACAACTGATGAAGGAAAAGAATGCAAGTTAGTAGGATACACTGATTCGAGTTGGTGTAGTGATGCCGAGGATCGAAAATCCACAGTTGGATATGTGTTTATGTTAGGTGGTGCACCAGTTGCTTGGAGTTTGAGAAAGGAGCCAGTAGTGGCATTGTCATCATGCGAAGTAGAGTACATAGTTGTTTCTCTTTGTGCATGTCAAGAAACATGGATGGTGAATCTGGTCGAAGAGATTACAACAAAGAATCATGGAGCTATCACCATGAAGATCGACAACATTCTAACTATCAATCTGGCGAAGAATCTGATAGTGCATGGTCGAAGCAAGCACATCGAAATGAGGTTCCATTATCTTCGAGAGCAGGTAGAAGACGGGAAGATGAACTTGGAATATTGCAGAACTAAGAATCAGATTGCAGATATCATGACGAGGGGAGTGCATGTCGAAGTATTCAGAAGACTAAGAGCTATGATGAATGTAGATAACTTAGACACAATGAATTAGGTGGTGTGTTGAAAGTATAATTCATTATGTCATATTTGATTTAGTTTTAAATCTAGATTTGACTTAGTTCCAAAATAGATATTTCGGGCTTTTATAGTTTTGGGCTTTTGTCTTGGGTGCAAGCAAATCTATTTCTATAAATAGGGAGTATCCTCTTATAATCAATTCAATTCCAACACATTGTAATTCACGGTTTGCAGTTGCAAGTGAATAGAAAGAAAAATCCCACAGTTTGTGGGTAGCAAAACTTTCTCTCCAAATTCTCTTAGAACCCTAATTCTTTTCTATTTCATGTTTCTTTTTTTCTTTGTTAATTGTTCCGCAAGAACCTTTCTTGTTCATAAAGAAAAGATCAAAATTCTCATAGTTTTTGAGTTAATTCCAACAAAGGTACCGTGGGTGAAGTGAAAATATGTTTGTAAAGATAAAAGTTCAGGGGAACTAGGGGTTAATGATTTAAGATTAGTAAATTTGGTTATTCTTAGTAAGTTGAGGATGAGGCTGATTGTTGATCTTCATTCTTTGCAGAGGAATTTGATGTTGGCTAGGTAAGACCTTCTTGTTTTAGGGTTTCTCTTGAGAGAGAGAGAGGGAGATTATCTAGATCCACATGTTGGTGAAAATATGTTTTTCTTTTCGGGGCTAATCCCGAGGAACCTGAGGATTGGATCACCTCCTATTTTACTAAAGTTGTAGGGGATGGAATAAGGGCTAGTTTTTGGCATGATGTATGAATTAGGTTTGGTTTTTTAAGTGTCTCGTTTGATAGGTTGTTTCTTGTTTCATAGTAGAAGCCTCTGAAAATGGGTAGAATGAGAGAGTGGGTTGATGATGTTTGAGTTTTGAAGTTTATGCGGAGGCATTTCTTACGGGGTTTGGAGGAAGGCCTCTTGAGGGAGATGGAGGGTTTAATTTACAGTGTGGTTAAGATTTATTGGGAGGATAACTAGAGGTGGAAGGTTCTTAAGTGGGTGAGAATGCCTCTTCTGATGATAGTTTTAGATTTGTTCGAAGCTTTTTTTTCTTCCGTTTAGGTTTGGAGAAGGGGGCAACCTTAGGTTTAGTTTCAATATGACATTTTGTAATATAAACTATATAGAAGCTTTCTCAATTTAATAACCTCTATTATTTGTCTTTTAATATTATTATATTTGCCAATTTTGTAATATAAACTATATAGAAGCTTTCTCAATTTAATTAATAACCTCTATTATTTGTCTTTTAATATTATTATATTTGCCAAAATTAAAGATCTTTTTGGTTGTCAAAAGTAACATTTTTTTAGCACTACCTAATCAAACTTCTTTTTTTCTAATTGAATTTGTTAGTAAAAGTGTGAACCAATATGTGTTTACAACAACATCTAGCTCACCAAAATAATAAGAATAATAATTACAAAAGAGTAAAAAGTTAATAAGTGTGGCAATCCAATAGGTAAAGAAACAACATTTTGCAATGTCAATAATAGTGTTATCTAAGTTAAAATTGGATTAGGTCCTGGCAGTTACATCAAGTAAGAGCGAGTCTGAGGGTCCTTCTTACTTGCCTATTTTTATGCCTCACTTTCAGTTTATCTATCTATACAATTATGTAAAATATAAATTTAATAATAATCTAATTCCTCATTAAAATTAATATCATATCACTTCCAATGGATGATGAAACTCATACTAGTTTGCCAAATGGTCCATTCACCACAGAAATTCCTGAAACTCAATGTTTAAAAACAATCAACAACAACAACAATAACACTACAACAACCAATAAAGAACAAGATCGTTTTCTTCCTATAGCAAACGTTGGTAGAATAATGAAAAAAGTGATTCCAGCAAACGGAAAAATCTCAAAGGATGCAAAAGAAACAGTTCAAGAATGTGTCTCGGAGTTCATAAGTTTCGTCACCGGCGAAGCCTCGGATAAATGTCAAAGAGAAAAGAGAAAAACTATCAATGGTGATGATATTATTTGGGCTATTACAACATTAGGGTTTGAAGATTATGTGGAACCTTTAAAATCTTATCTTCAAAAATATAGAGATATTGAAGGTGAGAAAGTTAATGTTCCTAAACAACAAAGATCTGAACAAAGGCTACATCAACAACATCAACAACATAATCAAGATGAATTAAATAATCAACATTTCAATAATAGTGTATATTCTTCAACAAATCTCATTTCTCAACCTTCTTATGTCGCCAACGATCAACCATTTCCGTTACCTTTCTCGTCTAATTCGATTCAAAAACAGTTGCGGCCGCAAGATCAGATCGATTCCATAGGCCATTGGTATGAATGAGTAAGGCCAAACTAATTTTAGGTTTGGTTTTTTATAATGTAATTTTAGACGTAGAGTTATTTTTATAATATATACCTATAAGAATATATATTTATATATACATGCATGCATGTAATGTTTTGTCACTTTTCAAAATAAATTTTCTTGAGTTTCTTATTTGTGATTGTCATGTAAGATTGATCAGGAAAATGATAAATTGCAACAAAAATTCATATTATTTGAGTAAAGTGGATTCTCATATGAGCTACCTCAACCAGATGCATGTTAATACATTATTCTATGTTGTACATTCAATACATAAATGCATACATAGAAAAAAGACTAACAACAATTGTAGCAGTTATTATTATTATATAAAAAAAAAAACAGTTTTATTGAGCATCAAACTTGGAAGTAACTAGATGTTTGATTCGTTGGAATTAATCTCGGCGACGAAATCTGGAAGAGTGTTGGGATCGGCTCGATGTTTTTTTTGTGTAAACTCGAAAAGTTGTGACCATGTGAAATCAGGATATTTCCTTGGCTCTTGTCTTCCCAAGATGTTGTCTGGTGCTCTCACAATTTTGTCTGATTTTGGATTTATAAAGAAAGCCAGAGTCTTTCTGTCCTTCTCCTTGTTAGCCAATACCCTATGGAGACAACTCTTGTATACTCCATTAGTCAACGCCTAAGTCAACAAAAGATAAATCATTAACAAGTTAGTAGTTGCCTGTACCGATCAAAATCGCAAAAGTCTTTATGCGACTGTGAGTCTGAGTCTCTGTATGACTGTTATTTAAAACGTTGCATAAAACCACCTTAGATGTATATTAGTGGTTAGTATGCGTACCTTAAAAGTGTCACCTATGTTAATGACAAAGGTATTAGGTTGAGGACGAACTCCGAGCCATTTGTCATCGACGAAAACTTCAAGACCTTCAAGGTTCTGAAAAAGAATGGTGATTGAGGTGGGATCACAATGAGGACCAGTACCTAGGGTTCCAGCTTGGATGCCACTGCAAGGTGGATAAGAGTTGCACCTCATCATTGTTTCAGCATCTTCGAAAAACTTCTTGTAAAACAAGCGATCCACGCCCAAACTAATCGCCAATAACTCCATAATAACTTCAGATAGCTTCTTCATGGCATCACAATAGTTTTGGAGAACCAACCTATTCCAATTAAGAAGAAGAAAAAATTAGGTCAATAAATAAGAAAGTGGATGGTAATAAAAGTAGGGCAAAAAAAAGAGTGATTCTTACCCAGCATGTTGGTGGTCATCACCTAAGACAGAAGTGAAGAAATCAACAATTTGTGTCTCAGATAGATCATAATGTTTGTATTGGAAAGTAAATGTCTCTTTCCAAGGCAAACTAGCAGAGTATCTAGATGCATGAGCACAAGAGTAACCCCATGGAGCCTTATATGCATTAGCCTTCCTATTCAAAGGAAGTTCAAAAAGGGACACAAATTGTTGATTAGTAGCATCTATCAGTTTCTGATCAACTCCATGATTGGTGACTTGGAAAAAGCCATGCTTCATGCATGCCTCTCTCACAACCTTTGCAACAGCTTCCACAGCAGCAGCATCACCATTGGATATGACTCCTAAATCAATGATTGGTACATCAAGATCTCCTTGGCTGGTTTCAACCAAATCCTCAGATGACCAAATGAATTCTTTTGGGACATTTGTTTCCTTGTTAAGTGATTTGAAATCAATAACGCTTTTGAACTCATTTTCATTTGGAGATATAGTAGCAGCAATTGGTGCCATTTGGCTTTGAAATTAGGAGAGAGGTTGTTTTGTAGAAAAACACTTTTTTGATGAATGTTGTTAATGCACAAAAGCAAGATATATAAATACAGTTTTCATTCAATTTTTTTATCTAAAAGAGAATGTAATCAATGTAATCAGAAAATTTTATAGAATTCAATGAATCATATATAAATTTAGAAAACTAAAATGTTACTTTATATGTAGACTATACAATCAACCTAAAACACGTTTCCTTTTTATAAAAAGGAATTAATATAATAATAATAATAAATTTTATTTAAAAATTATATTTCTAAATTTATTTCTAAATTTTTTTTAACAAATTTTTTTAAACTAAAATTTAAAGAATATGATTTTTTATATAATATTTAACTTAAATAGTGTCATCGAAAAATAAAAAATGATTTGTTGTGATATTCGAAGCTTGATATTGTAACTTCAAAGAATAAATTCATATTTCACCAGAATATTTGCAAAATTTTCATTTATATTACCGTTATTAGTAATAGTTTTTATAATATATAATTACATGTTATATTTTTTTTACTCAATCTGTTATATTTAATAAACATAGTATTTAAATAATTATTATATAATAATTATAATGACCATATTAAGTATTCTTATATTGCATGTGAATTAAATAATAAAATAATATTTATTAGAATATAATTCAATGTAGTCAAATGCCTTATAAATTATTTCCAGTCAAATTGTTTAATATATAGTCAAATAACGTATGGTCATAAATAATTTTGGCATATATTCAATAATTTATGGCATAGTTATTTCTGTAATTTCTATCTATCTATGAAACATTGAATATATAGTGAAATAAAAATTATTCAAAGGAAGAAACTACAATACATATAAAAATTCTATAAATTATTGTATATGTAATCAAATGATTTTATCTTATAAACTTATTACCTATCATTTTTCTTTCTAATCAATTTCTATCTTATGTTTAATTTCTTTAACATTGTATCCTTCTAAATCGTCAATATCTCTAAGTTATGAATATTAAAATTTAAAGGGTTAAATATAGTCTTCATAAATATTTTTCGTTTTTCGTTTTTAATTTTTTTTTTAAATAATGATTTTTTTTTTTAAATTTGCATTCATACTTTTAATCCTTAATATTAAAATTGTTACTAAAATTATTGTTAGTTCGGTCGTTAAGGAATAAATTATCGTTAAAATCGTCACTACTTTTATTGCTAAGTTGTAAAAATCGTCACTAAGTTACAGGAGAGACAAAAAATGTGAATGAAAATTTTTTTGAGGACCATTCTTTGAAGAAATTTTTTTGAGGGATTAAAAACAAAATCTAAAATATTTAGGAGTACCACAAACATATTTAACCAAACTTTAAATTATCATCGATACTAATAACATCCAAACCTACGATATTTTAAAATAATAGATATCTTTAGATTAACAATATTAATCTATCAATCCTATAATAAGTGATTCAACTGAAATAACATTTAATTAATATTAATTTTTATCATTCTCAATAATAAATATTTTGATACAAAAATCATTCTATCTTTGTATCATTTATCCATTTTTCATAATATGTCTAAAATGATCAACTAAATTATTCATTATTGAATGGAGGGAGTAATTATTTTTTTCATATAATTTCATAAAATATATTAAATTACATTCAAATAAATAATAGATTTTTTAACGAAATTTTATCTTAGTCAAGAATTTTACAGAGATAAAATTCAATCAACTAGGTGTCCATATTTTATTTTTATTTTTAATTAAAAATAAATAGTATATTATCTCAATTGAAATAAATAATTAAAAGAAAAATTATCTGAGAGACACACTTTGAATCTCAACAACCCAATTTTTTTATAAGCAATATTATATTAAATGAGTGCAAATGACATTCCACTCATATGCAGAGATTAAAGGTTAGTTTGACTAAACTCAATATACACCAATCATAATTGGTACAACCCTTAAACATCAACCCAATTAGATGTCAATACCAAGAAACTAGTTTGATATTATTTGTGACTTCTCCTATATCACAACCTTCTCATTTGAATAATATGATATTCCTTTTGATACAAATGCTCTAACATGTTGCAATTCAAATCTACAATAGTTTTTTATTTCGACATATTTCCTTGCATATATCTTGAAAACCAATTTAGGTATGGTATCCTCACTCTTCTTTGCCCTACTTTCATATCTATCCACTCCAAGATGTTGTCTCAGATTTTGGTTGACAAAGGACATTTGAATAATAAATGAGATAAATCTTCATTCTCCCTAAAGTAGTATACATAAACTTTATGTTGCTCATCTTTAAAATCCCCCTTTTGGAAAGTTAGTCTCTAGTTGATAACCTATTTAGCAACATTCTCCAACCAAAAATTGTATCTTTGACGACATTTTGGTTTGCCATAACTTATATAAAGCATTCTTATATGTAATGGTCCATTATTTTGCACCTTCTTCGATCATAATTTTATTTGTACCTTGCATTGACTAAGTAGCCTCCTTAATCATCATGCTTCCACATATATCTTTCCTCTAGACTATTGCTTGATTCATATTTATTCATTATCGTATGTAATTCCTCCACCTCATCCTTTGATGTTGGTTGGATACTGACCCTAGAAATTCTAAATCCACTTTTCTTTTATTGGAACAAGTTTGCCTCTGCAACTATCACTATGCCAAAAATGACATTTAACAACGCACTTTAGACAAGGCTTTATTAAGAAAGCGCTATTAAAGGTTAAAATTAAAATAAAACACGAAAAATGTTCCAAAAAAATAATGAAAGTGCTGTCTAAGGGGGGTCTTAGACAACGCTTATTCAAAAGCGCTGTCTAAGACCCCCCCTTAGACAGCGCTTTTAAAGATAGACCTTAGACAGCGCTTTTGAAAAAGCGCTGTCTAAAGTCTTTAAATTTTAAAAAAAAATTAAAACCAAAAGCGCTGTCTAAGGGGGGTTTTAGAAAGCGCTTTTGGAAAGTGTTGTCTAGGGCATACCTTAGAAAGCGTTTTCCACAAAAGCGCTGTCTAAGGTCTAATTAAAATAAAATTTCAGACTCAATTTCTATTTTCGTTCTCTGTTCTTTTGTTTTCCCTCCCGCGAACATTGAAACCCTAACAGCGAAAACCATAAACCCTAACAGCGAACACGAATACACTTCCATTTTTCGGTTTCAATCATTGAACGTGTTTGAAGAATCGTACGTGTCTCAACATTTGGGTGTTGACTTCGTTTTTCGTTTCTACTGTTCTTCATTTCTTGCGGTATGTTCTTCATTTCTTATGGTTTTTATAAGTTGTTATTAATCTTTGATAAAATTCAGAAACTGAGTTTAGAAGTAGTTTACTACTGTTGAGAATGTGCATAATCTTGTTGACTAAGTTTAGTGTATTATTCTTGTTGAACTTGTTTTGATTCATTCTAGCTATTTTTGTAAAAACTGAGTTTAGAAGTTGAGTTTAGAACCCTTATTGTAGAAACTGAGTTTTGACTCATAAGGTACATTGTTGTTGTTATGTTTGATAAGTAATAATGTTGATAATAGAAAAATGTTGATAGAAAAATTATTAAAGTTAAGAGAAAAGTAATGGAAGAAAAAGTTTGATTCTTGTAATAGAAAAAATGAAAGTGATGAGGTAATTAAAGTTGTTATGTTTGATAAGTAATAATGTTGTAATAGAAAAATGTTCTTCCTTGAAAAATGTTGTAATACAAAAATGTTTGGTAATAGAAAAATGTTGTAATAGAAAAATGTTTGATAATAGAAAAATGTTTGATAAGTAATTAACGTTAGTTATAGAAAATTTAAAGTTGTAGAAAATTATAGGTATAGTTATAGTTATAGGTATAGTTATAGGTATATTCTAATAGAAAATTAAAGTTAGTTATAGAAAAATTAACGTGTTATAGGTATAGTTACAGGTATATTGTAATAGAAAAAGTTTGATTCTTGTAATAGAAAAAATGAAAGTGATGAGGTAATTAAAGTTGGTATATCGGCGTATCGGATACGTTATTGAAGTTTATATTAACATTGGTTATGTATACGTTATTGAAGTTTAAAATGAACTGAACTTTAAAATTGTTAGAATATTCAAAGATACTACCTTAGTTATGTATTTTCGTCTGGATTGATTGTTTACCTTAATAAGTAGGAAAACCATGGATAAAACATGGATCTGTGCCGATCGAATGACCAAAGAGTACGAGAGTGGGGTTGCGGAATTCGTTAAGTATGTTGTTCAACACGCTGAAAACCCCAGACGAATGCATTGTCCTTGCTTGCGTTGTTGTTATATTGGTAAGGTTGACGCACATGGATTGAAATCGCATTTGCTGAGGCATGGAATTGATCAAAGTTATCAGTGTTGGATATTTCATGGTGAGAAAATTAACGAGAATGTTGAATCGAGTGGAAAAAGTAATACGACCTATGCTTCATACGACAAAGACACGGAAACATACGATTGTGATCGAGTTGAAGAGATTGTAGAAGCACTGGAAGAAGATCTTCATGATTGTCCTAAAATGTTTGAGAGGATGGTAAGCGATGCAGAGAAACCGTTGTACAAAGGTTGCACTAAATTCTCAAGACTGTCTGCGGTATTAAAGTTGTACAACTTAAAGGCGGGCAATGGATGGTCGGATAAAAGTTTCACAGAGTTGTTGGCCCTTATGAGAGAAATGCTACCGGATGATAATGTTCTTCCTAATTGAACCTATGAGGCAAAAAAAATGTTGTGCTCTATTGGCATGAGCTATGATAAGATACATGTTTGTCCTAACGATTGCATTTTGTTTCGTAACGAATATGCAACGTTAACTGAGTGCCCTAAATGCGGTTTGTCTCGATATAAGAAAAGATTGTCTCCCGCAAAAGTCTTATGGTATTTTCCGATAATTCCGAGATTTAGGCGCATGTTTCGTAGTGAAACTGATGCAAGACATCTTACTTGGCATGCAGATGAAAGAATTATTGATGGAAAGTATCGGCATCCGGCTGATTCACCACAGTGGTCGAAGATTGATAATGATTATCCTGAGTTTGTATCAGAAGCAAGAAACCTTCGATTGGCATTATCTACTGATGGAATGAACCCACATGGTCTCCAAAGTATCTCACATACCACATGGCCTGTGATTCTTATGATTTATAACCTACCTTCGTGGCTATGTATGAAGCGTAAGTACATGATGTTATCTATGTTAATCTCTGGGCCTAAACAACCAGGGAATGACATAGACGTATACTTGACACCTTTGATCGAAGATTTAAAGATTTTGTGGGAGAACGGTGTGGAGGTTTATGATGGATATAGGAAAGAAAGTTTCAATTTGAGGGCGATGTTGTTTGGCATAATTAATGATTTTCCAGCATACGGGAATCTATCTGGGTATAGCATTAAAGGTCAACGTGCGTGTCCTGTTTGTGAAGACGGAACCGATACGATTCGATTGGAACTTTGCCAGAAGAATGTGTTTCTCGGTCATCGTAGATTCTTACATTCTAAACATCACTACCGTGGGTGGAGAAAAGCATTCAATGGAGACACCGAACATCGTAGAGCTCCACCCGCATTGTCAGGTGAACAAGTTTTTGAAAAGGTGAAAGATGTGCGTACTGAGTTTGGCAAGCCTTTTGCACATAAGGTTGTGAAAGGTGGGTGGAAGAAAAGGTCGATATTTTTTGAATTGCCATATTGGAAGTCTTTGTACGTGAGACATTTTCTCGATGTTATGCATATTGAAAAAAACGTATTTGAAAGTGTTATCGGTACATTACTCAATATAAAAGGCAAGTCTAAGGATGACCTTAAAGCAAGGAAGGACATGTTAAAAATGGGAATGAGAACTGAATTAGCACCCGTGAAGAAAGGAAGACGAACATATCTACCACCTGCTGCTTTTACTTTATCTAGAAAGGAGAAAAAAAATTATGTAAGTCTCTGAGTGAAGTTAAGGTTCCAGAAGGATACTCATCAGATATCAGAAGACTTGTTTCTATGAAAGACCTCAAGTTGAAGAATTTGAAGACACATGATTGCCATGTTATAATGGAACATTTTCTACCGATAGGTATACGTTCTATTTTGCCAGAAAAAGCAAGAAGTGCCATAACTAAATTGTGTTTTTTCTTTAGGTCAATCTGTAGTAAGGTGATCGATCCCGAGATATTACCAACACTACAAAAAGAGATTGTAATTACCTTGTGTGAGCTTGAAATGTATTTTCCTCCATCTTTTTTTGACATAATGGTTCATCTAGTTGTTCATCTTGTGAAAGAGACACAGTTGTGTGGACCAGCTTATATGAGATGGATGTACCCTGCTGAACGGTATATGAAAATATTAAAAGGGTACGTGAAATCCCGAAGTCGACCAGAGGGTTGTATTGTTGAACGATACATTGTTGAAGAAGCTGTTGAGTTTTGTACTGAATATTTGTCTAACGTTCAATCGATTGGACTCCCCAGAGCTCAGATTTTCGAAAAAATGGAAGGTAAAAAATTAATTGGGAATAAAATTATGACAATATCAAGGGATGAACGGGATCAAGTTCATTTGTATGTTCTGCACAATAATAATGAGGTTGAGCCATATGTTGAAATGCATAAGGATGTACTCCGAAGGTTAAATCCGAACAGAAATGAAGATTGGATAGTTATAGAGCACAATCAAAGTTTCATACAATGGTTGAAGGATCATATTTATTCGAAGCGCTCTTCAGATCCTTCTTCGGTAACAGAAAGGTTGAGATGTTTGGCATATGGTCCAAGTTTGCATGTGTTTTCTCATAGCGCATACTCAATTAATGGATACACATTTTATACCAAAGAACAAGATGATAAGAGTACTATGCAAAATAGTGGTGTCACCGTGCTAGCTGAAGCAATGCATATATCAAGTATGAAGGACTTAAACCCCAAATATGCAAATTTGTCATATTTTGGAGTTATTGAGCACATTTGGGTGTTTGATTACGAGAAGTTTCAGATTCCTATCTTTGGTTGCAAGTGGGTGAATAGTAGTGGCATACGAATGGATAAGTCTGGATTTTTGCAAGTTGATCTTACTAGGGTGGGGTACAAAGATGAACCTTTTATTCTAGCATCTCAAGCTAAACAAGTGTTCTATGTGAATGACCCGAAGAGTACAAAATGGTCTATAGTGTTTTTCTCTAACAAAGTGACTGATGATAGCGGTGTCGATTAATGTGATATTGATGTTGAGAATGAGTCATGCATTAGACAGAATGAGTTGAATAGAAATGATGAAGTTGAGGATCTTATACCGGATGAGTCATATATAAGAAACGATCATAATGAGGGAATTTGGATCAAATCATCCGTACGTATTGCTAAGAAACAAGTGATTGATATTCTAACAAAGAAAAGAAAGAGATGTTAGTGACTGAGGTAAATTATGCATGGTTTCTTTATTTTTTTGTTTTCAATTGCTTTGATTATAAGTTATATCTGATAATGCATGATTTCGTTATATTTTTGTTTTCAATTGCTTTGATTATAAGTTATATCTGATAATGCATGGTTTCTTTATTTTTTTGTTTTCAATTGATTTGATTATAAGTTATATCTGATAATGCATGATTTCGTTATATTTTTGTTTTCAATTGCTTTGATTATAAGTTATATCTGATAATGCATGATTTCTTTATTTTTTTTGTTTTCAATTGCTTTGATTATAAGTTATATCTGATAACGCATGATTTCGTTATATTTTTGTTTTCAATTGCTTTGATTATAAGTTATATTCTTATATGTAATGGTTCATTATTCTGCACCTTCTTCAATTATAATTTTATTTGTACCTTGCATTGACTAAGTAGCCTCCTTAATCATCATGCTTCCACATATATCTTTCCTCTAGACTATTGTTTGATTCATATTTATTCATTATCGTATGTAATTCCTCCACCTCATCCTTTGATGTTGGTTGGATACTGACCCTAGAAATTCTAAATCCACTTTTCTTTTGTTGGAACAAGTTTGCCTCTGCAACTATATATCCATGAGTTTTGAATATAACAAAGCTTAATTTGTATAGAGAACAATTTTGTACTCTAATTAATTTTTTTAAGTGAGAAGATCATAGAAAATAAATTCATGTTAATGATGTTTTTATTTAAGGTTTCTGTATGACAAATTGATGCGTCCACATGGATTGGAACAAAGATTCACATTCTTAAGTCCCGCGTGTATCAACTTAGGGTTAATCATAAATAAACTAGATGATGTCGTGATGTATATGTGCAACCGTTTTATGGCCGACAAAGATACATAAAAGTTGTTCTTTTTACCATTTAATATTGGGTTAGATTTTCATTTTAAATTCATCTATTATAATTTTTTTTTTGTATTTTGACGTCATGTAGAAAGTTTTCATCTAACATTTGTTTAGTCTTACAGTGGACATTGGTTGTTGATCGCGATTAATCCTATCAGAGAAGTTGTGTATTATCTGGATTCGTTAGGAAATGATTGGACAACATACCCGGATATGAAGAATATGATTGATACGTAAGTGAGATTGTTCTAAATATTCATGTGTATATTTATTTATTTATTTATGTGAATTGTTCTAAATATTCATTTATATTTTATTAGCATTATACAAGCTTTTCGAGCACAAAGAGATATCCAAGTACGAAAGAGAAGAGCCAACAACATTACATGGATTGGAGGTATATTAATTATCACATTTCTTATTATATTAGTGATGATACTTTATAAAACTTAGGATTTATCCATATTTTCTTTTCATATGTAGTGTCCTCGGCAGCGTAATGGTATAGATTACAGTTATTTCATGTTGAGGTTTATGAGAGAAACTCTTTTTTTGGATCGAATAGAGATTCCATCTGATGTATATATGTATTTCTAACTTATGAGTTATTTTAATATTTAACACATATTTCTCATATAATTAAATAATTGAAACTAAATCAAACTATATTACATTATTTTGCAGTACTTTGATGAATTCAAGTGTGCGTATTACTCAAGAGATCATTTGGATGAAATTAAAGAGGATTGATGTCAATTTATTATTGAGCTCAGAGTTTTATAAGGTATATTGTACTCTTACTTTAATTGATGAGAATTTTAAGTATGCATTGTTTATGTCTTGTTTTAATTGAATTACAATCTTTTTGTGTTGTTTCAGGCTATATGTTCAAAGTAGAAGATAGAGTTATATTGATGTGCATTGTTTTTTGCTTAGTATTTCTATAAGTAATATGTAGATTTGAAGCAAAATGTTTTGTTGGATGAAATGATTTGTATCATCAATTGTTTTGTATATATAAATTGTTGGATGAAAATTATATATATATATATATATATATATATATATATATATATATATATATATATAGACAAAATTGGTGTGTATATATTGGTTTGAAGCTCCAATTTATGATATTTTGGTGCAAAATGTGGTTGAAAAACAGGTGCAAATTATGCTTGAAAACCTGGTGCAAATTGTGGTTTAAAAACAAATGCATATAAACTGTATAAAACAAATAGCGCTTATTTTAACTAATTTACATTAAAAAAATCGTATACCTTAGACAGCGCTTTACACTAAAAGTGTTGTCTAAGGTGGGGTTTAGACAGTGCTTTCACAAAAAGCGGTGGCTAAAATGGGACTTAGACATCGCTTTGACCAAAAAGCATTGTCTAAGATATACCAAAAAAGAAAAAACATTGTTTAAGGTACTAAAAAAAGGCAAAACGCGTTGTCTAATGGTAGTCTAAAAAAACAAAAAACACTGACTAAAGCACCATTTAGACAACGCTTTTACAATAAAAGCGTTATCTAAAATATATGCAAAAGTGTTGTCTATTGTAAAAGCGTTGTCTAAAGTGGTGCTTTGACAATATTTTTCAGTCAAAGCACCCCTTTAGACAACGTTGTTGATATTAACCCTAACCGTTGTCTAATCTTTTAGCAGCGCCAGTTTAAACAGCGATTTTAAGCACTGTGTAATGCCAAAAAAACGATGCCTAAAGGCTTTTATGGCATAGTGTATGACTTCAGCTCGGATATACCTCTTCCCGACGCATACCCTATCCGACCAGGTAGGGATGACAATGGGTCGGATCAGGTGCGGGTTTTACACTACCCAAACCCGCACCCGAAATCAACACTCAAACCCGAACCCGAACCCAAAGACTATTCGGGTGGCAAAATAATACCTGCACTTACACCCGTTGGGTTCGGGTTTTTCCACCCAAACCCGAACCCGTAACAAAAACACAATTAATTTTTTTTCAAAAAATTTAATTAGTTTTCAAGTGTGTGTGTGTGTGTGTATATATATATATATATATATTATGATTTAGTATTAAGTTAATTATAAGGAGTATAATTTCTATTTACTATTAAAGTATTGTTGCTTACAAAATAAGATTTCAATTAAAATTTTGCATATAACCGGATATTTGCACACCCCTAATTATAATTAAAATTAAGGTCTTCAACATCTTAACATTATAATTAAAATTAAATTGTACAATCTACAATTAAAATTAAAATTAAAGTATATAATTAAAATTAAAATTAAAGTCTAAACGGGTGTAGTTTCGGGTGCGAGTTTCACACTACCCAAACTCGCACCCGAAATATCGGGTGGCACCCGAACCCGAACCCAAACCCAATCAAATCGGGTTTTCATCCGTTGACTCGGGTTTGGGTGCGGGTGGGCCCCCGCGGGTTTGGGAATGCCTGTCATCCCTACGACCAGGCTTGCTCGACCCAACAGCTAGTTTCTGGAAGTTACCTATTTTCGGGCGATCCATGATCCAGACTCAAAATAGGGACTGTTGGGCACGCGCTGAGGGAATTATATAAACTTTCTCTCATGAGATGGCCAGTTATTCAATTTCGACCCTAACAATACTTTTTCTCATATTTGCCCACTTCCTAGCCCTTTTTCTTACTTTAGCATCAAAGTGCCTTTGAGGTACACCCCCTTCTCTCCTCGACGACCGAGCATCTTCAGCATAATTCGTGACCCACTAAAGGTTCTGATCAACCAGAAAGATCACAAACACTTTACTTTTAGTTTGTTTCATTATCTTTTTTGCTTTAATTACATTCCTACTGTTTTTTATTCTAAGTCTTCATACTTTTCTACACATTTCCATTTTCTTCACGATGTTCTTAAGTTCTCACGAATTCATACAAAATCATCCTTTTAAACAAACATGTTTTTCTCAAAACATCCATGCATATATATGTCCTTGAGATTTTTCGAGTTTAATATATTAAGTGGACCAAACTCACTATTGTTTACTAAAAGTACTAGTAAACAACCCTGGACTATCTTCATAGTTGCTTCACCTTTCTCTAGGGACTCCTGCCTTCTTCACTAGTCCAAATCTATGTCTGACATCTCACTATATGAGATTACGGAAAGGCTAGCAATTACGGAAGGATCGATATTCAACTGATGGCATGTTACGCTCAAATATATGTCTGACATCTCACTATATGAGATTACGGAAAGGCTAGCAATGACTCTGAGACATTCGACCAGTCTCTTTTTCAATGTGGGCGAAAAGTCACGCTTTTACGGACCAACAGTATTGTTTTATCTTCAAATTGGATGATTTCAAACTCTCCTTCTAGAATTAGTCTTAGCTCATACTGATGTACTAACTTGATCATCTTGAGAGATTTCTTCTTCTCACACATCAAGATCGACCACACCTATTGATTCATGGGTATTTTACCACCCTTTTAATGATGATGGTGGTTGTGAGGGGGTTCTTAAATACCATATTATGTATAACGCAAACTCTATTTAAATCAGGAGCAATGATTATCGATTTACCTAACATATTGTTATATTTCATCTTCAAGTGGGTCGTAGAGGCCATTGTGTCTTATATTTCCTTGATGCGGTGGATCAAATCTACAGTACAACGGTGCAAGGTAGATCTTCAAGATTAACACTCTAACACACAATTCAATAAGAGAATGAAAAGTAGAGTAAGCCATGAGTTAGATAAAGTGCCTCAAGTATCACGTGAGATGATTTATATATGAATTGCAGTTATGACTGTTCCTTACCATTTCGACGTGGAACGTGGAAAATCGTTCGATGAAATCCAACTGTGAACGTCAACCTTTAACGTGTATCCAGTGTGGAAGTCCATAGTAGGGTTACTCTAAACCCTTAATATTTCAATGGAGTGATCTAGGGCGGATGATTGAACTTCTACCTTTTCAACCGACCGACCCAAAACACTTCTCAATCAATTTTTTTCAAGTAATATATAATAAATATTATTGATAAATACTATAACATAATTCTAAGAAAAATGTATTCCTTTATTTTTGTATTCATCACAATCCATATAATATGATTACCAAGAAAACTGAAACCCATTGTTTCCCTATAGTACTCCAAAAAAAAAAAAAAGATGTTTTGTGACTTATAGGCACACCATTTATTAATTGACCATTCTATAAACCATATTGAACTATGGTTGATACAACAAGCCTAATTGTCTATTAATTAGCCTCAAATATCAGTTGGATGCCTCAGAAGAGCTTTGCCAAGCTACAAAACTGTCAAGTGTGTGAGCATCAACTCTTCGAGTCTTTTGAGTAAACTGATATAGTTCATTCCATGTGTAATCAGGATATTTTCTTGACTCTTCTTTTCCCAATAGCTCATCTGGAGGACTCACAGTTTTGTCTCCTCTTGGATTCACAAAGAAAGTCAAGGACTTCCTCTCCACCTTGTTGCTAACAAAAACCCTATGGAGACAACTCTTGTACAATCCATTAGTCAATGCCTAAAACAAAAAACAAACACATAATTAATTACCAAGTTTACATCCACAAAAATATAGTCGAGGAACACATATTCACGCATTTGAGACATCAGATCTTGATTGAACGGTCACACCTCAAATGTGTAAATGCACGTTCCTTCCGACTATGAAAATATAATAATGTGATATAATAATACATACCATGAAAGTGTCACCTATGTTGATGACAAAAGTGTTAGGTTTTGGCGGAACAGCAAGCCATTTGTTGTCTGCAAAAACTTCCAACCCTCCAACTTGATCTTGAAGGAGAAGAGTAAGAGAGATTGGATCACAATGAGGACCATTTCCAAGTGCACCACTAAGGTTAGCACTGCAAGGTGGATAAAAGTTGCATCTCATCATTGAAACAGCATCTTCGAAAAAGTTTTGATAATGCTTACGATCCACACCCAAACTAATGGCCAACAGCTCCAAAAGCACCTTAGTTAAATCATTCATTGCATCACAGTATTTCTGATACACCAACCTATATATACAAAATATACACAATAAGCCTATTTTTCAAAACAAAAAATATAGAACTTGATAGATTGAGGTTCTTAGTTCTTAGTTCTTACCCAGTTTGTTGAAATTCTTGACCTAAGAGAGAATCAACAACATCAATAACCTGTGTCTCATTTTTGCTGTTGTGATTGTACATAAAAGTGAACGTCTCTTTCCATGGCAAAACAGTAGTATACCTCTCTGCATGAGCAACTGAGAAACCAGAATCTTTAGCCATAGCACTGATTTTCTTGTCCAACGTAAGCTTGAAAATGTTACCGGTTTCTTGAAGAACAAGATTGTTGAAATCTATGTCCACACCAATGTTAGTGACTTCAAAGGCACCGTGTTTTATACACGCCTCTCTCACGATCTCTGCCGCCTTGGCCATTGCAGATTCATCACTTTTGATGAGACCTATGTCAATGAGTGGAAGTTCAATGTTTTCACCACTGCTTTTGACCCAATTCTCATTAGGCCAAATGAACTCTTTTGGTACTTTTCCTTCTTTTGCTAGTGACATAAAGTCGAAAAATTCGACCTTGTTTTCACCTTTTTGGTCCTTTGGTGGAGGACAAAAGGGGAGGCTAGGAGTGGTGATGGTTGCCATTGAAATTGCTTGAGAAATGTTTGCAAGTGAGAGTTTTGATGTAAATTCAGTTTACAAGAGTAAGCTATATAAATAATTTTACGGATGATTCTTGTATTGCTTTTTTCAGAAAATGTTGAAAGAAATAAATGTTTCTTTATATATAAAAGTTTACTTTGAAAAGAATAGTACTAAATTCAATGGATATGAACAAAGTTGATCATTCTAATTCAACAAAATGAGAGAGTTTTTAAAAATAATCCAAGAATCTAATCACCCGCATTTAGTAAATATCAATAATAATAGTAATTAAATTTCAATTTGACTCGAATTAATGTAAAGGTTTTAATAAATATCAATAATATTAGAAACTACCTGTAAAGAATGAACTATATACATTGTACATATATCATGTTATAGTATTTTATATCTGTGCTAAATAAATTTTGTATTTTATAAACTAATTTCAATTATTATCTTATTTAATCCAACATTTTATACCTATCCTATTAAGACAATTATTACTCAATAAAATGTTACAAATAAATAAATAATAATTAATTATAATACTATTACCATTTTAATAATAATAATAATAATAATAATAATAATAATAATAATAATAAGTAAAAAGTAATTAATTATAATACAATTACCATTTTAAAAAGTAATAATAATATTTGTAATTTGTAAAGTTTAAAACAAATATACAATTATAATTTCATTAAAAAACGTAAAAGTATACGTTGTTTTCTTAATAAATGAATTCTTATAAAGAAATTAAATATTTTTTCTATCATGTTATTGGATTAATGTTTAGTTTAATAGTCTCATTTTATTAACACATTTCTTAAGAAAATTTTATCTCATACCCTTATATTCTTAAAAAAAATATTTCAATTTTATCATTTTCATTTATCAAATAATTTTATTATTTAATATTTTATTTTGTGGTATGTAATTTTTTTACTATATAATTTGCAATCAAGTTTGTCGATATGTATTTTTTCTTTAATAAATAACTTGTAATCAGGTTTTCTAATATGTATATTTTCTCGACCAAATAATTTAAAGTCAAGTTTTCTATTGGGGGCAGTTCGATTATAAACACCTTTAGCATATAGTGATCTCACCTGATCAGAAAGGACCTTCAATACTAACACAACTCTAGTGTTTGAAGGAGGAGGAGATGGTGTACCTGCAAGGTACTCCGATGCCGAAGTAAGAATTGGAACGGTGAGGAAGCAAATATAGACTAAAAGGTAGAAAGTGTTTAAAATACCTAACCCTCAAGTGAAATAGGGTATTTATAATGTGCCCCCAACGTTGGTCCAGGGTCCTCATCGTGGGCTGGATTGCCAAGCCCATAACGAGGACTGGCAGGATCTACGAAGAAGCAGGGGAAGACCTAACATGTGGTCCTCATCCTAGTTCAATATCCCCTTGAATATGGATAGTGGGAGACTATCTCATAGGACAACTGGTTATGCATTGCTGATGAGCATGTGGGGCAGGTGATCCCCAAGGATCATCAATATCTGGGTCTCACGTAATGGGCCTTTTGTCACGTTGGATCGAGCCATTCCCGACGGAGGGGCAACCCATGACCTAATCAGGATTGAGCCTCACCCAACGGTGGGGAAACCCATGGCCCAATCAAGATTAGGTCTTGTCCGACGGTAGGGTAGACCAAGGCCCAGTCCGGAACAAAAGCCCCTAAGTCGCAGCTCCAATGGGGAGTGATGACTTAAGGATCATTCTATGTCTGGATGAGAGCGTAGTTATCTCCATCGCGAGCGATGTGCAGTCGCGGGCAAGTGTTGTAGGGACAACTCATCGGGTCTGGAGGCTCGAGGAGGAGCGAGGTTGTCTGTGTTACTCGAGGGGAAATCTTTGGCATTGAGTATCGCGAGGAGTGATGCACACTCAAAAACATTTCTTGGCAAATTTGCGGTCGAGGAAGGAAGTGTACTCGAAGGAATTTTTCTGGTAAATTTCCTAGTCGAGGAAGGAAGTGTGCTCGATACACGTGTTTGTCTTGGGAAGGCCACCAAACACATGTGTCTGCCCTTTCGTTTTCCGTGTGGTGGTGCAGTTAACATTTGTCTCTTCATTTTTCGTGTGACGACGCAATTAATGTTCGCATATTCGCTTCTTGCGTTACAATGCATTAACTGCGTCATCATTGCCTAGAGAATCTAGAGGGCCTAGGCAATGATGGCCTAGGATGCGTTTCCCCACGCGTTGGGCTATAAAAGGGAGCCTGAGGGACTTCCATTCTTCACTTTTCATTTGCCAACCACTTCATTTTCATCTTTCTCTCACTAGAATTTTTTCTCTCCCGCCGTCAATCATTACTGGAACACTCAATCACCGTCGTTCAACATCGTCAGCATTACCAAGTAAGTATTTTCATCCTTATGCAACTGTAGGTTTTACTAGTGGTCGTTGTTCTGGGAACACATGCAGTTCCCGACGAATGGAGCCACTAATGAATATTTCGTCATGGGCAAGAAGTTTCCGATGAACATTCATTGGATTCATGTCGAGAAAGGCCCTCATTGTGTATTCTCCGTAAATAGTTTTTGGGTTTGCGGTGAGGAGGGTCTCCCCACGCATTCGACTTTTCTCATAGGGGGTCGGGAACGCTCCTTCCCGGTATCAGCCTTTAATCTTTTGTTGTCGTTCATCTTCTTCCCGGACGACAGGTCTGTTGGAGTTGTAACCTCGGGCTCCTCCTCGCCCTTTCACTTGAACTGCGGTTGAAGGGTAGATTTGATATCGAAGTCGAATTTACTATTCCCTCAGCTTTTCAGGTAAAATGGACAATATCGAGTATGTTACAACCGACTTTTATTGGGTCGGGGAAGAACCTTCAGTGACACCTTCTCGTTTCGTGGACGATCCCCGTAGTGCCTATGGTGTCCTGGAAGATTTGGAAGAAGGGGCCCCCAAGAACTAAGAGTGTTACACTCTTCGTCGTCACGAACGGATCTGTTTGGTGTTCACAGGGACACAGTTCCCAATGTATGAGTTTGTCTTCAAGGAGGCCCGAATTTGGCTCCCTTTAGTGGTTTTCTGGTGGGCGTCTTTCGTTGGTTGAACTTTGCTCCCTCGTAGCTTCACCCCAACGCAATTGCGTTTGTCCGAGCGTTCGAGCTCGTGTGTCAACATCTCGAGGTCAACTGCACACTCCCTCTGGTCTTCTGCGTCTTCCACCTGCAGCGTTCATTTGTGAACGAGAAGCACAACTGAGTTTCTTTCAAACAACCGATGAGGTTGTTCAAGACTTATGTTGATTCTATCTAGGCTTTTAAGGGCATGTGGTTTACTATGAAACCCCTGACTCCTGCGGTCATCGACTCTCTCTACGTGGCGCAGCGAGATCCAGCTGGCGTGGAGTGCCTACACTCGATTATGCCCCTTGAATGGTAATAGGGACACTTTGATCGCTCGACAGATTAGTTTCTCATGAAGCCCGAGAATCTGGGGTCCAACGATACGACTGCCCATAATAAACTAGTGGCCTTCGTTGACAGCTTCACCCTGACCAAATTTATGGATCGGGACAACAAGTTTATCTTAACGGAGATCGGGGAATACTTCTATGGTGCCTGTCTGATGATCGGGGAATACATATCAGATATTTTGGTATGCATTTTTTCTTTATTAAATAACTTGCAATCAAGTTTTTCGATATATATTTTTTCTTCAATAAATAACTTGCAATCAGATTTTCTGATATGTATATTTTCTCCACGAATAATTTAGAATCAAATTTTCTGTTAGGGTAGTTCGATTATGGTGTTTAGCATATAATTAACATTCATTTATACATTTTTAAAAGAAAAACTATCGTAACAAATTTATTTAGAAACGGATGGAGTAACAGAGAATGACGTCGAGCAAAGTCGGATGAGGCAACATTGGATGACTATTAAACGGCGCTGAACCCCTTCGCTCTTCTCCCACTGCACACTGCCTCCTACTAACGACACACCAGAAATTTGCGTTTTCATTTCTTCTATAACCAAATGCAAGCATGGCAACAGTGTCGTTTACTCTCAATCTCTGTCGCTTTGGCCGAAATTTATGCAACACGCTCTATCCTACTTCCTCTATCACTCTCTTAAACCCTCATATCGTCAAATTCCGACGCAAAATTCGCCGCAGAATCTCCTTCTCCGGTTCCACTCTCTCCCGTCACTTCTCGTCTGTCACAGCTAGTTCCTCCTCCCGCGGTATGAGAATTTCGTTTCTCAATAATTTTTCAAAATTGAAATTGTTGACTTATTTGTGTTTTTTTTATGTGCAGATTATGAATTTGGAACAGCAGACGAAAAATATGATGTGATTGTAGTTGGAGGAGGACACGCTGGGTGTGAAGCTGCTCTTGCTTCTGCACGTTTGGGTGCAAGAACTCTTCTTCTTACTCTTAATATTGACAGGATTGCGTGGCAGGTTTGACCTAATATTTTTCTTTTGAAATACGGTGTTGTTGCAGAATTGAATAGATAACAAGTTGAGTGTGTTTTATCATTTCATTTTAATTAAATTTATGGATTCTTGAAAGAAAACTATCCGTGTTTGCAATTGGTTATACACATGATGTCATTGATGTGTGATGCGTGGTTTTATCCTAAAACATGAACAGTTTTTGAATGAGACTGAGTTTTGGTGCAGCCTTGCAATCCAGCAGTTGGTGCACCTGCAAAGTCCCAGCTCGTTCATGAAGTGGACGCACTTGGTGGTGAAATCGGGAAAATTGCTGATAGGTAATGTGGAACACTGATGCTTATTTATTTTTTGTTCTCTAGCATCTTGATTCACAGAGATTGTCTAGATGCAGTTTTTATATGAACATCATTTACTTTTGTTTTCTGTTAGAGGTCTCCCTTGAAGTATTATAATTTATGTTTTGGCAAATATTTATTTTGCGGAGAACAGAAAAGCTTTACAACAGTATTACTATACTATTATGTATAAATCTAGGACATGAGCCTAGTTTCCCAATAGCTCAAAATTCTGCTTTCAAGTAAGTTATTGGTAAATAATCTTTTCTCATTCACAGTAGGCTGTGGTAAAATTTTAAAGAAAAGGTTTGAAGGTAAGGAGAAAGTGGCGTAATGAGTTTCCTTTTGTATTTGATGATGAAAAAATATTCGAAATATCTTGGTATATTCTCGTCCAAGCCAAACTAACCAAATTGTCTTTAATTTGAGTGAGATTACTACTTTTGCATTTGATATAATTTCTACTTCCCATTCCGTACATCCTTGATTCATGTTTTTAAACGACAATTGTGATATAATATAGTTTGAAGTGTGGCTTTTGGGGTTTTTGTTGCTCATGTGTGTGTTTATGTTTGTGTTCAGATGTTACTTACAAAAGCGTGTACTCAATTCCTCAAAAGGTCCTGCAGTCCGTGCTTTACGTGCCCAGACTGATAAAAGGGAATATGCCATGCTAATGAAAAATGTAGTAGAAAGGCAAGTTCATATTCGTGATTTCCCCCCTTCCCTTTACTTATAGACTATGGTATCTATTTTTTGCTGTGCTCAGCTTTTGCATGTGATCTATAATAGTCATTTAGTGATGAAAGTTGATCCAAAATTTTGACCGGAATAAACTAATGGTAGTAAAATAAAAATACGATTAATAGATTTTGATGTGTTACAATACCCTAGACTAACACTCATATTATATGTATACTAATAATTAGGTCACCTGCTAATACTGTAGCACTACAACTGTACTGTAGTACACTAGTACTACAAGTCCAAGCCCACCAATTATAAGATTAGTTTAATAATTGGTTTAATATCTTTAACTTTAACATACATGATAACAGATATTGCCTTATAACTTGAAAGTTGGTAAGAAGCATCAAGCCGAGTGGTGAGGTAGCAGTTTGAACTATAAGTCCCTGACTTCTTCAGGTCTTCATTGGCTGTGTACAGTCTTCTATCACATGATTTATGCATCTTCTCTTGTACATTACTTCTCATCTTTTTTTTTTCTATGTTTTCTGCAGTACTCCAAACCTTTCTATTCGAGAGGCTATGGTCACTGATATATTACTAGGAAAGAATGACAATGTGGAAGGTGTTAGCACATTTTTTGGAATGAACTTCTATGCTCCCTCTGTCATTCTCACAACAGGAACTTTTATGAGTGGTAAAATTTGGGTTGGTAGAACTTCTATGCCAGCAGGAAGAGCTGGCGAGTCCGCTTCTCATGGATTAACTGAGAACTTACAGCAACTTGGTTTTGAAACTGATCGGCTGAAAACCGGAACTCCAGCCCGAGTGGATATTCGCACTGTAGATTTCTCTGGATTAGAACCTCAACATGGAGATGAAGAGGTTCTTCCATTTAATTTTATGTGTAGGTTCATTAGATTTAATTCTATTAAAATCAAGTTTATGATTTTTCGGTTTTAAATAGTTTTGTTTGCACTCATTGTATGTGCCATTGTCAGTTTTCTATTTATGCCAGTCTCTTAGTAACTTTGCTACAACTAAAAAGCCTTAGTAATTTGCCACCTGGACTGGAGAATTATGTCCACCATCTATCAGTTGTGCATGTTCCAAGATGTTTCTTAAGCCAATTTTGATAATTCTATGAAATCATTTTGTTTCTGTAGTCCCGACGAATTATGATATGATAAATAGAATATATTTTTGCTTTTGCTCCAGTCTGAGAATGATTATGTTTTTCTGCATTTAGTCTGTTAGTAAAAAGCTTTTACCCAGTAATTCAGAGAGTGTTTCCTCAGTATATCTTATAACTGGCAGGTTGGCTGGTTTAGTTTCGATCCTGACGTCCATATTGAAAGAGAACAGATGTGCTGCTACCTAACTCGTACTACCAGTACTACTCACCAGATAATTAGAGATAATTTGCATGAAACACCCACATATGGAGGATGGGTTGAAGCCAAAGGACCTAGATACTGCCCTTCCATAGAAGATAAGGTGTGTTTCAACAATACTTACGCATCATATTAAAAAGTTAACTTGGTTTAATTTAGGGAGCATTTGGAAGAGTTTATTTGGGATTATCTTCAAGATAGCTTGTTGACAACTTATGTGTCTACCTCTTCAATTTCCATCCATCCCAAATTCTATCCTTACAGTAAAAACAAAAGTTGAAAAGCTATTGTATGATAAACACTTAGTTAAGCTATTTATTTAAAAATCCCCTTATAAAATTAGAATTACTCTCAGTCCAAACCTGAAGCTTTTAGAAAAGGTGTGATCTGAAGCATGTGATTAGTTATATTGAAATTATGCATTATTATATATTGTTCACGTTTCAGATTGTAAGATTCCAAGATAAAGAATCTCATCAAGTATTTCTTGAACCGGAGGGTCGAGACGTGCCTGAGCTCTATGTGCAAGTAAGTTGTATATATATTTTTTCTTTCTTGTCTGAAATCCAAATGAAACTTGTTAATAATTTTTCATTTTTTCCTTTGGGGTATAATATTATGGTGAAAATTCATATGAAAATCTACAAATAATATTTATTAGAAAAAATATTGCCATCAGTAACAAAAGTGGTTATAATTGCAACAAGTTTCTGTACATGTTTTAAAACACGGTGATGCATGGAGTTTAGACTGTAAAAGCATCTTGCTTATGAAGTATGAGCAAGATCCAAGTTGTCATATCCTTGTTTAACCTTGATAAACTGTTAGGTATTTTGAGTATTACCAACTTTATGAGACAACAAAGAAAGAGGTGAAAAATAGAGTTTTATTTTCTTGCCTGATGGAACAAGGATGTCATTGATGGAAGAAAGACATTTTAACAAGCTAAGTCAAAATTTATTGGGTCAAAGTTTGAAGCTCAATGAAAGGTGAATTTAGGGTCAAAGTTTATAAAATGGTCAAAGTTCATAAAATAAATTTGCCTCTCTTAGCCATGTAATTTGGGTGGTGGGAGGGGGATTCTTGGCTTATAAATATCACCTCCTTTTTATCATGGTAAGGAGAGAATGTCCTATCTTCTAGTTCTAACTTCTTACTCTTCTATCGAATAGGGGTTCTCTACTGGTTTGCCTGAGAAACTACAGTTGCCTTTGTTGAGAACTTTGCCTGGACTTGAGAACTGTTCGATGTTGAGGCCTGCATATGCTGTGGAGTATGATTATTTACCTGCTCATCAATGTTCTAGGTCTCTTATGACTAAGAAAATACAAGGATTGTTCTTCTCTGGTCAGATAAATGGAACTACAGGCTATGAAGAAGCAGCAGCGCAGGTATTCTGTCAACTTTCATTTGTGCCTTTATGTAAGTTAAGATTCTGATTTGTTTTTTCTTTTGGTGTGTTGCATAACAGGGAATTAATTAAGCTCTTATCATTTATGTTTTCTTCCTGCTAATCTAGTAAGCTTTTTTATTACAATATACTGTTTTTCATCCTCTAGGGCATTATCTCGGGTATCAATGCTGCTAGACACGCAGATGGTAAATCACTGATTGTTCTTGAGAGGGAGAGCAGTTACATAGGAACATTAATTGATGATCTAGTCACCAAGGACCTGCGAGAGCCTTACCGGATGTTAACAAGGTACTCTAACTTCAATTGCAACATTTCTTATAGATGCATGTATGCTTTTTCATTCCATTTATCATTTCTTGACAATAACAACTCAAAGAATATGTTCTTGATACTTAGCCGCTCAGAGCATCGGTTACTCTTGAGATCTGATAATGCTGATAGCCGTCTCACTCCTTTGGGTCGAGAAATTGGGTTGATAGATGACAGGCGTTGGAAACTGTACCAGGAGAAGCAGGTTCGGATTTCTGAGGAAAAGAAGCGATTGAAAATTGTCAAGATTTCAGGTTTGTTTGTCTAACAAGCTTGTGTGGCAACTAATTTTGAGAGCTGTTTCTTTAAAAGACAATAAAAGGAGTTTATCCTTTGGGGAAAGCTAGTCGGCGCCTATTTGCCCTCTTTTAGTCAAATACGATTGTTGGCCTTGCTTTTGTTAAATTCTGTTGTTTTAAAAATTACGTTCGCTGAACAAAAAAACCACTTTTGTATAATTACAATGTTTTATAATAATTTTAAATAATTGACACAACAGTCCCCCCTCCACCCTCCCGTGGGTCCTCTGTTTTCCCTGTAGTCTGTAGCTAACAGATGGTAGTACCGGACACCGGTAATAGAATAATGTGGTAAATAGTAGATAGTAGATTGTTGAAATGTTGTAATGTGGTGAACGTAAGAGCCAGTTATGAAAAGCTGAAGTTGTGGATATTTCTCTGTATTCTGAATTGAATGAAGAAAAAGTGTACACGTGTATATATACTCCTAGACTAGATTCAGTTGTAATTGTAACAAAAAGTTGAGACTGTCAGTAACAGAATCTGACTAACCGATAAGCTCTTGAAGCTTTCTAAATTATCAACAATTGGCTTTGCTTGGCTTGGCTTATGTCACGCGAACTAAACTCAATACAAAAGTTAAGCTAGGCTACTGAATTGTTAATACAAAGGACATGGAATAATAACTTGCTGCAGAATAGAGAATCATTACAGAAATACAACCTTAAGGCATAAGCTACAAGTTGCCAATACGGATTACTTTTATATGCAACATGGAAATGCGGTATTTAATGATTACAGTGGAAACTACTGGTATATTTAGTCTCGCGGATCATCCATGCTAGTGTAAAGTAGAAATCTAATTTTTTTTGTGATTACTGTTATCCTATCTCTTGGCAACACACGTCTTTTTATCTAGTAGGACCAAAAGAAATTTTATTTTATTTTGTATCCTTTATTGCTACTCACGTAAATTATCTCGTCAGGAGGAGATTTGGCTGCTGAAGTTACCCATATGTCTGCTCAGCCTGTGAAACCCTCTTCAACATTGGAAAGTCTTCTTAAGAAACCACATATTCATTATGGACTTTTTGATAAGCATGGTTTTGGTGACAACAATTTATCAAGAATGGAAAAGGAATGTGTTGAAATTGATATCAAGTACGAAGGTTTCATCTTGCGTCAGCAAAGCCAACTTCAACAGGTATGTCTGCTATACATGTCATCGGGAGCAAATGCTCATTATACTGTCCATATCATTATCCTATATCATTACGTTGTTTGCACATTGTAGAATTTCAAAGGTGTATTTAATGTCAAATCTCATTGTTGTGTTGGATTTACCTATAGATGGTTACTCAACAACATAAACCACTTCCGGAAGACTTGGATTACTATGCAATGATAAATTTGTCTCTTGAAGCCCGTGAAAAACTTTCCAAGGTATGTAGCATAATTATCAAAATATAAATTTTGATTATTACAAGTAGGGATGGTCGAAACCGAAATGCAACCTTTGGATCCACAAGTTCACTGTACAAATTTAGTAATGACAAAAAAAAGAAAAACCAATGATAAATCATGAAAACAAAATGTTATGTTAATTAAACCTTCAATATCTAGTTGATATTGAATCCCTCAAAAAAAATGTTAAAACGTTGCTTGTTTCCGCATCTATTGAATACACTCATTCTACAATATGAGCCTAATCTATATTATGAAATTGTTATTAAGAACTTCTATCTACTCAACTAACTAAACCTTTCAATCCCTTCAATGTGTACAACAAATAACCTTATTTAAACAACTCTATATTTTCAAAGACTTGACATCAAATTTCAATGATTTTAGGTTAGGCCTCAAACCATTGGTCAAGCGAGCAGAGTAGGTGGAGTGAGCCCTGCCGATATCACTGCTCTACTCATTGAGCTCGAGGCCAAGAGGAGGAAAGCTCAAGGACAGAGAATGTACAAAATGATAAATACAATGCAAGTTAATACCCAAGATGATGAGCCTGAAGTTTCTTTGACTGAAACAACTAGATCTGGATAAATTTTTGTGACCATTCTATTGAGTTTGATATTTATATCAGTGCCTATAAATCTCAGTGATATAGAAGCTACGAAATCATAGATGAATAGCTCGACAGAAAGAGTGGAGGGGAAAAGGATCTGTTTGTAGTGATTTGTTTACTTCATTTGCCATTTTGTTCAAGTGATTAAAATTAAAGAAATGTGAAATTTGAGGAATATAATTAATTACTTACAAACATTAATATTTTATGGGAAATGCTTGCGAGTATTTCAGGGGCACTTTTTAAAAATTAAAAAAGATAAGTTTTTTTTTTTTGGTTGAAAATATGTATATTCAATGTATTAGAAATTGAAATATTTGACTTATTTTTAAAGAATATTTTCTTTATTTAGAATCCTTAAAGAGTGTTCTAGGAGCATTTGCTAGCATGACCTATATTTTATTAAGGTTAAAAGAAAAAATTATTCACTATTTGATGGTATGTAAAATTTAAAGATACGGGTTTACATTTTCTTTTATTTAGATTTTATTCTCTTTTCTGTATATTTGTTTTTATTTTTATTTTTTTAAAAAGGAATATATTCCAAGCATTTGACAACTAACAACCATAATGTCATGGCAATTTTTGGGTATTTTTTATGTGAGGATGGCCCCTATAAATAAACAACAGTGAATTTATATATTTTTTTAATTGATAAAATCATTCTTTAGTAGAACATTTATTATGGGATCCATCAACTCAAACCCCAACTTGATAGCCATAAATGGAAAACTCTTTTCTTTCTCCATAGGCGTATATTTGTCCTAAGATTAGCCCTTTTCAAATTAACAAACTTTTTAACATGTCATTCACCACCATTTGAAAAAAAAAACCATTTTCAGGCTTCGTTATTGCAACAACACCAGAAAAAAAAATAAAGAAAAAAAAACAAAAATTCACCTCAATTTGGAACCTTCACCAAATGCCAAACCAATATCATTAACCCCTCAAATTCATAAAATGGATGATGACAAAGACAAATTAATCTTGATCCAAGCTTCATATATTTAATCATCATTCAAAATATCTACAAAACTTATGTTGTGTGACACAAACAAATGCCTGTGTCTGATCCTAGTTCTGGTCGCAAATTCATATGGATTATAGCATGTTTTTTGTTCATTTGTTTAATAGCAGGAGGTGTATGCCTTGTTGCATACATGTACCTTCCTGAATCTGAAATTTCACCATGGGTACCCGTAGTTGGTGTCGGACTGGTCTGTCTACCATGGGCTTTTTGGTTTTTCACATGTTTATATAGAATTTTCTCAAGGTGTTTAGGATGTAGAGTCGGGCTGATGACCGGCGCCGGTGGCGGTTCAAATGAAGATGTTGAGGTTGCAGCTCCATCAATAAAAGGTGGTAGTAGCGGTGGTGGTGGTGGTCAATTGAATAGGGCTTCTTCTGTTGCATCACATGAAAGTGAAATGGCATTGGCAAAATCTATGAGCTCGTGACATGATTTGTATGAATTTTGCTTGTTCTTGTTCTTGTTGTTCTCTCATCTCGGTGCTTTATGTGATACACATTAATTGGTGAAGGGTATGCCTCAAAATGCTTGAACTATTCACAAATTCTCACAAATTCTCACCATGCATTTGCACCTCATGAATGTATAGGCCTTGTTGAAGGATGATACATCAATGACATTATAGGCCTTGTTGTTCTCTGAAACAAACTCCTCTTCTTTATCAACTTTAGGAGACATTTCATATGGGATTGTATAAATTATTCAACTCTCATTAGCTTCTGATTTTATAGTTTTTTTTTTCTTTTCATTTTGATATGTAGTTATTTATTTATTTATTTATTTTTATTTACACCCTTTAGTACAGATTTATTTATATTTACACCCTTCTGTTGTTGTATTTCTTACATTGTTTTTCACTCAATGATATTTTATGCTTTTACTGTGTTATTAGGAATTCTATAACTCAAGATTGTCTAATATTAGGAATTTTTATATGATTTTTCTGACAAATTATTTGAAACAGATAACATATTTTTCATCATACGTATTATGATTAAATATTGTCTGATAATTGACTAGCAATTACATATGATTAGATATTTTTTGAAGATTAAACTTTTAACAAAGAAATCACAATTTTGAATCTTGAAATTATAAGAGTTCACATGTAATGCTGGCTAGATTAACAGTTTTTTTTTTACCTTCATTGTCATAAGAGAGATGCCCTTGGATTCTCAATATCACATAATGTAATCGAACTTTTTATGTATGAAATATGAGAATTGTTCACAAATTTGTTAATCAATGAGAACTTCACCATTCTTGACCTAAGAGTTTGTATGACTTATAATCTTGACAAAAAAAAATTATTTTCTTTTCATGTTGCTCCATTTGTAGAAGCTCATATTGTCTTCTCAAAGATTGAAACTTGACCTTCTTCACTTTATCACAAATAGCATGATTCTTTACCAATATATCCTAGGTTTGTTTCAAGCCAGTTCCATCAACAACTTTGATAAATTTAACATCATCCATGTATTGATGAATGATGATTACAATATTGTTATTTTTTTTTCTCTTATTCTCTTTGAATGCAATCTTTTCGGCATCACCCTGTCTCTCACAAGATTAAAACCAAGAATCTATTGATACCAACGTGTTGGAACACCTCTTCCTATATTACTTGCACAATACATTAATGAATATTCAAAAAGGATAGTAACTGAAGAATGTACTTATAATACGTGACAACTCCAGTGATTAATGGTTGTTAGAGATTTTTAGGATTTGTTGTGGTGTTAGAGCTAGCTCACACATGGAAATGAGAAGCTATGTATATAGTATTTTAGTATAATGAATTGGATCCCCTATCAACCTTTGACTTGAGGTATTTATAAAAATCTTTGGGTCTGAATCTTATTTTTTTAGGAAGTAGTAGTCATTTATAAGAGTGTGGAAAATGGGCATTCAATTCCCCTATTATTTAGGAGAATGTGGTGTTCCCCCTTTGCACTGTTGTGAACTAGGAGACCTCACTCACACGTTCCTACGAATTAGGCGAGTCACCCAGGAAATGGGCGACATAATTGAGAGATGGGCGCCCGCTCTAATAAGGAGACGACTAGGAGACGAAGTCACGTTTCTTTAGTAAGCTTTTTACGCTACCTCCCACGAGTCTTTTGTAAAGATATATTAATACACAGTCCCTCAAGTATGAGAGTTTGGAAAGAGGAAAGTGATTTAAATTATTTTCTTATTCTTAATTGGATGCCCCTTTACGTATGCCTAGGACATATTCCTTAAGGAGGGGGCGAGCCCCTCAAGCATGGGCAGAGTCCCTTAGGCATGGTTTGGGATATATCCTTGGGTGTCAACGAGGTGAATTCTCACACGTTAACTGAGAAAAATCTACCAGACGCCAATTAAGGTGAAAACCATATGTTGTATTAAATACAATCGATGATTATTTTTCACCGGTGAGATACAACATATGATTTTCACATCAACTGTTGGGATGTCTAGCGGGGGTTGTGGATTACCCACACAATTGGACTTCCACTCCCTATAAAAGGATTTTGATTTACCCTTATTTATCCTTTTTTGCATTCCCTCTTCCAAGCTTTCATTCATTTTCTTAAGAGTTCTACAAGTCCATAGTGTACTCGTTCTATATTTTATTTACTATGTTTGCATGTGTGATTATATCTTGCTTTCGTTCTCTCCTCTTTTAATGGTGATTGTGAAGATTTTAAAATATTCAAGGAGTGGTTGTGCACCAATACCGTGAGTTTAGACTTTTGCGAGCCATAAGAGCCTTAGCAGTTATGATAGTGATTCTCTTGATTTTCCCGTTTTATCAAGAATCAATGGTGGAGACAAGTTCTAAATGTTTCAATGTCAAATACTTTGTGTCTCTGTACTCTAATGAGGAAATGATCACAATTTTTCGACAAAAACCATACTTTCAATATTGGACTCAAAGATGGTGTGATTTTGGATCGTGTTATAAGGAGGGTTGGGCAAATATGGTCGCCTTGATTAATTCACCCATCCCTTACTTATATTTGCACATCCTTATTATTCAAAGTTTAGGGGTTTTAATACCTTTTATGTTGTTTGAAGCTGAGTTTCTAGAGATTGTGGATGTTGCTTCTTATCAGGTTATGCCCAACGTCTAAACCTTGATTATGGTGTTCAAAATTACATTCCATTGATTGGGAGTCTTCATTGCCATTGAGGTATTCTTTTCTTTCTATGGTATTAAAATCATTCAAAAAGCGATTGGGTGACCTTATGCGCCTTACCAACAAAAATGTTGTTTAAGCCCTACTTAAAACCCTACAAAGACAAGAAGGACAAGTTCATGAGAGTCAGAGGGCGATATTATGCTTCAATGGTCACGACTAGGGTGACTAGTGCCCCTTGTTTCCCACAGTCATGGACAAAAATAAAGGTGAGAAAACACAAAAGAAGGAGGTTTAATTGTGTTGACTATTTCTTTCTTTTTAAAGCTATTGGTCAAATTTTAAACTCAAAGTATAGAATTTGATTCAATCAGAGGTATGAAACTGATATGAAATGCAAGAAAGAAAAGAGTCACACAGTTCCTCTCACAACTTAATAGTAATACATTCTCATTGTACTTATAAGATAGTTTCACTATAATCACACAAGATTACAATTTATTCAAGCCCACAAGCAAGAGACTTCCAATGCTCAAACACTAAAGTAAGAGACTTTTATGCTCAAGCATAGAAGCAAGAGATTTCTAATGCTCAAGCACATAGGCAAACAACTTCTATGCTCAAGCACACAAGCAAGAGACTTCACATGCTCAAACACTTAGTAAGAGACTTCAGACAGTCTACCTAACAGATAAATGATTCTTGGGATAAAACATTTAATATAAAATCATAGGTGTATACAAAATACAACTCAAAAAGAACTTTTTAAGACTTAAGGATTTCTAGAATATACTAGGATAAGAAATTCTAAGTTTTACTTGTACTTTTGTTTTGACAGAGTAACTTCTCTTTTTAATAATGTCAATGAAATTAATAGTTTTTCTTCAAGTCTTCAGCTCCTTAAATATACAAGGAAAAAGTCATTGGAGAATAAACATAAGAGAGTCTTTGAAAAGCTTGAATAGAGACATTGAGATGTTTCTTAAAATGGATACTAATGTTGAAAGCTTATTTGAAATTTATTTGCTGCTAGAGGAATTATCAGTTGCATCTCAACAGACTCTATGAAGAAAATAAAACTTAGATCTTCACATGACAAAGTAGGCTCGGAGGATGATAGCGACTCATCAGAGTCACATTGGTCATTGTGCTTTGACTGACTCAGGTTCTGATAATCAGAAACAAACTTCTTCAAAGTCTGGTTTTCAAAGGCTGACTTTTTCAAACACGAACTTACATACGTTGACCTCTTTAGAAGTTGACCTCTTCAGAGTCTGGTATTCAACTTTTGATCCATCAGATTCTGGTATATAAGCTTCTCTTTAGATGTTCATAGTCAAAACCAATACTTAGATTGTTCATGAAATTTTAGTATATGGTCCTACACACTTGAACAAATATTACTATACCCAAGTGTTCTTTAAATACTTATTATCATCAAATTCTAAGGGATATTGGACAAACTAATTTTGTTCCACAATCTTCCCCTTTTTAATGATGAGAAACATAAGTATTTAAGAATAATTGTTGATAATTTAATTAACAAGATGACTTCAGGGTCCAAGGTTTGTAAGTTCCCTCTTAGTCTAATAGTCCATAGGGTGAGCTGTGTAAGCTCCCCTTAAGTCATATCCAGGTTAATTAAATTTAAACATTTAAAACATAATAATAATTTTTTCTGAATTTAAGAAAATATAATAACTTTCAGATTTCAGGTGCTTAAATACTTATATATTTACTCCCCCTTTTGTCATAAACAAAAACAAATTTAAGGAAATAGAAAACATACTAAAGAAAATTGTCATTCAAATAAAGAAGATAGTTAGATTTGAGAAAATATGTTAATAAATAATTGAAAAGACAAAATAAAGGGTTTTCTAAATCCTATAAAGCCTAAGGTTTTTGCTTCAAAAGATCCAGGATAACCTTTGGATCATAACCCATATCATTTTGTCTTGCAATCACAGTCTTCAACTGAACATCCATCCCTTCTTGTTTAGCAACAACAGAAGTCAACTTCTCCTCCAATTGATAAAGCTTCCAACCAGAACAAGCTACAGACTCATATGAGAAATACTTCATATTTTGTAGAACTGTGTCCACAAAGGTTATGAAAGAGTCCCATTTAGTTGCATATGTTATAGGATCAGATGCAATGAGACTCTCAACAAATAAATTTTGAACTCTATAAAATTAACAATCCTAAACTTTTCCATTTTATATTTTATTTGAGGTTGAAGGTTTAGGTTTATAGTAGGGTGAGGTGTAGAGAGGCTAGGTAGAGCTACCGTGTCAAATTCAAACACAACATCTCCTTCCCTAGAAGGTGATAGGTGATAGTTAGATGGTTCAGATTGATGGTCAAAGTGTGGTTCTGACACAATTTGGTCACATGTGGACACTGATGGAGGTTGACTTTGATTAACTTGTTCAAACTCATTTTGAGTTTCAATGTCAAGTTGAGATTGAATAAGATTTGGTTGAGGTTCAGGACTAGTTTGGGTTGGAATTTATTGTTTAGGTTGAGGTGGGTTTTGTGGTTCTAGTATTGGTTAGTCTAGGATTTTTTTTGTTTAGTTTTAGGTTGAACTAGAATTTTAGTCTGAACAAGGTTTGGTTGGACAAGTTCAGTAGAAGGTGTGGTCTTAAGAGTAATGACTTGGAGAGGGATGATATTGAGAGGACTTTAGTCTGATTAACCAACATCAAAACTTGAGCTAGAACTAGAAGACATGGCACTAGAAACCTCAATGGATGGTTCAAGCATAATGTTAATGGGTATTGGTTGTTCAGAATCATAAATATAACCTAGTTGGTTTTGACTAGAAGGTAACTCACCAACTAGGTCATTTGTTAATTCCTCAATGACAAATGTTGTAGGAACAATTTCTTATCGAGAAAAGTCCTTTAGCATCTGACCAATGTTAATAGAATATGATTAATGGGTTGGTTGAGGAGGTGATATGATAATACCCATATATAGGTTTTGGTCATGTTTTGGTGAATGAGTGTGTTATGACGAGGGTTTAGGTGTTTAAGGTGGTGTTGGTGTGGGCGATTTAGTCATGAGAGGGGAATTAGAAGAATTTAAGTTATTATGTGAGATAAAATTCAAATGATTACCCGTGGAAACAGACTCTACAACACCTGAATCGAGTTGTTCTTCTTCCTCAATGGACTCAGGAGTTTGAGCAACAACTTCTTCTAACACAAAAGAAGTACCAACAACAGACGGACTTCCATCTTCCTTCTCCAGAACTTCTTCTTGCTTAAATAAAGCTTTAACAATAAAAGGCTTCTCCATAGCTTGATTGAGCTGAGCAGATGCAATCAATCTCTTCCCTTATTTCATAACATTTGTCCTCTTGAGTAGAGGTTTCATCATCTTCTTCTTCTTCATCAACTTTTGGCAGCACAACCTTCCTTAATTTCATCTTCTTAACAGGCAGTTCAAAAGTGGTTATCTTTTGATGTGTCTTGCTAAGGGCTCCACTCCTAGTCATGGTAGGCATCAAAATAGTTATGGATGCCACTTATTGAACCTCCTTATAAACTTCTGTCTAATGTGCAACCTTCCTCTTAGGTGGCTTATGAACCACCTTTTCAGACTCATAAGCAACTTGTTTCCTTTTTCTTGAAGGCTTGTATGTAGTGCCTTTATGAGCTTTAGGAATGTCCTTCATGTCAAAGTAACTACAATCTCTTCCTTGACCATATTGATGTATTCTTGAATAACTTCAAGATTCTACAGCTTTGAGATGAATGAGAAGTCATCAATATATGCAGTCTTGTCATTCCAGATCTCGAGGATTGTAGGAGGTAGAATCACATTTTTCTTCCTGATAATGTTCATATTCCCAACACAGCAGGTGAAATAATACTCTCATATATTCCCCCATGTCTTCATTAGCACTAAAACTCATCAGAGTCTCAATTAACCCAATCTGATGAAATAGTTCAGAAATAAGCCTTGCATAAGGGACATTCTTCTTATTATATTTTGTGATTTCCTCGATAGCCTCACACATGTGATGGAAGATGTATGCAGTAAGTTTGATCATCTCCTGGTTGAACAAAAACCAGATGAAGTGCTTGTGATCCCAAGAGATTTGATCAGTGCTTCTTTCTCTTGGAATCAAGCAGTCAATCAATATTTTGAATAGGAGTATATACTCAATTTCCATGTTCTTCACTTTTCCATAATCTTCATATTCGAGAAAAAACTTTGCTTGATTACACTAGATCCAATACTGCTATCTTTATTGTTCAAAGCACATCTACCAATGTTGTCCATATTCAGAAGCTTAGAAATGTGACTCTGAGTGATAATCACACCTACCCCAATAACAACCGATCTTATCTCCACCTCTTTGAATTCCTCAAGACCCATCTCAAACCTTGACTCCCCCTTGAGGTTTCTATTCTCAACAATCTTCAAATTCTTTTCAAGAGTAACAAAACTTCATCTTAAACTTCAACCCTAACCCATAAATCCTTAGCCATGTAGGGAAAGGTAGGACCATTCAATAATTCAAAGTAGTTCATCCATCATTGAGCTTCAGAATAGGATTTTAATGGAAACTCATTAACCCTCAAAGGATTGAAGTCTACAATCTACTCAATGATCAACTTTAGATCCTCTTCTCTAAGCATCAAAATTTTAGGCTTCATTTGGAGAGCTTTGCCAAAGTTTACAACCATTGGAACTGGATTTGATGAAGAATCCATTGCAATGGAGTTTGGGGTTCTAAAGGATTTTTAAAAAAATGGTTGTTTTTATAAGGACGCTTGAGAACAAAAGTATTGGTAGTGAAAAGATAAATAGGTAGATAAATAGATAGATAGATAAAGAGGGTGAGAGTGAGAGAGAGGGGGAGAGAGAATGAGTGAAAGGGAGAGGATGCGTGTGTGTATGTGTGTGTGTGTGTGAGAGAGAGAGAGAGAGAAAGAGAGACAGACATAGATAGAGAGAGAGAGAGAGTGTGTGTGTGTAGAAATGAATCTTTTAAGTGCCTTTAAGTGTAAAAAAGTTTTTGTTTTGTAAGAAAAAAAGTTAATGACAAATGGGCACGAAACACAATATTCAAAATATTCTCATCATTAACCATTAGTCATTATCCAACAACTAAGAAACCAAGTGTAAAAAAACCTTTCAGGTTCATGACACATAAGTGGATAGGTGTTAAGAAATTAGTATTTCCACTTATATGCTATCTGATGCAACTGATAAAATTTTGAGCATTAGAGGTTGAGTTGCATCAGATGCTACTATTCATCAGAAGCTAGTTCAGAGCTTCTGATCATCATCAGACTCTGATCCTTCATTCAGAGGCAAGCACAAATGTTTAACAAAATGCATGTTTAAATTATTTTTGATAAAATCAAATCTTTCAATACTAAGGGGATTGGTAAATATATCATCCCACCGATGATTAATATCAATGAACTGTATATCAATCACACCCTTCTAAACATAATCTCAAATAAAATGATGTTTTATTTCTATATGCCTGGTTTTAGAATGTTGAATAGGATTCTTTGTTAAACACATAGCAATAATATTATCACATAGATTGGAATATTGCTTGTATTTATCTAATAGGCTTCCAACTAATATTTCATCTAGAGTAGTTGTGTGCAACAATTTACAGTTGTGAAGTATTCTGCTTCTGTTGTAAACAAAGCCATAATTGATTGTCTTTTACTAGCCTAGGATATTAGGTTTCTACCTATGAATTGACAACTTCCACTGGTTGATTTTCTCTCAATTATATCCATAACATAGCCAACATCACAAAATCCAACTAGCTTACAATCTAGGATTTTTTTTATAAAGCAGCCATAAATTAATTGTTCCTTTCAAATACCTAAAAATTCTCTTAACAATTGTTAAGTGAGTCTCTCTAGGATCTGACTGAAATCTTGTACATAGACAGACACTGAATAAAATATTTGGTCTAAAAGTTGTTAAATAAGTAAAAAGCCAATCAAACCTCTATACAGCTTCAGACAGACCTTGGTGTTGCTTCCCACTTTACTCAGATTGTAGGTTGGATGCATAAAAGTGCTTATGATCTTGCAATCATCTAGTCTGAACTTCTTCAGAAGCTCATTTGTGTGTTTAGTTTGATGAACATAAACTACATTCTTGCATTGATTGATTTGAATACCAAGGAAGAGCTTCAACTTTCCCGTCATTATGGGTGTGTAAAAAAAAACAATAACCATAAACCAATTTAGTATCCAAGTTAATCCATATTTCAAAACCCAACCCAAAATTACATTTTTAGAACTGGTAACCCATTTATCAAAACAAGAAAAAACTAGGAACCATTAATCAATTTGGATCCGCCAACCGGTTTCCAAATTTGAGACTCTCAAAACTCTCTCTTTCCCTTGCTGTCAAAAACACACAATCTTCAATTGCTAAATTTAATACTATACCATCACGTACAATTTTTAAGCTGATAAAAACAAAATAATTCTTCAATATTTATACAACATATGGATAAATTAATGATAAGACATCAATAGTGATATCATAAACAACTTGATCACTATGATTCATATTCTTTCCACCAAGGCGGTCAACCATGTCTAGAACAGGTCTATAATTCTTCAATGCTGCCTCATAAGGATCTTCTAATTTAATTTTCAACTTCTCTTCTTGATGACTTGCAACCTCTTGAGCCAGTATCCAATCATAAAATCTCATATTTTCTTTATTGTCGAGAACATTGTAAACTTCTCTTAGTTTCATGAATTTTTCTGAGGCAGTATTCAGAGGGAGTGACGTTGTGCATGAATGGTACCCTTTTGATAGTTTTTTTTAAAGATACGTTGATTTCTTCACATAAGACTCTGGTGTTATTCCTAAAAATTTGCTTGTCATGTCAACAAACAAGTTTTCTCATGAAACAAATATCAACCAGAGTTTGAAAGGAACATTGAAAACATAAAAAACTCACTCATAACGAGAACCTTGAAAATAGAAAATCAGGAAAGTCTTCACTCAAAAGCTTCATAGGTTTCACCTTTGCATTGATTTATTGCTGTTTTGTGCTACCTCTAATCCAACCTTCATCTTCGTTTTCCTAATGGATTCTTGTGTCAGAGTTCAAGGTGGTGCCTTTTAGGGTATTTTTAAGACTTTTTTTAAAGAAAATAAAAAATTGGTTCTGAGAGAAAACTGTTTAAAACCGTTTTTTGTGTGTGAGAAATCGGTTTATAACTGAATCGATCCACATGTAAATCGATTTTTAAAAAATATAGCGATTTTATGGAAACAATTAAGATCTGAACTAAACCATATATATGGTTTAATTTGGTTTGGTTTATGATCCATGAACACCCCTACCCATCATACTCATCTCAAACTCAGTCTGCATTGACTTTGAAAATTATTGACAAAAGAAAGTATTAGTTGAACCAAATATAGTATCATGAACATAAATTTGGACAATTAAGATGTTATTTGTAAGTGTGTTTCTGAAGAGTGTGATGTCAACTTGCTTTTTGAAAATCATTTTCTAACAGAAAATTACGCAATCTCTCATATAAAGCTCTAGGAGCTTGTTTGAGTCAATAAAGTGATTTCTTAAGTTTGAAAAGATAATTTGGATGGACTGGATCCTTAAATCCAAATGGTTGTTTGACATACACTTCTTCACAAGAATGGAGCTACGTTATTGAAAGTGTAGGCATGTACCCCCAGTTTATTTTAATTTTTCCTATATAATACATGTGTTTCTAATATCAATATAATAATATAATATCATAATAATTATTTAAGTCACCTGAGTCACAACTAAGTTTAATTTTTAGATGAAACATACATTTAATAATATATATTTTCTATTTTATTTTTTATTTTACCTAGTTTATTTTTTAAAAGGATACCTCTACGATAATTTACATTTAAATTTTACACATTTACTTACTATTTTTAAATATAAAGTATAATATTCGAGCTAATAAATTATTTCTAACACTTATTTTATTTTTTAATTTAAAAATAAGGAAATTTTAAATAATTATAAATTATTGTTCCCACAACTCAAATTTTCTAGCTCCGTTCATGCTTATTCATAAATGACTCTATTTAAAAATACATTCTTAACATCTATTTAGTATAAAATAGTATCATGATTAATAACATAATAGAGAAGTAACCTAATTGACTCTAACCTTACAACGCGGTAAGACATGTCTTGAATAAAGACAAAGTTAAAGTCGTTGTTTATCCCTCATCACCTTAGAAATAGAGATTCAACTGTCCATCATTTATTTGAGTGATAGTATTTTTCGAGGTAACCCTAGATCCTAGAGGCCTCTATAAATACATTATCCATCAAGGGGATTAGGAGATTCTCGAGTCATACATATTCTCCATTTCTCAAAGAGCACAACACTTTTAATAGCCGTAACACTCCATCAACCTAATTTGCCTGCTTGCAACCCAACAACGTCGGTTACCAACAAAGCCTCTCATCTCGCGAGAGCTATTCCCTTAAACAACCTCAAACAACACCGCACATGACTTCACACCGCCGCCTCAAACAACACCGCACATGGCTTCATGCTGCCGTGAGTAAGTTGTCAATACCCAAATTGTAATACATTTATTAAGACCTCTAAATCTCATTGCCGTTGTAGAGGAAACACATATATCATATCCTTTTTATCAGGATAATATATGTTTTGTTGCCTTTAAAAAAAGAGTTTAAATGTAGTGCATTAACATTGTAAAACAATATTACATATATAATCAATCAAAATCCTTATATTTTTCCTATGAAATCATATTTTAGAAATAGACGCGTCAAAACATCCTGGTTTCAAGTGTAAAAGTTTTCCATGGTAAACAAGTGTAAAATAATAATTAATATTCCATTTAAAAAAAATGATTATATTATACAAGTATTATTTTCTTTCAAAATCTAAAATCCTAGGGAGATTAAACCGTGGTTAGTTTGATATTTTTGAGCCCAACCCTAGAGAGAAGGAGAACCAAAAAATGCCCAGTTTTACTCCCAAACTTTGAATGCAAAATTCAAATTTAACGAACAAAGCGGGAATATAAATTCACACTCTTAAGTCGCAGCAATAGAGACCCTCCTCGCCGTGAAATGAACCGTTGAAAATTCCCATTTCATTTTCTCACACTCTCTTCAATGGCGAACAAGAGCGTGAAAAAACCTCAGAGTCTCAACGATAGCCACTATCGCTTCCTTCAGGATCTCTCCGCTCCTCCCAAACCCTCTTCCAACCCCCTCAACAATGGTAATATTACTACTATTCTCATCGTTTATCGCTTTTCCACTCATCACTTCAATCTCACGCTACTTTTTGTTTTTATTTTTATCTAGATCAATACGAAACTCCGATTCAACCTCGAAGCCTCATGTATCATGACGATGATACTATTCCGCAGTTTTCTGCTATCACTGACTTCGATTCTCCAATCGGTACCACTTCTGTTCCATTCTATTATCTCATGATTGTTAGTTATTTCTTAATCACATGAGTTACTGATTTTATTCGATTATTAGATCAAAATTCTCCGGAGAATAACCAACCTGTTTATGCAGAAGAACCACAGTTTTTCGATGATTGTTCTCTAAGTAAGTGGTTTATCATCTACTTCACTTAAATTAATTGATCTCATGATTGTCGTAGCTTCATTGTATTTCATTTCAACCCTCGGTTACATAAGTTAGTATATTATTAGGTCAAAATTATTCCGAGAATCGCCAACAAGCTAAGGTAGAGGAAGCTCCTATTCTTAACAAGGTTCCACAGTTTTTAGATGGTTGTTCTCCTGGTAAGTTTTCTTCTCTGCTTAACTTGAATCTGTTTTATGATCATGGAATATATCTTCATTGCTATTCATTTAAATCCTCAGTTACTTAAGTTAATATGTTATTAGGTCAAAATTATGCGGAGAAATGCCAACCTGTTAATGTTAATGTAGAAGAAGCTCTTCTTCCCAAGGAGGTTCCACAGGGTTTGAGTAATTATTCTCTCAGTAAGTATTTTCTTTCTGCTTCACTTGAATCTATTTCATGATCATCACATTAATCAATCTTCATTGCAATTCATTTCAATCCTTGGTTACACATGTTAATATGTTATTAGGTCAAAATCATTCGGAGAAACGCCAACCAGTTAGTGCTGAAGAAACTACTCTTCTTCCGAAGGAGGTTCCACAGGGTTTGGATGGTTATACTCCTAGTAAGTGTTTTCTTCTCTGCTTCACTCGAATCGATTTCATGATTATCACATTAATCATTTATAGAATATATCATCTTTGCAATTCATTTCAATCTTTGTTTACATAAGTTAATATGTTATTAGGTCAAAATCATCCGGAGAAACGCCAACCAATTAATGCAGAAGAAACTCTTCTTCCAAAGGAGGTTCCACAGGGTTTGGATGGTTATACTCCTAGTAAGTGTTTTCTTCTCTACCTCACTTGAATTGATTGACCTCATGATCGCCTCTTTAATATTATTGTTTATATCTTCTCAACATTACTATTGTTTAAATATTCAGTGAATCGTCTCATTCATTTCATTACTCAGTTGTATATATTTAATGATTTTTAGGTCAAAATTATCTGGAGAATCGCCAACCAGTTAAGGTAGAAAAAGTTCTTCTTCCCAAGAAGGTTCCACAGGATTTGGATGATTATTCTCTTAGTAAGTGTTTTCTTTGCTTCACTTGAATTGATTGACCTCATGATGGTTGCTTTAGTATTATTTACATCCTCTCACTCTCTTTATTATTGTTTAAAAATCCATCAAATCATTTCATTTCATTACTCAGTTTTACATGCTAAACGATTACTAGGTCAAAATTTTTTGGAGAATGTCCAACCAGTTACCATAGAAAAAGCTCTTCTTCCTAACAAGGTTCCACATAGCTTCGTTAGTTCTTCTGTTAGTAAGTGTTTTCTTCTCTGCCTCACTTGAATTGATTGACCTCATGATCATCTCATTAATTGGTTATGGAATATTTATAGCGGAAAAGAAGACTAAGGTTAAGGTGCAAGGGCGACGCCGTCTTTGCAAGGTTGCGGATACAGATGCTAGCAAAGATGTGGCAGTTGATGATTCTAAGTTCGATGATCTTGTAGACTTTGATTCGCCTATTCAAGTGCGAAAAAATGTTATTGAAATTGATGAGAGTAGAGGTAAGAGTGATATTAGGGATATTTTGCATGAGCTTAGCTCCAAGTTTGATGCACTATCTGTTGAGAAGAAGCCAAAGCCTGCTGAGCGTGCTGTGGGACGGAAAGATATTCTTGAAGATGAGAGTTTTGAATTTGGGAGTGCTGGATCTTCATTTTCTCCGGAACAGGAGCCCTGTGATTTCTCATCAAAGCATACTAAGAATGATACCGTTGGTGTTGGGTATGAGTCAGATGATTCGGTTCAGGTGTTGGATCACCCTGAGCCTGAGAATGACGGTTCTATAACACTGAATGACCCAAGGTCGACATATAAGTTGCAGCCTAAGATTGCGAAGATGTTGTATCCACATCAACGGGAAGGATTGAAGTGGCTCTGGTCATTGCATGTTCGGGGTAAAGGTGGAATTTTGGGAGATGACATGGGTTTGGGAAAAACAATGCAGGTAAGAAATGAGAAGCAAGATATTTACAGCTTGTAGTTTGCAATAGTTAGTTTGTGATTTACCAATGCTGGTTTTTTATTGCAGATTTGTGGCTTTATAGCTGGACTGTTTCATTCCCGTTTAATTAGAAGGGTGTTGGTTGTGGCCCCCAAAACACTATTGCCACATTGGATCAAAGAGTTGTCAGTTGTTGGTCTATCTGAGAGAACAAAAGAGTGCGGATGCCTGGCTTTATTATTCACAATAGTTTAATTTTAAAATTCTAAATTAATACTTTTCTTCTATTAAAATAACCATGTCCAATTTATGATATTTTGCAGATATTTTGGAACTTGTGCAAAAGCCAGAGAATATGAACTTCAGTACATACTTCAGGTGCTTGATCTTTTCTCTTTTTCCATTTTAATTGAATTTATCTAGGAAATAAGTACATGCTCATGCCCAGTAGCAAGCAAGATAAATAAATATCCCACATTTTGTAACTCAATGTAAAATCGAGCTTGAGATTTAGAAGGGGATCTATTTTATGCAGCAGCATCAGTTTTATTTTAGTGAACAATTATTAAAATTGGTTCCCTGTTGGACATTTATTTTATTGCTGAAGAATTGTAGGTATATGAGTGTTTCAGATTGCTTTGTTTTTATCCATCTTAAACTACATTTTCTCTTGTCTCCCTTTAGAACAGAGGTGTTCTTCTCACCACATATGATATTGTCCGCAACAATACCAAGTCCTTACAGGGGCATAGGTATTTGAAGAACGAGGATAATGAAGATGACCCTACTTGGGACTACATGATACTTGATGAGGTAAAAATCGGGTTGTTTTATCTAAAATTTATCTAATATTTGTTTTGTCTATATACAGTATGTTCTCCTCTTCCTCAATTTTTGTAACTTGTTCTCAGATTAAATAAGAAATAGATAACTTTATAAAAGTTTGAAGTGTGTTGAATTGGTTGAATATCACTCGGGAGAAATGTTATATATGGGAACACTGATTATTTTTCCTCACTTTTAAGTACTTTAAAGATTGTTAGTATTGTTAGACAGACTGAATCTTACCATTTGAATAACACACGGTGCCCTGAAGTTTTATCTTGCATATTTACCTCTATTTCTTTCATTAAAACTTACTTGCTTATAATAGATAAATGTGTCAATAATAATAGATAAATGTATTTTAAACCTGAAGTTTTATCTGCAGAATATCTGATAAAGTATGTCAATAAAAATACAAGCTGTGTTGCAAGATAAATGTGCTGAAATTTAAATTGTATGACATTGAATAGAAATGCTTATGTTTAATAGTATATCAATAATAGTAGTAATTTTTATTTGGTTCAAAATGTTCTTTATACAATATGGTAATTTTTTATTTGGTTCAAAATGTTATTTATATTTAGGGGCACCTTATAAAGAACCCGAACACTCAGAGAGCTAAAAGTTTGCTCGAGATACCCAGTGCTCATCGCATTATCATTAGTGGCACACCATTGCAAAATAATCTCAAGGTATTTTGATTAAAATTGTCTTGTTTTATAATCTCTAAGCTGTTCACTTTATTGCATGAGTGTATGTGCTTGATTAGAAACTAGATTATTCAACCTTGTTTAATTTCTGTAACAGGAATTGTGGGCATTGTTCAATTTCTGTTGCCCTGAGTTGCTCGGTGACAAAAAATGGTAATTGTGATTTTCATGCAATATATTTTTAGCCAAGGTTCTCATCTCATGATTTAGAAATTATAATTCTTAGGTTCAAAGATAAATACGAAACACCTATCCTTCGTGGAAATGATAAAAATGCCTCTGACAGAGAGAAGCGTACCGGTTCATCTATAGCAAAGGTAATCATTTTGTTTCCAAATCTAATTTATATTACACTATGGTTTTGGATGGTAGGCGTTTCTTTAAATAACTTGTCTGTGGATGGTATGACCTATTGGAAAGCAAATGATGCTCTTACATTGGCTATCATTTATAATAACAAATTTTGGTTTATATAATATGTTTATAAACAAGTTTTTGTTTATATATGAATCCTAGACTATAAACCTTCATAGAAACCTTTGAGTATGAAATTGGTATTGAACATACAATGAGATTGTTCGTATTTCTATACAAGAGAGAATATCTCAAAAGAGAGACTCCAAAAGGATTAATCACTATCAAAAACACAAGAAAGATAAAGAGAGATAAATGATAAGTAGTGAATGTGAACCTAATGCCACCTCTTATATACTGGTTGCTCCATTTACAATACTTAGGGGTGTCAACGGGGCAGGGAATGTGCGGAGGATGTTTTCCCACTCTCCGCCCCACCCCTCAATATTTTCCCCATCCCCGTCCCCAATTCCCACCACGGGGGAATATTTCCCCCCATCCCCATCCCCATCCCCACAGATCCCCGCGGAGAATCGAAGATCCACAGAGATTGAATCTTAACGAAATTTCTATATTTTTCGATCAAAACTAAGAGTATTTCATTATTTTTTTTCCTTTTAAAAAAACATTTATATTTTTAAAATAAAAATACATCTTGCATTAATAACTAAAAAAATATAAAAACATTTGCAGTTACAAAAACATAACACTAATTTACTAATTGAATGAAAAACACATAACTAATTATATAGTATAGTGAAGTTAAAAAGTAATTATCATAAGCACAATAAATAGGGGAGATAAGGAACGACGGAGATAAAGAGAATTGAGAAATAAAGAGAGGACGGTATGAACACCGTATATAATGGATGCACTTTTTTAGGATTTAATATTTGGGTAATGAAACAATACATTATACAATGAAACAAAAAAAATAATTTGATCTAATGATAACTCTTCATTTCCTAATATATTATTTTTTTTAATAAAATAAACATGCAAAATTATATAATTATATATTATATATAAATGTTAAATAATGTGGTCGAAGTCGAGGAATTCGCGGGGCAGAGGATACTTCTCCGATCCCCGCCCCAAAGTGTCATTGGGGGAACTTTTCCTTCCATCCCCGTCCCCACGGGGAAAAATATCCACGACTTCGGAGCTCTGCACAGTTAATCCCCACGGGAATCCCCGTTAACAGATGCAAATTGACACCCCTACAATACTAATATGTCAAATAAAAAAAATATTTTATTACAAATAAAATTCATGTCAAATAAAATTTCACTTTTCATAACATATATTTCTCTTACACTATGTTGTGTTAGAATATAAAGAAAGTATTAAATATTTTTAACAATACTCTTACATATTGGGATCTCCCATTACAATAATATATGAAAAGTGTCGAAGTGTACATATTGGGATCTCCCATTACAATAAAATCATATTATATTGACTCTAATTCTCACTTCGATATTATCACCTGATGGAATAAAAGAGTAATAGAACTTGAACTTCTTATTCTGTAATGGATAACATAAATATTACTCTTTTATTCCATCAGGTGATAATATTCAAAATAATGGATAACATAAATATTTAGCAAAAGTTGATTCTTAATGATTATATAATAGTCAAACACTCTAAAAATTTGATGCACATCCTCGTTGTATTAAAGGATCAGGAAGTTAAAAAATGATTATATCAATTTACAGAACAAGAAGTTCAAGTTCTTCAATCTTCCCTTTCAAAACTGTTATATCTGCAGAAAACAACACTATAGTAATTATAGTGAATGACATTCACAATCAATCCCTCCACCAGCGCAAGGATCAGCCACAAATTGAAGTGAATGATCAAACATATCTAATCAAAAGAAGTAGGAACATGAGGTTAACACATCTGAACAACTAACCATAAATCTTACAATCTTGATTCTTAATGATAGAAAATTCACTCACTATGGCAATTTCCCAAATATAAGAGAAAGAAGAAAAGATCTGAATTAGGCTCTAAACAATTCTTTAACTCAAAAGATAAAAGCAGTGAATATTTTTCTATGCTACCAAGCAATTTTGTGTTTTTTGAGTGATAAAGGGAGAAGATCTGGAAATATTTGAGAGAGAAAAAATAGTCTTGAGAAAGAAAAGAGTGATAATCGTGAGTAAGAAAAAAGAGATGGAAGAGGAAAAGAAAGTGAAATAGAGAGATAAAAGGAGACAAATACAGGGAGAGAATTAATCTGTGTTAATGTCGTTTCATTCCTCAAGAAAATTCAACTGAAAGTGTTATTTTCAAATAAAAGTGTTATTTCCAAAGCAGCTTCTCAAATCTCAAAGAGAGTTAAAATAGTAAGTACTGTATTTGATTGACAAATGGCAAACTTGCCAAAGAACTCCTTTTGCTTTATTATATTTAATGATTTAATGATGATTCTGGACTCTATTCGTAAAGATGGCGTGGACTTATCATCTTCCCATATTTGAGTATGCTCTTTTAGCTACCTTTCTACTGCAAGAGAGTATAAGCAATTACTTGACTGAACATTTTGAACGACATTGAAGATTTAGGGTTTGATAGAAAGAAGAAAAGTATGACATTGAATTAAGATTATGGTTTAACATGATTTACAATCTCATATACACATAAGTTGAACCACTAACCCTTTACATTTTACCCTAAAAAATGACTCTACATCTTGACTAAATAGGGAATCAAATCATAAAACTAGTTCTAAAAAATAATCCAAGAATAGACTAAGATACTGTAAGATAAGAAGCTAGCCGATGTGATACTCTATGATAATATCAAGATATAATAAGATATTTCCATATCTTCTTACAACTATCGTGAATCCCATAATTTTTAGTTTTTTGTAATATTCTGACCATCAATCCATTATTAAGAAATTTTACCTTGACTTAAGCATCACCATTCCTTGTTTCTCAATAGGAACTAAGGGATCATATTCAGCCTTACTTTTTGAGACGTTTGAAGAGTGAGGTTTTCAATCAAGATACTGAAAAAACAACAGCAAAACTTTCTCAGAAACAAGAAATCATTGTGTGGCTTCGGTTGTCCAATATTCAGGTTAGATATGCAATTTTTTGTTGTTTTTCTTTTTATCTTTGAGATAACACTTATTTTATTGACTTATTTTTATTTGGTGTAGAGGCATCTTTATGAAGCATTTTTGAAGAGTGAGATTGTTCTCTCAGCATTTGATGGTTCACCGCTGGCTGCCCTTACGGTAATTTTTATTATGATATTTGCATTGTTCTCTTTCTTTCTTGGATGTGCTCTTGTACTTTACATTTATATGTAATCTTGTTTGACCCTGATTCAGTTTTCTTAATTATATTTTAAAAAACTTTAAACGGTCAGATTTTGAAGAAAATATGTGATCATCCACTTCTATTAACAAAACGGGCGGCTGAGGATGTATTGGAAGGGTTGGACTCAATGCTAAAGCCAGATGAGGTCAGCGTTGCGGAGAAATTGGCTATGCATATAGCAGATGTTGCAGAAACAGATAAGTTTAAAGATGATCATGATGTATCATGCAAAATATCTTTCATCATGTCATTATTGGTAAGTGTAGATGTCATGTGGATTCAATATATGCTCGTATTTTTACCTGTTTGCAAATACTTATAGTCAGTGCCATCTTCTGTAGGATAATTTGATCCCTGAAGGTCATAGGGTGCTTATTTTTTCTCAGACTCGCAAGATGCTTAATCTTATCCAGGTCAGTTCAAACATAATATATATATATATATATATATATATATATATATATATATATATATATATATATATATATATATATATATATATATATATATAAATGTAGTAGGACTTGGATGTGCATAGGTAGTGATTCCATAAACTTAATTAAATTGATTTTGTATGCACTCTGTAAACCATTCTATCATTTGCTCAGCTGTTTCTTGTATGCTGGTGAATTATTGTAGTTGGACTTGGATGTGCATAGGTTGTGATTCCATAAACTTTATTAAATTGATTTTGTATGCACTCTGTATACCATTCAATCATTTGCTCAGCTGTTTCTTGTATGCTGGTGAGTTATTGTAGTTGGACTTGGATGTGCATAGGTTGTGATTCCCTAAACTTCAAACAAATTTTAGTCTTTTGCAAGATAATGCTTGATGCTTCCCTTGTGATTCCTTGCACCATTTATACAGTGTTTTACTGTGAGAGTTGTTTCAAAGATTTATGTTAATTTATTATAGGAATGTATATCATCCAAAGGTTATGACTTTTTACGAATTGATGGCACAACAAAATCCAGTGACAGAATAAAAGTTGTCGATGTAAGTTTTTGCATATTCAATAACCTTTTTAAATCCTCGAAGTGCTACTTTTCCTTGTCTAACTTTTAACTTGATTTCAGGATTTCCAAGATGGTGTTGGAGCCCCAATATTTCTGTTGACATCTCAGGTTGGCGGTTTAGGACTTACGCTTACAAGAGCAGATCGTGTGATTGTTGTCGATCCTGCTTGGAACCCAAGGTACATCTTGAAGTATTCCCTCACATTGGCTTTAAGTTGGATCTACTTTGATCAGAAATATAGGAAAGGGATATTATTGATCGATCTTGCTCAGACATTGGATCAATATTGGATTTAGTTTAATTGATCAACATTGCTCAGACGCATCTTTAAATCTTTTAGTTGTTTCCAAAATATGTTATAAAGTGTGTCGAAACAAAGAAAAAATAGCATTACTTCCATTAGACAGTTATTGGATTATATTACATGTAAAGTGCCATTTTTTTTGTTTTCAACAGTACTGATAATCAAAGTGTTGACCGGGCATATCGTATTGGTCAAAAGAAAGATGTTATTGTGTATAGACTGATGACATGCGGAACCGTTGAAGAAAAGATCTATAGGAAGCAGGTAATTTTATCTGTTTCAAATGTTTTGTAAAATATCAGGTAGTTTTGAACAACAATTGTCTTTTTTGGCCCTTACATTTCATGATGTTTAGGTATATAAAGGAGGATTATTCAAAACAGTTTCTGAACAGAAAGAACAAACTCGGTACTTTAGCCAGCAGGTACAAGTTTGAGAAGTATTTGTTGTTCAGATATACATTTGCGATAAGTTCTGATTTTATGCTAATCTGTATCTTCCATTCACAACTTGCAGGATCTTAGGGAGCTTTTCAGCCTCCCAAAAGAAGGATTCGATGTGTCTGTCACCCAACGACAATTGGATGAGAAACATGATTGTCGACATATAGTGTAATAAGTCCTTAAAATATCTGTTTTATCATTTGATTGTAAACATGGCTTGCTTTGGTGTTTCCATTTTTGACTAACCGTGAAATGAATCAATTCTTACTTTACGTTATCTGTGACTTTGCTCATTTAAAACTGCTTTTACTCTTTGTTCTTCATATCTATCTCACAATTAAAATTTGAAATTTGAAATTTTACAAATACGATTAACTCATTGTGCTCGACCTGCTAATTTTTATAATAAAAGTGTTTTTTTGTTGTTGTTGTAGGGACGCCTCTTTCCATGCACATATAGAGTTTCTGAAACGTCAGGGCATTGCTGGAATTAGTCACCACAGTTTACTGTTTTCCAAGTCAGAGCCAGTTCAAGATGCTCCTGAGAATGAAGTAACTAGGTAATCCTTCATGAACATGGTAAATACCAAATAAATAATGGCAATTAGTTGTAGTTAAAAAATGTGTTTTCTACTTTTCTTGTTTCCTTTAGGGTTTATTGCGTTTACTTTACGAAAAAGCTCAACCTAAATTTTTTATTTTTTTGATAATATGTTTACGAAGAAAATCAGACGTATTCACAAAATACAGAAATGGTACTCCCATAATTACTCAAATGATCGCCTCATTCCACTCCCCTGTATTCACTTTCTATATATTGCACTCATGTCTCCAATCTCTTATGTCACATATTCATTTCCATTCTGTTGAGACTTGCATAACAAACTTTGCTCTTTCACCCATTTTTTCCCAACCTACCACTTTTCATTCTCTACATTTAGCAGAAGACCTCAATTGGAGATCCGTTGATTATTTTTTGAATGTTTGCAATTACTGTTTTTCTGTTATCCAATTGTTTTTATCTAACCCTAAAGCCGAATTGATACAATGGTGCAGGATTCATAATACTAAATCTTTTGGAACTTCATCATCATCTTCACGTGAGCGAACTGTTGACGGGTAATGATCCTATATTGCACATAAATTTTTAGAAAGCTAAAAGGTGTTTTTGGTTTTGATGTGGTTTTTCTAATTTTGTTTTACGCCAGAGCTGAGTTTGCTTTTAATCCCAAAGATGTTAATTTACACAAAAAAGACTCTTCTCCAATTAGTGTTGGTAAATTGACTGAGTTAGAAATCAAGGATAGAATTGTTCGGCTCTCCCAAATGCTCTCAAATTCGGTATGTTTTTTTCTCTCTTCTGATGAACATCGTCCTATCAATATTATCACTTATACAGTAATTCGACTTTTAGAATTATTTTGGCAGACAAGGTTGATATTTGAGAAAGCAGAGACTAGTTATCATTTAAAACAAAAACTCATTTCAAGAACCAACTAGAAAAAGCTTTATTAGAAAAGATGATGTAGGCGCATTAACTTTTCACATATCTTTATTTTTTGTTGTATTTCATTATGGACAGAATAGTTCTGATGCATTTCTTATAGGGCTTATACTGAAATTGAAATGGAATGAACTGATTTTAACATCTCCATTTAAACCTATGCAGGTAATGGTTTCGAAATTACCTGACAAAGGAGAGAAACTACGGAAACGGATTACAGAGCTGAATCGAGCGCTTACTAAGCTGAAGATGGAACAAACAAATGTAGTTGATTTGGATGATATTACAGATGAATTTGAAAGGGTGGTGAATGTATAGCTTATTTATTATCAATATTGATATTGAATGGAAATGGTCACAAGGTTTACAAAATTTTCAACTTACTAGTTGAAGATTTTGTAAACTGAAACTATTGCACTGTCCATCCGGAGATGTTATTGCGCATAACTGAGGAAACTAAAGATTTTGTGATTTGAAGTTTTTTAATATGGGAATCAATACTGTGATTTCTATTTGGTTAATGAAAACGAATGCATTAAGCACTGCTAGGTCATCCTCATTTACATGTATGGACCCAATATCAATTCAAGGACTAAATGCATTCATGCCAAATTAATAATAATTCAGTTTATTTATTAAAATAAAATAACAATTATATATTAGTTTTTAGTTATCAAATCAGAATTGACCAATTGGTTGGATTCAAATGGTAAATGACTCACAAAATGTTTGGAAGAATTAAAGTTTAGATCATAGTTGGAACAATCTTGGCCAAGAGTTTATTTGTCTTTTGGTTTAACTTTAAATTTTAAAAGCCTCTTTGTGGGAATTCGACTATTAAAGAAAAAGCAATTGAAATTATCTAAATTTTTTTTTTGTTGAATTGCGTCTTAAAGATACAAGAATAACTAAGAATGGTACTATTTTCACTTGATTTTATTTTCTCTTATTATTTTATTGTACAATTTATTTTATTTACATTTTCAAGAAATTGAACATCCAGATTTCAATTTATTTTGTGTACGTTCAATTTATTGATATGGGTACTTTGCATTTGTTGCCTTCTTCTTACATTGAGGAAAAAGAGTACCATAAAATTCAAAGCTCAAAATATCCACGCAACATGTTTTGTCCCTTTGGGAACGTTGTCTTGTAGGCACTGGACACAGTCAAAGTGACAGATATCTTTGCCTTTCAATCATGCAAACCTATAATTTGGGACAGTGATTTCACTTGACTTGACTCATCTCCACTTCATTTCTGCATCTTTACACTCATCTCTCTGAGTTTCATTTCCCCAACAAAACGCGTCACAACATTTTCCAATCTTGAATAGTCCCCAATATCATACATTAAATTACCCAATCCAATTCTGATAGGTATGTCTGTTTTTTTTGAGTAAACAAAGATACTACCCCTCAAAAGTTTATTTTTTTATCATTAAATTTTGTTGGGTTGGATTGGATTGGATCCACTATGTTGCTACCTGATCCTTCTCCCCATTATTCAAGTTTGCTTCTTTGTCTACATGATGATGTGTTTGCCATAGTTTCAAGGTTTTTGATTCCTAGAGAAGTTTTCAATCTCAGTCTATGTTGCAAGAGTCTTTATGCTCTTGCGACATCTGAAAAAGTTTGGTTTACTCAATGTGACATTATAGGTATTGTGTCGCATAGAGAACTAGTTGAGTGGAGAGAGTATGTTTCATCTTACAAAGTACTTTGTCGTTTTCTTTCGAGTGTTAAACCGTTGATCGGCATATGGGTTCAACAGAATCCTGAGCTTGGTAACCTTGTTTATGTAATGCCGGGTTTTGTTTCTGTTGTCGCGTGTCGAATAATTCCTCAGGAGATTGTTTCGCCGGGGAGTGTTCTAGATGGTTCTATCCTTTGGTCACCTGTGTTTGAAATTGTTTGCGATTTCGATGGTTCGAGTATGTTTTTTCTTCATGGAAGGGAAGAAAAGGGGATTAATTGTGTTTATCGTGGTTCGGTTAAGTGTGTTAATAGATTTTGTAATTTATTGCTGCTTGAGGTTGAATCTTTGAAACAAGAGAATAATGAGGGAATAGTTTCTTTTAGCAAGTTGGGTTTTAGGGATAGAAAAAAATTGCTTGAGGTCACTACTAGTACTAGCCAAGTTAGATTAGAGGTTCCTAATTATGCGAATGGTCCATTATTTCCTAGATCGAGGGATGATTATGTAAATTTTCAGAAAGATTTGGTGCTCTTGAAGGAAAGAAGAGAATTTCTTATTCAAATGACTCAAATGTATAAGCTTGGTTGTATTCAGATAGAAAATAGGGAAAATTCTCAAGAGGAAGAAGTTGGATCAATGCGATTAGAGGCTAATGAGGTAAGAAAGAGTCATGATTATTCCAAAGCTTTATCTTTTCCCCCAAGCAATGAGAATGGTCACACACAATGCATCAAGAGAAAAAGTTTTGGTGGTTATTTTTGGGATGGCTTTAAACATATCCTTGGAAGATCTAGTTCAATTGATGGCTGTGTTATTATTGATCAGCAACACAGCACAATCGTAGAAACAAGAAACGATCAAAGTTCTTGTTCAATTGATGGCAGCGTTTGCAATGATAATAAACAACACAGCACGAATGCAGAAACAAGAGACGATCAAAGTTCTCGTACAATCGATGGCAGCGTTATCAGTATTGATCAGCAACAAAACACAGCCGCAGGAACAAGGAACGATCACATGATGCTTAGTTCAAGCCATGAGACAAAGCATGATAGGCTTCAAGACTTTCTCAAATCAAGCGACACACTAAGGCTAACGTTAAAGGCATTAACTGCAAACTTGTCTTGTTTTCGAGGCTGGCCGAATATGAACAAGAATTGGTTTGCGCTTTACAAGATGCCTTTGCAAGCTCCTAAAGTAGACCAAGTGTATGCTGGTTTATGGGGAGGAACTTTTGGTTGGCCTCATGAAAAATCTTCTCAAGACAAACCTAGAAAGGCTTTATTCTTTCTTTTGCTCTCTTATTCAGAGTCGAAGGGACAACAATTTCTCATCGGAACAAAGATATTGGAAGGAACTCACTACGCCATGCATCCTAATGGTTCTGCAATGTTCACAGTGAATATCAACGAGCCTTCATCTGATCCTTTTCCTTCGAAAACTGATAGGGACTCATTATCGATGAATAACATCGAACACACTTTTACAGGAGAAGGTATTGCAAACGGTTATGGTTTCAAATATCCAGGATCAAAGCCTGGTTCACTCTTTGTATTTGAAAACGGCGATCTTGCCTTTGTTTGGAAGGAATCAAGAGATGTTTTGACCCTGCGAAGACTTAACTTGCAAGAACTTTTGAAGAAAGGAGAAAGGACACCTTCTTTGCCTCCCATTGACAACTTTTCATATTTGATGAAGTCATGCTTAAATGTGTTTACCAGCTAAGAATATTATGTTACATATCTCGTTCGATATCACAATTTACACATGTTTTTTCTTATGAATACTCTAATCATCTTGCAAGGAAGTTATAGTTAGAATGATCTATGAACTTATGATAAGTGTCAGCTTTTTTGTATGGTTACAACATCAATATAAAATGGTAACATTAATTGTTAGATTAACATAAAAGAATCCAATTTCTGAAGTAAAGTTTGGTCTTTTGGGGCAAACTGTGCAAATGACTCCCATTGTTGATGTCTTAGGTTTGGCTAGACTTATCAAAGCTGTCAGACCAAAGTCATTGAAACCTTGTTCCAAATCGACCAAGTCAATTATTGTTTGTTTTTTTCTTTTCATTTTGGTGGGATCCATTATTGGTGTGTCTTGTGCGTCAAGAGTGAGTTTTGTATTCATGCTCCTGAATTATTGAATAAGCATTATTACCCTTATCTTTTTGAACAAGCTATAATGTGATGTGATAAGAGGTAACCATTTTTCTATGAAGTCATTTAATTTGTTCCGACAGGTCCATAGAAAAAAAAATAGCAGATCTCCTGTGAAAGGCATGAAGAACATGTAGATATTTGTGTTGAGAAAAATAGGTTTGAGTGGTAAGTGTGAGAAATAAGGGTAGGAAAGTTCGATAAAAAAAAAATAGAGATTAAATATTTATGGTTTAATAGTCATTTAGTCCCCAATAATATAGGCTGTTTTGATTTATCCCCTTTAAAAAAATAAATTTTGAATTATTTCTAAAATTTTAAATTGCAAGTCTTTTGTCTCCCAGGTTGAAAAATTATCCCCGGTAAAATATATATTTTTGATTTACCACATGGTTTTTACACGTTTAGGGGTACCAAAACATTTAAGGGATAATCCAAAATTTATTTTTTAAAGAGGTAAATCAAAACACGCTTATATTGCAGGGGATAAATGACTATTAACCCAATATTTATTTGTTTATAACTGAGACTACCCACCTATTTATAACCTTAAAAGTGTGAATAAATATATAGAAAAATGATCCTTTCATGCAAGGTTGTTAAAATCGCGGTTTACAATCTAAACTCTTAGATTTTATGGTTTTGGTCGGTGTTCTGGACTGGGCCGACGAAGTATGCGTCAAGCAAAGGCCTAATCGTCAGGCACGGTCCACGACCCAATACAAGGAGACGTGGGGAGAGTGTCTCCCCCACGTGCTCCACGTCACCCAACTGTCCACTATTGTCTCCTGATATTTCAGGACAATTGGATCAAGGGCAAGACCACGTGCTAGGTCTTATTCGCTCCTACGCAATCCTTGACAGTTCTTCCTTGGGCCTACCTAATCCAGCCCATGAGGAGAATCTTAGTCCAACACCGTGGCACACTATAAATACCCTCTTTCACCAGAGGGTCAGGTATTCTAAACCTTCTATTCTTTACTCTACTTATTATGTACTTATACTTTCTCACTTTGGCATCAAAGTGTCTTGAAGGTACAACCCCCAGTTCACCTCCGTAGCTGCTCATCACTGGAAGGTCCCTCCTGATCAGGTCAGATCAGTGGCATCGTCTGTGGGAAACTAAAAGTTTTCCCCGTATTTCGAAACAGAAAACCAAAACTTCACCTCGTCTCTTCAACCATCCGGCGTGACCAGCGAACACGATGACAACCGTGTCCATGGCCTCGTCGACTACACCACAGGTAGGGACGAAGATCAACATGTCACTCATGAGTCTGACGTAAGAGACGGACAACCTGCCACCCTCTCACCTGAACCTCAGGCCATTGGCGTCCCCCAACCTCAGCACGCGACTTCCTTCCAACCCATCCCGATACCAGTCGAAGGAGATGTCACTAGACTAGATATTATTTTTGCAATAAGCATTGTAATTCAATTTCCGAATGCTCCTTGTGATACGCATTGGAATGCAGTTATTCAGATTCTCAGATATATAAAGAATGCACCAGGAAGAGGCTTATTATATGAAGATAAGGGTGATGCTAAAATCACGCATTTTCAGATGCATATTGGACATGATCACCGTCAGATAGAAGATCCACTTCTGAATATTGTGTTCTTATTGGAGGAAATATAATCTCATGGAGGAGCAAGAAACAAAACATAGTTGCACTATCTAGTGCTGAAGTTGAATATCGTGTTATGATAGCAACATCAAACGAACTTGCGTGACTTAAGAATTTACTCTCAGAACTTAGGTTGGGAGGCTTGCAGGACACAAGACTCATATGCGACAATCAATCAACACTTCACATTGCATCCAATTCGGTATTCCATGAACGGACCAAGCACATAAAAATAGATTGTCACTATGTAAGAGAAAAGTACTGTCTGGAGAAATAACCACAAAGTTGGTCAAATATTAAGATCAATTGGTCGATATGTTTACCATATCTCTTAAGGGTTCTCGAGTGAATTATATCTGTAACAAGCTTGAATCATACAATATATACGATCCGGCTTGAGGGGGAGTGTTGAGAATTGGTTACAAATCAATTAGTATTGATTTACATTCAATTAGTTATAAGTGTAAATTATATTATTACCTATTGTGTATACCTATTTTACATATAAATATACAACATATACAATCATATTCGACACACGGAAATACAATCACAAAAATTAGAAATTATCGTCGTCCCATGAATTATTTTCTTTCTTGGCCAAATTTCATATCCTATATAAAAGAGTATTTGTGTTTACTTATAATCACGAAAACGTGATTTTATACTCTTTTTTCTTATTCACTCTCTTCACATTATAGACTGCCTTTATAATTTTTCATAATCTTAGTTATGGGAGAGCGTAACATTTAAAATAAGAGTTGCGTAAATTGTTTGATCAAATAGAGTTCTAATTTTAAATCAAGAGTTTTGTTATTTTGTGACATTGTAATTGTTATAAAGGTTGCACACCGAATTTGAGTAAAAGTTTGATGTAAGGAGGTTATGGACTTATCGTGTAATAAAAGCTGAAGTTTATAGTAGAAATTTTACGAGGAAACTCTTCAAAAATAGAGTAGATTGTTCCATTTAAAGTCGAACCAATATAAATCTTGACATACTCTTTCAAACTTTTCTCTTTTACTTTATTGTATTTTATCTTTCACACTTAATTCTCTACTTCCTATTCTTTCTTAAAATTGACCAAACTAAAAGTAATATTTTTGTAAGAAGTTTTCAAAAGCCGTATCAGAGTTCACCTCTCTCCCTCTTGTGTTTGAAGTCAATTCATCATCTATGACCTAAAAAAGCACCAAGAGTCTGATTAGAAAGGCTCGCCGCAACTTTACACAACTTTATATTGCAAACAAGTGTGTTCCCTCTCTATTCACAATTACAAAACCCACTTTCTGGATCTTTCCACAATTTGGTATTGCAAGCAAGTAATGTAGATGACATTATTGTCATTGAAAACTTTAATCTCAATTCTAACTCAAACAACTATGAAATCTTAACAACTTCTTTGGCATTGAAATATCTTATTTATCCAATGGTAGTTTATTTCTCAGCTCAAATTAATATGAGTGATGGATGTCAAAGTCCTACTCACTCCTATGGTTGCCAATCTCAAACTGCCCAAAATAGTTTATGATTATATAAGTTACCCTACATATTACATGAGTGGTTAGAGCCTTGTAATATACCACCATTACTAGACTATACGTTAGTTTAACAACAAACCAAACTTGTCAATTTCTATCTCAACCTCTTGAAAACCACTAGACTGTAGTCAAAAGAATTCTGAGATATTTTAGATGAATCCTTTCATCTTGGATTGATACTCAATCCTGCTTCACCTGCAAAACCTTTCTCCTTTAATACCTTTTTTTGATGCTCACTAGAAAGCTTTTCCAGATAATAGGAAGAGTCCACTTGAGAATCTTTTAAAATTGTATCAAATGCATTTACAACAAACTCTGATGAAGCCTCTGAAACTGACTGAGTTAGCTACACTACCCTATAAATAGCAGTAAGCTATTTTCATTAACAATTGAATCGGTTTGAATCAAAATATGATTGTGATAATGTTCTGTGTATGAAAAATGGATGCATTTTAAGTAAATCACTTTTTATGCTATGCTAGATGTTATATTAGTTGAATACTTCCCGCAGGATTATTGCAAACAAAACATAACTCATAACTCATAACATTTTTGTGGTTATTACCACTTCATCTACACACCAAAAAAAATAAAAAAGACATAACTCATAACTAAAAGGAGTTACTTAGCAAAAGGAGCAATTTTTTATACATACAATGCTCACAATGAGTTAAGCTTATTAATTCGAAATTAAGTACTAAGGAACAACTTCTCCGTCCATAAATCGCGTAAACTGTTGAGGAAACCTTGGCACATTTGCTTTCAATTGTTTCAGTTCTTTCAATTCTCCAACCCATAAACTATAACTTGAATTCTTAGCCAAAACATCACTAGACACTTCCTTATTTTCAATAAGTCCAATGGCATATTTCTCAAAATTTTCAATTTTTTCCCACAACATAGCCAACTTGTTATTATTACTTTCACTTCTCATACCATTCAACCAATCCCTTGCTTCTTCAACTTTAGCCCAAAAACATGAATCCTGTGTCGAACTTGCAAATTTGCTTCTCTCTTTATTTTCTTCACCGCTAGTAACTTCTCTATTCTTCCACCACCTATCAAAAATCTCGTACCTTCTCTCTCTACCATGTTCTATGTAATGACCCTTTTCTTTATGCGTTCCTTTCCCATAGTATTCAGCTATATCAAGTGGTTCAACCAATAGTTTATAGAATTGTGAAGCATTGACCCATTTGGCTCTTTCGTCAAAGTCATGAGGAAGTTCATTTTTTTCTAACATGTCAATCACATTATTCCAAAATTTTGCGAGTTTGATACGGTTCATGTTGACTTTCATCTCTCTTTTGGAAGAATGTCTGGTTTTGAATGTGTCATAATAACCCATTTCATCACTTTGTTCATCACACCATCTTATGTACCATTCTATTTGGGCTCTGTAAGGCACAACCTTGGCTAAGGATAATGCCAGACTTGCAGCATTCAGAACTGGTGATGGACCCATTCTCCTTGCTGATCTTAGACATTCTTTGGCAGCTATGACAGCAGATTCCTGTTGGTTACATCAAAGTAATTTGTTTAGTGACAAATTGTGAATATTGATATGCGTGAAATCAGATGTAGTTATTGTTAAAATCAAATGTTTTTTTAATACTATAGTCATTATTTTAAGCTAAAATTAACTTTTTAGATTCACCAAGTAACCGATGTATCTGACCTATATATAGATCAGATACATCGATTATTCAGCGAAACTAAAAAGTGAATTTTTGTTTAAAATAGTGACCGGAGGGTGTACTGTTTACCTGGTTTTCTATACCAGAAGATTGGATGGCCAATTCAAGCCCTGCCTCATAGCTTGAGTTAGGAATGTTCATCATCATAGAGTTATTCTGATTCAAAATTTGCAAAGACAAACTGTTAACATATTCTCCATACTTAAGATGATCCTCAATGCTACAAGATGGAGAGCTAGTTGAAAGCAAGAGATGCATCATCTTTATAATTGTAACAGGACTATCAACACACAAAGCTCCTTCATCCGAAACAAAAAAGTAGTTTCCAAAAGGATAATACAAAATTGACTCCGAAGCTTCTTCATTTTGTGTTGCAGTTTCTAAACAACCCAATACAGCATTGAACAACTCAGATTTGTCTTGGTCAGAAACTTGAACTGCAAGTCTTCCAAATTCTGGCGAAGTCATGGAAAGGTGCCAAAACTGAAGCAGGAAATTTAGCTGAGGAATGAGGGGTTTAATAGGCGCAAATAGCAATCTTGGCATTATGTCATGTTTTGATACTACATGACAGAAATTTCCACCCCACCATTCTCTAGAAATGGCTTGAGATAATGATTTGTTACTGAGTAATGGCGAACCAAAAGTAATGCACATTACTGATAACGATGAAGAGATGGATTGAAGGTATGAAAGAAGCCAAAGAGTGCATAGAGATGCTGTTGCTCCTCCAATGGAATGGCCAGTGATCACAACTGATTTTGTGTCTGTTTTTTCCAATATTCCCAACACCTGAAATGGTTACATTAATTTTCATTAGGCATGAATAACATAACATTCTAGAAGACATTTGTGACATTAGCAACTGTTCGATTAAGATTAGACGATTCAAATTCAAACTTAGTTTTTTAAATTATAAAATAAAATTTTATTTGTTGGGTCCTTAGGGGTAAACTATGCAAATGAACCTAGTCAATTATTATTTTTGTTCATTTTGGTGGGATCCATTATTATTAAGAATTGTCATATTCATGATAGCAAAAAAAAAAAAAAAGAATTGTCATTTTCAAATCCCATCAGGTGAGGGAAAAAAACAGAATCTTTCTTTATCATCTCCTTTCACACACACATAATTGGACAATAATACCCCCAAATCAATTATTTAAAACTATGTTTTCATTTTTCATTTCACCGGTCAACTATTTCTGGTCAATGGCCATCACTCATTATTTTGGAAAATTCAAATATAATTTTTCTTCTAAATAAAAAATTAATCCCACTCACTCCCATCTTTGTTTCTGTTATAGTATCATCTAGTACTAGTTAATCATTTTCAATTGAAATTTATGACCTTTTCAGTGTGTCTAACAGCATGTTTTGTGCACTAATCAAGGTGGCTAATTTATTGTTGGCACTTGTGTTGCGTCTATGAGAAAATGATGGATTTTATTGGGTCCACGTTCATGTTCATGTTCATGTTCACACTGCAAATATTATATTTCTTTTTCTTTCTTTTCTTTTTCTTTCTTATCCTTCACTTTCATGTACATACAAGATGTGAAAAAATATTTATACTTTTTTAATAGACTTTTAATTTGGTACTCCATAAAAAACAAACAAAAGGACAAATTGAAGCATTGGATTATAGTTGAGCTATATGGACTTGTTGTCACCATGAAGTTTGCCGGTATTCCAAAGATTTTGCAAAAACATTATAAAAATAATAATTTAAATACACTCTTATTGTTTCGTTAGGCCATCTAAATTGATAATTTTGTAGAGATATCAAATATAAAAACGCGAGTTTGAATCTACGTTAATATAAAAAGTCATTATTTACTTTAAAGGGTGAATATCTGTTACTATATTTAAAAAATGATTTTTTTTTTTATAATAAAGATTAAAGTGTAAAACATAATACTTTATGGTGGTCCATGTAACATACATATATAGTAGTATATAACATTAAAATAAAATAGGTTAACTAAATAATTAGAACATGATTCATCTAAATATTTCCTTTCTTCCCCCTTTCCAACATTTTTTCATAGATTCATGTACTAACCCCAATAAATACGGTAGAAAATGAAGGGGAATGGATGATGGGGTTATTTACAATGTCACTTTCAACCTTTTTCTTTTTCTCAATATATAACTTTGATGATGATTTGTTTTTTCATACTTTTTTTATACCGTTTCAAAGTAGCACGCCCCACTAACAACATCACTCAAGCATAATAGAATATCCCAAAAACTTTTCAAACAAAAAATACAAGATTATTTGTTTGCTACTATTTCATCTATCTCCACCTCAACCCTAAACTCAGATTCAATCCAATTAATAATTAGTTAGACAGATATTTTTTTTAAAAAAATCTTTTTTTAAAAATATTATAAAGATGATACTTATGAGACAAAAAATTTATAAAGATGAAAATTAATATGTGAAAAGGGAGTAATATCTCACTAAATATTTTTACTAAAACACAAGGACATATAGATATTAAAAAAAAAGAAGGACATATAAGCATGCCATCATGCATATAATGCCATCAGTGAATGCAAGACAAAAATAACAACTGAGAATTTTTGTTTTCTTAGAAAGAGGTAAATATGGCAATAATTTAGTTATGGAAGTTAAGTTGGTGTGATTTTGATTTTTATCTTTAAATTTTTTTTTTTTATATAAAATATTTTATAAGTTTTTAAAATAAAAATCAAACTTATTATAATATTCAACGGTTATGATTCACTGATAGTGTAAAATTTTTTTATATTATCGCTACATATCAAATAAATTCATTCTTAAATATTAAATTTCATTTCATTTTAACCGCGGATCAATATACAAGTTTTATGCGGAATTGAAACTAAGATGATTTTAAGAATTATTTATAAAAAGAATTCAATGACGAAAATAAAAAGCACATTAATTAACAAAAATGAAAAGATTATTTAAACCAAATTTTAAATACACAATTGTGAGAATTAGAATTCAAAATCAGATTATCTATAATCTAAAAATATGGATTTTAAAATGTGCGAAGAATTGTGCAATATTAATAAAAGAAATGACACATAACAACCTAACAAACTTGATTTTAATATACGGGTAATTTAACTAGAAAAATAGAATAATGAAGTGAAAGGTGAAAACAAACCTGATTTTGGATTGAGTTGAAAAGGGAGGAAAAAATATTCAGCATCCCGGCGTGAACCATCACGGGTTCCTCCGCTTCCTTATTCCGACGAGAAGGAAACAACGGCAAACCACCGATCCTATCCAACGGCGCCAACGTTCTCCAACTCGGATCCGAACCGCCGGCCATTTGAACACCAGAGAAAGCAACATACACGACGGCGCCAACACGCTCCACCACAAAACTGCGGAGGTTGACGGCGGATGCGTTTGCCTGACTGCATAGCCTCCACGACTCCGGCAAGAGAGGAGTAGAAATCAAGAACGTAGCCAGCATCTCGCTGCTCTCAAACCTGAGACAGAAGAAAGGAAAAAAAAAACACGTTAATTAGGAAATTGGATGGAGTTTTCGTGGTTTTGAATTTTCTATGAATTAGAGAGTGGAAACGAAGGAGTGAGTAGTTACGGTGAAGGTTCGTTTGCTGCCATGGAAAGAAAAAAAAAGTGTTTGAATTTAGTTTGTTTAGTAGGAGGCTAAGAATGAGTAAGCTTTCAAGTTTGAACAAATGAAATCTTCTTTGGACTTTCAATTAGAAGCATGGACCATTTATACGCGTTTTTTAATTTTTAGATTAATTTTATCCACTGCTTTTTTCTATTGCCAAATATCAACCTATCAAATCATATTTTGCATCATTTTTATATAAGTATAGCCGTCATATATCCATAATAGAAATAATTAGTAATTATACATTATTTTTAGGGTCTGATCGGTTCGGTTTGAATCAATTTTTTTTTAAAATTATTGTTAGAATCTAATGGTCGGTTTGGTTTGGTTTGATTTTATTTAATTTAGTTCACTTAATGAATTTAAGTTATTTTATTTCAAATAATATTAATTTATGTATTCTCCACTATCTTATATCTCAATGTATTTTTTACTATTATATTTTTTAATAATAATATGTACTATATTTTTTTCATCTATTTCATACATTACTTTTCATTTAACTTAGGAGTATTATTTAATCTATACAAATGGGTAACAAATAAAACATACTAATAAGAAACAACAGATCATTTGATATCTGATGAATTGCTTAATCTTAAGACGTGGATTATTTTCGAACTTCACGCACTTGGAACCTTCAACGTCTACACCATTATAATGAAGACACCATCTGGATAGATTTCAAACTTGATTGCATAGTCAACCACCATCATATTACTCTGCTTCAACTCCAAAAACCCAATATCCTTACGGTTACAAACATCAGTTGGAAAATACTTGTCCAAAAACTCATTCATGAAATTATCCTAAGTAATTTTTGCATTCGTGACTTTCATCCTTTGGGGGGTGTTCTCCCACCAATACTTGGCTTCCTTAGACAACATATATGTCCCGAACTACACCTTTTGTGCATCAGTGCACACCATAACTCTAAAAATCTTATCAATCTCCTGAATCCAAGCCTAGGCACCTTCAGGATCGTAACATCCTTTGAACGTAGTCAATTTATTGTTCTGAAATTTTCCTTGCCCATGAAACTCATCATCTCCATCATTCTTATTATGATTAGTGTGCAAAGATTGATTTGCTTGTGCCATCACCTAAGCCATTGCCTCTACGGCATCTTCAACCAGTTGATCGTTTCTACCATCAACCATTTCTTTCTTCACAACCAACCGAAACAAGTTAACCAATTTTGAAAAATCAAGTAAATAGTGGTTATAGGAAAACAACACTAAAAGTGTTAACACATATGTTGTGCGGAAGAGAATTGTATAATCATAACACCTAATGTCGGATGGAACAACTATCTCTAATACCAACTATGTAACACCCTAAACCCAAAAAATATAATTTATAACACATGCTGAAAATATAAATACATAAAAAGGGTGTCACATCTCTTTGACATTCGCAAAATTATATCATAAGAGGTAATAAAATTTCATTCATGCCATAAAGTATTTAATGAAGCAAATCAAAATCACAAGATAAGGTATTTCCAACCTAGTGTTACACTATCAGAGCGACTCAACAGAAAACTAAACAACCGACAAGGTACGTCGAATAAAATAGGAAATATTACAGCGAGTAAGCCAATTATGTCATCCTCCAACATGGAAACATAAAGGGTGAGAATACATTCCATATTTAAACAGTGCACAAAACAACAATGCTAGCATAATCATCGTAATTTGTCAATCAAAAACACGAAATCGAATGACAACAAAAGACCAACTAACAAGTTCAATTAGGCATGCAATGTTCATCTCCTCTACTCTCATGCATGTGATACCTATCTCTAGGATATTCAGAGGTATGTTTTTGTGGTATCCAACTCGTCACTAGACCAATGTCTTATTCGTCACTGGACCAAATTCCCACTCATCATTGGATTGAAGTCCTACCTAGCTCCAATATACATGATGCATGAATGCTACAAGAAATATCAAATCCTTATCCAGACCTCTAACTTGTGTATTGTCCGTTGGTTCCTTTCGAACCTAAAATACACCATCCAATTATTTCCATTTTATGGTCACGTCATTGGTTCCATCTAACCTTTTTTTTTGTTTATCACCACCGGTTTAATCCGGCCCGGGGATCAGTTCTGGCATCAAGTGGTTACAGCCCCCTCCCAATCGTAGTTGCGGGGGATCAAACTGTTGTTCTCCCTACCAAGTCTAGCGCCAATCACCACTGGACCAACTAACGATTGATTAATCTCCATCAATTTGGATATACCAAAGTAACATCTCATGGAATAAGTTAGATATAACTTTTACTAAGAACAAGAAAAAATCAATTGAGATTTTTAACACAATTAATTGAGATTTTCAAGCATGTGTGCAGTAAAAAACGGACAAACATGTTTTTTTGGCTTATTCTTTAATCAATATTACTTTTACATTTTTCAATATTTTATCAGAATTCTCAAAGTATTTCTATTTTTAAAAAAACTTTAGTTCTGTGTATGATTTCTCACTTACAAGTTTTTTCTAATGCATCTTAGTAAAATATTTCTAACCATAAAGTTACTTAAGGTCGGAATAAAACTACTAATAGTATTGGACTTTAAGATATTTATTTTTTATAAGCAAACCTTCATTAACTTCAAAAAGAGATTAAGAAAATCTCTAACCGAAAAGAGAAATACAACCCATCAACTGGATAAACAAAAAAAAAACTCCAACAAAACAACGAAACATTATAGCCAATTGAAAGAAAATTTAAACCAATCATTAGACTTTAAGACATACATTCATTGTAAGTCGATGTTCTTCATGACCATTTTAAAAAATCTACACACCTCTTCCTTGATAGTAACTACATACAAAATTGCAGCATGTTACACAACGAAACAAGAGAATAGTTTTGTTTTTTTGTTTTTAAAAGAGAATGGTGATACAATATGGTTACTTTCTCTTTAATGTGATTTACTATTACTGTAATATTTAGCACACAAAAAGTGATGTAAAAAAGTTATACAATATTTATACAATATGCTATATTTTTTTTTGTTTATGATGTTCAATACTAGGTCACCTTATTAAAATATGTCAAAGATGGAAAAAAAATTATTCATAAGTTACATAGTGTATTGCAACAAAAACAAACATAAAAATACTAGAGAAAAACACATTACAAGTGAGGACTAAGAGAGTAAAATATTAAAATATATGGAACATGCATATTTATTAACTTATTTTTAATTTTAATAATTTAACTAAAGTATTTTTACTTTTAATTCTAATATGTGTCTAAATAATTTACTTTTCATGTCATGTACACAAAATAAGTCTTATAAAACAGGAATGCTATGGTTACACCAGGAATTTACACTACACCGTATGGCTACACTGTGGGACCTACCACATATATTAAAAAATTGCAATGCTACATAACAGAAAGGATTGCTTTGTGTGTTAATATGTGGGCCACACAAAAAAGGTTTCATGTGATTCTCTCTCTTAATATCAGCCACACATATAAAACATGTCACTCTTCTTCTTCTTTCATTTAGCGCCATATTTCTTCTCATCTCTTCTCCATTTTTTTCATTTCATCTCCATAGTTTTTCCAACATACATAATATGAAGATGAAGAATTAAGTTTGTAAGTTTATTTTGTTTCATATGTTGATACATTTAACACAATGTTAACATATGTGTTTTCTTTACGATTGATCACGATTGTTGATTAACCATGTCCTAAGCAGTATTGCCCTAATATTCTCACACGATTAACCAAGTTTATCTACTGTAAAACGATTCTATATATTTTCTCAAGTTGGATCGTTAACCAATTTAAATAGTGTATTAACCTACTTTTATCACACCATTAACCAAATTTGTAATAATCAATGTCATGAAGTTGCCCACAAGTCTGGGCCTTTATTAACCAAGTTATACATAATATTAACCAAAATCTTGAACTCTATTAACCAACTTTGTGAGAAATTTTGATTATACATAATATTTACAGTTTTCATGCAGTTTGGCATAATGGACAATTCAAGCATTTTGATAGAATGTGATAGTAGTCAAAGGGAAGATGTAGAAGTTGATCACGGTGATGGTGATGGTGATGGTGATGGTGATGGTGATGATGATGACTCACTCTGGATCCCCGCAATTGGGATGTGTTTTTCTTGTATAGAGGAAGTTAAGACATATTATCAAGAGTATGCTTTGAAAAAAGGGTTTGGATGGAGGATTAGATCATCGAAAAAAGGAGATGACGGGGAGCTCAACTACCTCATACTTTCATGTTCTAGAGAGGGGTCAAAGATTTCAAAAATTTCATGCACGTTGAAGACACTTCCATCTAGAGCGAAGAATTATCCGGCCAAAATTTGTATTAAATTGAAACAAGATGGTTTGTGGTACATTACACAATTTGAGGCAAATCATTCACATGAGACTAGCCCTACAAAAGCAAGATTGTTCAAAGCTAACAAGAAAATGAACTTACATGTGAGGAGAACAATCCAAATCAATGATGATGCGGGAGTAAGGATCAACAAGACTTTTCAATCGCTTGTTAAAGATGCAGGAGGCCATGAAAATATTCCCTTCTGTGAAAAAGATGTGAGGAATTATATTAACAAAGAGCGTCGTGCAATTGGAAAAGAAGGTGATGGTAAAGCTTTGATAAGTTATTTTTGTAAAATGCGGGAACAAAATACAAATTTCTTCTATGACATAGATTTGGATGATGATTTTCATGTGAGGAATGTATTTTGGGCGGACGCAAGAAGTCGAGCTGCGTACGAATATTTTGGGGATGTTGTAACTTTTGACACAACATACTTGACTAACAAGTATGACATGCCTTTTGCTGCATTCGTGGGTGTGAATCACCATGGTCAATCAACATTACTTGGTTGTGGATTACTATCAGGTGAAGACACAAATTCTTTTGTGTGGCTGTTCAAGTCATGGCTTCGGTGTATGCTAGATAAGGCACCTTTGGGTATTGTGACCGATCAATGTAAGGCTATGAAAAATGCTATTGAGTTAGTATTCCCTACAACTCGTCACAGGTGGTGTTTATGGCATATAATGAAAAAAGTTCCAGAAAAGCTTTGCGGCTATGGTGAATACAAAAGGATCAAGTATGCAATGAAAGAAGCCGTCTATGATACATTCACAACACTTGATTTTGAACAAAAATGGTTTTCGTTCATAGAAAAATTTGATCTTCAAGAAAATGAATGGTTGAGTGGGCTGTATTTTGAGCGTCATAGATGGGCACCAACTTTGTTAAGGAAATATTTTTGGGCTGGTATGTCAACTACGCAACGTAGTGAGAGCATACATGCTTTCTTTGATGGATATATCAATTCTACAACAAGTCTAAATCAGTTTGTGAAACAATATGATAATGCTCTTAGAAGTCGGGCAGAAAAGGAATTTGAAGCTGATTTTAATTCGATGGATACAACAATTCCATGTGGGTCAAACTCAGCCATTGAGAAGCAATTTCAAAGTGAGTTTACAAATGCAAAATTTAAGGAAATTCAAGTGGAATTCAGATCTAAGATGAATTGTTCTGCCTCATTAATTAGTGTGGAAGGTTGCCTTGCTACGTATCAGGTGTGGGAGGAGGTATTAGTTGGAGGAATACGCAAAGAGCGAGTTTTAAAAGTTGTGCTTGATAAGGAAAACCATGATTTTCAATGTGAATGCTCATTATTTGAGTTTAGAGGTATTGTGTGTCGGCATGTGTTATCTGTGTGTAGTCAAGAGAGGATTATAAGTCTACCAGATAAGTATGTTTTACCGAGATGGAAGAAAAACATTAAAAGGAAGCATTCATATATTAAGACTAGTTATGGTGTAACAGAGTTGAAGCCACAAATGGACAGGTTTGACAAATTATGCAAGCATTTTTATGAGGTGGCTGAAGTAGCTGCTGAGTCAGAAGAGACTACCGAAGACCTCCATGAAACATTACGTTTGCTTAGCTCTAATATGTCCACAAAGGATACTACACTTATTGAAAGAAATCTGAATGATGATTCTAATCCAATCAATAGTAGTAGAATTCGCAGTCCAAAACATGTCAAGCGCAAAGGTCGTCCTCCATCTAAAAGAAAGACATCCGTCGCTGAAACGATTGCTAAGAGGTCAAGGAAGCGAACAAAAACAAGTGATCACATTGAGCTTACTATGGTATATATATACTTTCACTCATAAATTAGATCTTATACAATTGGTTATATTAATGGAATCTAACTATTTTGTTTCTATAAACATTTAGGAGTGCAATATTGGAATGGTGGGAAATCAATTTGGAAGTAATGTTTGTGTAGAATCATCTCTTGAGGTTGTTAGTGGGGGAAATTTCTTAGATTCCAGTATTGTGGTTTGTGTTCATTATAAGATTGTACTAAATAATGTTTAAATTTATATGTATTATTTGAGGAACGTATTGTACGAATTCATATGTATTAGTTGAGGATATATTGTAATACTAATTTATCATCTCTTGACAGGTTGGAAATGGTATGACATTCATGGATCTCTTGACAACATGTGAAACACCCTTGACGGGTTCATCCCAAGTCTGTACAAATATATGACTCACTTTGGGAATTTTTGTTTTATAATGGTATGGTGTTCATACAAGTGCAATGTTGCAATATTGTAAATTTATTTTTGTTATGTAACAATTGTACTAAACTTGGAACTTGGTGTATATAATATATAATATAATTTTGTTAATACAGTCCCAGACCTGGTTCATACTGTGCTGGAAGTTGGTTAATAATGTGTGTAACCTGGTTAACACAGTTCCAGGCTTCAAAATAGAAATAAATTGTTAACACAGTCCCAAACTTGGTTAATACCGTGTTGGAAACTGGTTAATAATCTGTGTAACCTGGTTAACACAGTTCCAGGCTTCAAAACATAAAAAATTGTTAACAGTCCCAAACTTGGTTAATACTGTGCTGGAGACTGGTTAATAATGTGTGTAACTTGGTTAACGCAGTTCCAGGATTAAAAATAAATAAAATTGTTCTAAAGATAAGTGGTCAATACATTAATTGAACTTGGTTAATACTGTGTACAATGGTTAATGTAGATCCAGACTACCAAGCAATGCAATTTGTTTAAAGGAAATTGGTTTATATATTGCTGGAACTTGGTTAATGCAAATCCAGTTCCAATCACACTGAAATTTTTTAAAGGAACAACATTATACAGCATGCTCAAACAACAATGCATTACCATACCCACTGCATTATGCAGATCCAGTTCCAATGCATTATACAACATTATACAATGCATTATACAGCATGCTCAACATACCCACTGCATTATGCATATCCAGTTCCAATCACACTGAAACAACAATGCATTAAAACAACAATGCTTATACAGCATGCTCAACATACTCACTGCATTAAAACAACAATAAACTATAGCATACTCAACAGATTAAATACAAAATGAACTAATATTGTAAGCAACACATTGTTTTAGTTCTTAAATATAACATATGACAACCAATCTAGTTCTACACTAGTACATAACATGATTCAACCACAGTCTACAATGCATATTTAACAACATTCTTCAACACTAATAAATTACAAATTCAATCTAGTTCTCTTTCCACGCTTCCTTGGTCTCTTCCTCATTCTTGTAGCCATGTTTGATTTAGACTTAGATTGATTTTCTTCAATAATGACATCATCATTAGGTGGAGTGTAATGTCCAGCATCTCCAGTCGATGTATTTAAAGCTTCTTCGGTGCAAACGTTCACAAGTTGTCGATCATCGCAAACATCCTCGTGCTGAGATGGAGCGTTAAATCTCGCTTCTTTCAACATCCTCATTTCCTCCTCCAGAACTGCTAACCTCTCTTTGAAATCTTTATGCTCTTCCACCAATCTGTGATAATCATACACATCGACAAATTGTTGTCCTTGTTCAAACAAAGCAACATTGATTATGTCATGTTTTAGCTCTTCCTCTGTTGCAACCACTCTATCAATTATCTAAACATTAAATAAACAAAAAGTTAAAACATACAACAAATAACATATTTTGCTCCATTCAAACACAAAAAATATTACCATATTTTTGTCAAATGCCTTTTCAAGAGTTTTCTTTTGCATAGTAATAGTTGGCCAACTCAATACCCGTGGAAACGAGAAACAAGAAACAGCAGGTGGTTTCCCCAAAGATAGGTGGTTGAATGCCCAAATCTACAACAAATGTAAAAGTCAGAAACTTAAATGAACAAAAGACATGATGAACTAAATGTTATATAACCTCTTTTTACCTGCAATATGGCAGCACATCCGTTTAAATGTCTTTGTGCCTTGTTTTTTCCCTCCTTCAACACAATAGAAGACTCACATAAACTAGAAACCACAAAATCATAAACGGCACGTCCCCAGCTAAATGTATCAAGTGAATCCAAATCATCCAACTGCTTCATAAATCCCGTAAAGACCTTAATCCCGGTTTTGGGAAAGTAAAACTCCGCAAATGCAAGCAATATGTAAAGTCTAACAAAGTTAACTAATTTTTTCTTTTGGGACCGAAGATGTTTGCGAATATTGTGAATGGTTACTTCAGCCCCTTTAAATAGATCTAATGTTTGACATTGTTGGTATTCTTCTACTACTAGAGGCTTACCAACGATAGACAATCCAAGCGCGAAACAAACATCAACCGGAGTAAACGGAACTATCCTATCCCTAACCCTAAATCCCCTACTACGTACGTCCCATCTACTGACTAACTCCCATAATAAACCACCCGAGATTGACATGTTGTTAGAAATATACATCGCCCATTTGAATGGGGTGCATTCGATGTGAGCACGTTGAGTCGGTGTTAACTTTTCATTGATGGTGCTCAAATTCTGCAGGATACAACTATGCCTCATCCGCACCTTACATTGACGAAAACAAAAGAAACAAAATTAACTTTTCACTGAAAATCCAACAAAATTAACAAAACAAACAAAAATTTAAACTTTAACATATTACTTACATCAGATTCGTTCATCATTTTTGTTGATGCCATAGTCTCAACTTAATCTAATACCAAAACAGAACCCAAATAATGGCATAATCAGTACAAACAACAAAACCCTAAATGTAACAAATACCACAATAAACCCTAAACGGAAACGGAAATAAGAAAAGTCACACGGAAATAAGAAATGGTTACCTCGATAACAAACAGAAACTTGAAACCTTTGGACACCGTCGCCGTCGTCGTCCCGTTGAAGGAGGAAGCTACAGTGCTTTGTGCGAAAACGTGAGAGAGCGAACGTGAGAGAGCGAAAATGGAGAAGCTACAGTGCTTTGTGCGAAAACGGAGATGCGAGAGGGAGAGAGTGAGGGTGATAGATGAAAATGGCCAGGGGAAAGGGAAATTACCAGTGTGTTTGTGAAAACGGAGATGCGGGAGGGAGAGAGGAGATGCGGGAGGGAGATGAAAATGACCAGGGGAGATGCGGGAGGGAGATGAAAATGGTTAACCTAATTTGTGATTCATTTTTAATTGACACAACTTTCAATTTTTGTAAAAATAATAAATAAAAGAAAAAAGTATAGTGTACCGTAGAAATATACGGTGTGGGTGTCAAAATTAGTGTCACCATATCATTTCTGCTTATAAAATACATAATGGCGTGAAGTAGAAACGGACACAAAAATCATAAAATAATTTAACTCAATAATAATATGAGAGAGAGAGAGAGAGATGGGGAGAGAGAGAGAGAGAGATTTTCGAATATTCTTGGATATTTATTTTGCAAATATTCTATATAGATCTTAATCAAATTTTAATGAGACATACACCAAAAATCTTCTTAAAGACATACAAACGTTAGCGCAATAAAAAAAGCTGAATCAAGAATCCAAATCAATAAGGTCGCAGAAATCAATCAAAGTTGTGAACGAAGAAGAAAGAGGAAGTTAGGGTTTTGGATTGGAAGTGATGAACCAGAACTCACTCATGTGAGCTCTGATACCATTTTGAGAATCTGAGAACAGGATGAAATAAAATGTATTATGTATATTGAATTAGTTTTAGCATGACGTATACCAAAAACTTCTTAAAAGACATATATGTGTTAGCGCACTAAGTTCATATATATAGTTTATTCACTATTCCAATTTTAAAGTGTCTGTTTATCGTCTTAATTTTAAGTCTACTTAACGGTTTCTAAATAATATCATTTATTAATGCAACGTATAAAAATAACATCATAAAAGATATACACACCTTTATTTGGATCTATGTGTCTAATACAATATTAGTTTTAGCATGACATGGACCCCATCATAAAAATAGTTATATTAAAATCAAACTTATAAAAATTGACATTGTTAATATTTTTACGCGGTTCATCTTAAAAAAACGGCGTGCCCGTTTGGACGCTAGTGATACATAAAACAAATATGTAATAGATCCAACGATCATTTTTTTATGATTAGTTGTATTGTGTATGCATAGAACATATATGGTATTTGTAATAGTACCAACACCAAATACGTGTATTTATTTGTAGAATATGAATTCCTTGAGATATTTGATGTCTATGGAAAATATGAGAATTTTATTTATATATTTTTTGAGATATAATTGCTCCAAGAATGTGTCCCTAAATAAAAGATATAGTTCAAGTATCGAATTGAATTTTTAAAGTCAGATACAAAAGAATTTCTAAAAGATAACTTTAAAATTTTGTCATTGATATGGATCAAGCAAACAATAACAATAACGAATAATTTGTAATTTATATATTTGATTTTTTTATTCTATTGTTTATTTTTCATTTACTTTTTTGTATTTATGTTTGATAAATTTTAATTATGACAATTTTTCCTTTGCATTGATAAACTTTAATTAAGACTATTTTAGTGTTGATTATTTAGAATTCAATAGTATATTAATTTTCAAAGAGAAATATGCTAAAAACTTTAAAAGAAAAATACATGCATTAATTTAATTAAAAAAATCGGAGAGATAAACACGTAAATGACCTTCATAAGATACGATACATACATGCGTTGTGCCAGTCTGGACGCTAGATGAGATATTTGTTTCCTTGATTTCCTTAGGAGATCTTTGTTTCCTTATGAGATTTTTGTTTCCTTGTGAGATCTTTGTTTCCTTATGAGATCTTTGTTTCCTTGATTTCCTTATGAGATATTTGTTTCCTTGTTTTTCTTATGAGAACATTGTTTCCTTATGATATCTTTGTTTCCTTGATTTTCTTATGTGATCTTTGTCTCCTTAATTTCCTTATTAGATCTTTGTTTCCTTATGAGATCTTTGTTTCCTTGATTTCCTTATGAGATTTTTGTTTTCTTATGAGATATTTGTTTCCTTGATTTCCTTATAAGATCTTTGTTTCCTTGATTTCTTTACGAGATCTTGTTTCCTTATGAGATCTTTGTTTCCTTGATTTCCTTATTAGATCTTTGTTTCCTTGATTTCCTTATGAGATCTTTGTTTCCTTATGAGATATTTGTTTCCTTGATTTCCTTATGAGATGTTTGTTTCCTTATGATATCGTTGTTTCCTTGATTTCAGGAGCTTTTCCTAGGAAGAAGCTAACTCCAGAAGTTTACCTGCTTAGCGCGGTGTGGGGCCTGCTAAGCAGGAGTTTAAGGTGGTTTAGCAATAAATGATAGCGCGATGCTGCGGACTTAGCGCACCCTGCGATTTTCAGCCCTTCTATAAATAGAATTGTTCAACATTTTTTATGTACCCTTGTACGTTTCTTAGCAAAAACACCCTAAAACATTGTAGCATCTTATTTCGAAGAATCAAGGCATCAATAGTCGATAGATCGTCGTTGATACTTGTTCCTCTTATCTCTTTTCTTGTTAATGAAGCTACCATGTCAATGGAAAACTAATCTCCTCTAATGTCAAGATTATAAGGTAGACATCCCTTCTTTTGTATGTATAGGTATTAATGTAAACTTTTTAACTTATGAATGATGAATACATGGTGGAAAATCTTGTTTTTATGGTTTATTCGTTTAGCGCGCTCCTAGCCCAAGGAAGAAGCCAATTCCAAGAGCTTTCCTGCTTAGCACGGTATGGAGCCTGCTAAGCGGGAGTTTAAGGCGGGTTAGCAATAAATGATAGCGCGTTTAGCCCGCTACTGCGGGCTTAGCGCGCCCTGCGATTTTTCATCCCCTCTATAAATAGAATTGTTCATCATTTTTTATGTACCCTTGTACTTTTCTTAGCAAAAACATCCTAAAACATTTTAGCATCTTATTTTCAAAGAATCAGAGCATAAATAGTCGAGAGATCATCAATGATGCTTGTTCCTCTTCTCTTTTTTCTTGTTTGTGAAGCTACCATGTCAATGGATAGCTAATATCCTCTTGTGTCAAGATTAGAAGGTAGACATCCCTTCTTTTGTATGTATAGGTATTGATATAAGCTCTTGAACTTATGGATGATGAATATATCTTGGAAAACCTTGTTTTTATGGTTTATTCTCTATGTTGGTTCATGATTGAGAAATGTGTTCTTACACTTTATCTAGGTTTTTCATCCATCAATGAACATAGGCTAGAGATAGTTATGAAAGTTGATGTTCATAAATATTGAACTTGAATGTTATCATTTTGATAGTTTAAGTGAGAGATCATCAAAGGACCAAAACGGTAAAACTTAATATGTGTTAGAGATAAACATATTGAGAGGATATATGATTTTATTTATCGTCTAAACAAGTTCATCTACTTTATCGATTCTATACGTACAAATTTGGTTGTTGAACCCTAATATTGGCATGTTTATTAAACCTTTCAAATCCAATAACTTTTACTATTACATTTTATAACTTATGCAAACAAATCGTTACCCTCAACCAAAACCCTTTGTTACGTTAAGTTTAAAACGATTTGAATTGTAGAACAGTAGTGATATCTCTAAACAATCTTTGTGGAACGGTAACAAAAATCTTACTCTATTTGTATTTCAACACTGACTAACTTGGCCCTTGCAGGTTTCTTGATCAACTCCCAAGTGTTATTATCATGAAGAGATTCCTACTCATCATCCATGGCTTTCAGCCATTCAGTATTATTTCAACTCCTCATAAATTCCTTATAGTCTCTAGGTTCTTCGTCAAAAACCTCACTTGCAGAGACTAAGGCATAAGCTATGTGATCTGCATACCAAGTCTCTGAGGTAGCTTGATGACTCTTTTCGACTTGTCTCTAACTAATAGGTAGTCATTATCAATCTCCTTATCTTCAACAACACCGTGCGCTTCTTCTTCGACTTCATTTGGGTTATGCACTTTAACATAACTATGTTCCACCTCAACAAGAATTTCTTCATGTTCCAGCTCCTCTTTAAAGATCTTGGTACTTTGACCAACGTCATTAACTTTCTTGAACGCCATTTCTACTTCATTGAAAACCGCGTCTCGACTTTTGATACACCTCCTGTGACCTGGATATATACACCACAAGTTATAAGCTTTGACTCCTTCAATATATTCAAGGAACATACATTCCAGATCTTTAGGTTCGACCTTGTCTTTCCCAATGTGAGCATAAGATAATCATCCAAATACTCTAAGTCTGTCGAGATTAGGTGGATGTTTCGACCAAACTTCTTCATGTGTTTTCATCTATAATGTTGTTAAGGGACACCTATTTAACAAGTAAGTTGCAATCATGACTAGCTTAGCTCAAAATCCCTTCTTCAATCCTGCACTAACATGTACCTCACTCATTCCAAAATTGTTTGATTAAACCTTTCAGCCAAACCATTTTTGTTGAGGAGTACCTGTAGTAGTTTTGTGCCTTTCAATGCCAAACGCAACATAATAGTTGTTGAAAGCCTCATTGCAAAATTCAAGACCATTGTCAATCCTCAAGCTCTTGAGCTTCCTACCAGCCTGGTTTTCGACTAGAGTCTTCCATCTTTTGAAATTTTCAAAAGTTCCATCCTTAATCTTCTAGATGAATATCCATAACTTTCTGGAATAATCATCAACTAGGGATAGGAAATACTTTGCACTTGAGTGTGAAGGATTCGTTGTAGGACCCCAAATATCAGCATAGATGTAATCAAGGGATCCATGGGTTCTTTGTTTACCTTTATTAAACTTCATCCTACATGATTTACCAAATACACAAGGTTCACTAAACTCCATTTTTTTTTACTTTGTCACCATACAACATATTTTTTTCCGACAATTCGACAAGGTATATTTCAATGAAATGGCCAAGTCTCTTGTGCCATAGCTCATTCTTCGACATAGGTTGTGGATGCCACATTTGTTGAACCACTTACAACCCCAGCCTCAAGGGTATACAAACATTGTTTATTCATGCCTCTCAAGACTTCATTTGACCCCGTCATTACCCTTATGATACTTTTCTTTCCTTTGAAAACATATTCGTTCTTGTCGAATTCACCAAGAGAAATCAGCTTCCGCTTAATATTAGATACATGTCTAACATCAATCAGTAGCCTTATTAACTCATCATTGAGATTGAATCTCACATATCCAATACCTATAATTTTGCAAGCCTTATTATTTCCCAGCAACATTAATTCAACATCTTGATCACACAATTCCTCAAACACGTATTTTTTTAGTCATGTGCCAAGTACACATTGAATCTATAATCCACTCTTTGCTAGAGTCATTGCTTGAAACTACCAGGATATCAAATGATTCATAACCATCTTGCATAATGGCTGCATTACCATTATCCTTTCCACCATGATTATTCGGTCGATTAGGGCACACCTTTCTAGTATGACCTCCTTCTTACAATGATAACACATAATTGCAGAAGTATTACTAGCATAAGAATTTTGTAGAACTTTACCCTTCTTCTTCTTCTCAAACCTACCATCTTTTCTTCAAGAATTTCCCCTTGACGAACAAACCTTCACCAACTGTTGATGGCTTGTACTCCTTTCATTAATTCAAATCCTTAGAATACAAGGTTGATTGAACATCTTCAAAGGTCAACGAATCTCTTCCATATAAGAGAGTTTCTTTGAAATGAGCATGATACTTAGGTAAAGAACACAACAACAACAACAATTGATCTTCATCATCAATCTTTACCTAAATATTCTCAAGATCAAGAATCAACTTGTTAAACATATCCAACTGCTCAACCATGGCTTTGTCTTCACTCATCTTGAATGAATATAAAGCTTGTTTCAGATAGAGACGATTAACCAACGATTTCTTCATGTACAAACCTTCACGTTTCGTCCACACACCAGTTGTAGTTTTCTCCTTCTCTATTAGGACAACATCCATCTTATATGATCCTTTCAACGCTCCTAATTAGCCCAGTTGAACCAATAGAGCTTGCATCTTCAAGCGCCATAAACCGAAATCATTCACACCGGTGAATTTCTCAATCTCATACTTTGTTGACGACATCTTATTTTCCACGCTCACCACACCAGTTTGTTGTGAATTGATGTCGTCAAGAACAAACCAAAATATGAGAAAAATATTGAGTTTCTTGAACAAACACAAGAAAACCTATTAGGTTTTACGAAAGATAGATGGGAAGGAAGAAAAGTATAAGGATTGGTTAAAATTGTTTTACTATTCACTTTCTCAATAAGGGTTCAAAGATTACAAGTGAATAACAACAATTAATCTCTATCAACAACCTGAGGAAACCAGTTTATTTATAGACTACTAAGCTAACTTAGGATACAAGCTAACTTAACAATTAGACTTACAAGCAAAATCTAATTCGACATGCTTTAAACCAAAACATATTTCGACAACATGCTTTTCGACTTTTACAGATTTTGCTACAACACTAGCTTATAACTCATATACTATATTTTCATTGGATTGAAGATCTTTAGACATAGATGACGTTGCACCAAACTGAATTACCAAATATTTATGTTTTTTTTTGTTTATCTTTACTCCTTGTAAATCATATTATCTCACACATTGTCTTAACATTGTATGACATCCCCGAGTAAATAAAACCTCACAAAACTTATAGTATTTTTTTCTTCTTAACTAACACCCTCACGACACATGTTAGAATAACCTTCTATTGATTTCATATTATTTTTAGGTTTTGTCTCTTCAATTTATATGAGAAGATGACTCGAATAATCTAGAGTTAGATTGGGACGCAAGTAATAGTTTCAATCAAAATTTAACTAAAGTATGTTTGAACGGTTTGTCTATAATTACATGTCAATAATCATTTAATTAAGTTAACTTGATTTAATATAAGTTAAATGAAGTCTCCTATGAATACTTCATTAGAGAAATAAAGTATTTATAGATGAATGTTATGATATAAACAAAACTTATCCTCAATAGGATAGAGTTGAATAGTTCCATCATTTAGTTTAGTAATGTTGTTAAGGTCGCCCAAATGGTAGATTCTAATGTAAACGGGAGACTTGCGAATCTAAAAGATAATAATTTATGATGAAACTCAAATAATTGCATTAAATAATAAAAAACGGGATACACATACAAGTGGACTTTTGAGTGCTAATGCCGCGTGAAATAGAGAGAAAGAGACTCTATGCTTTTTACTAGTCTTTGTTATTTGACTCATTTATAACGCGTTTGCGTTTCATTTGGAGACAACTTAATAATATGGTACACATACAAGTTGAGTCTTGTGTTTCTTCAAGTATTTATGTTTTTTTTTCCTAATGTACGAGTATAACTGAAAAAAAATTATTCTGTAAAATATCATTGATCGATATGTTTAATGTGAATGTGTAATTTATGTTAAAGTTTTCAAAGTATTTTAAAGAATTCGCCGGATTATCCATTTGTATCCAATTTGCGTAAATTTGTGGGATCAAATCGAACCTAAACCTTAGTGTAAACACACACTTTGGAATTTATTTTGTGCAACTTTCATTGTACCCTTCTCATCTTCTTGTTAATGTTTTACAGCAGACCCCAACACAAGTTCTATTCATTCTTTCGGCTAACCCATTCAATTGTGGTGTCTTTCGAGGAGACTTTTGATGACGTATACCTTGATCTTGACAATACTTGTCGGAAGGTCCAATATACTCTCCCCCGTTATCGATTCAGATACACTTGAGCTTTTTACCGGTTTCTCTTTCAACCGATGCTTGAAACGACTTGAAAGTATCTAACACTTGATCTTTTGTTTTTAATGTATAAGCTCATGTGTTCCGAGAACAATCATCAATGAAAGTCACAAAGTAATATACACCACCAAGTGATTGTGTCTTCATCAGACCAAACACATCGGAATGTACTAAATCCAACACTTTCGATTTCCTCTTTGATTCGGCTAACATAAAGGAAACTCGCTTTTGCTTACCCGCCAAACAATGTGAACACTTTCTCAACTTTGCATCGGAAACACCATTCAACATATTCTTCTTTGCCAAAATGCTTAAACGTTTTTCACTCATAAAACCCAAACGTTTGTGCCGTAATTCTGATGAGCAATCATTGTCACATCTGTTGATGCAACACTTTGAAACTCCAAGTTGTACGACATACAAGTTCAAATTTGTTTTTCCTTTAACAACCACCATTGAGCCTTTCTTTAACTTCCACTCATTGCCCGAAAAAGAATTATCATATCCTTTATTATCCAACTTTCCAACGGATAAAAGATTAAATCAAAGTTCCAGAATGTGTTTCACACCTTTGAAAACTTGAGTTGTTCCATTTCTAGTTTCGACACAAATATCTCCCATTCCGATGACATTAGCTTGCCCATTATTTCCCATACGAACAACCCCAAAGTCACCGGTCTCGTAAGTTGAAAAAAGATCATGTCTTGAGGTTGCATGAGTAAAAATACCACTATCAACCACCCAATCCATCTCATCACATAATATATTGACATTCTCAATACAACTATCACAAACAATAAAGAAATCATCAACAATAGCAATATCTTCATTATTGTTACCTTCCTTTTTATAGTTTTTGTAGTTCTTCTTATTTTCGCTTTTCAACTTACGACAATACCTCTTATGTGTCCTTTTTCTCCACAATGATGACATTCAATATGAGATAATCTATTAGATCCTCCTTATGATTTACCATGTGAAGTTCCACAATTACTTGAACCTCTACTTTGATTTCTCCCCTTGATACGTTAATCAACACCTCAGAATGTAAAGAAGAACCTTGTGACTCACTCCTCAAAATCTCATTCAACACACTACTTTTAGTTAAGTCCATCGAGATGATATCATTCAGATCGGAGTTAAACAAGGATGTCCTAAAAGTATCCCAAGAATTAGGCAAAGTACCACGAAGCCATAAACCTTGAATTTCATCATTAAAAGTAAGATTCATCTCCGACAATTGATTTAGAATCCCTTGGAAAATGTTCAGGTGATCGGTTATTGGTGAACCATCATTATACCTCAATGACATTAATTGCTTGAACAAGAACAACTTATTATTTCCCGTCTTTCTTGCATACAACTTCTCAAGTTTGGTCCAAAGAGAGCGAGCATGAGTCATCGAGCTCACATGATTCAAAATATTATCATCCACCCATTGACGAATATAACCACAAACTTGTCTATGCAACAACATCCATTCTTCATCACTCTTTCCATTGGGTTTTTAATAAGAGAAAATCGGTAAGTGAAAACCTTTCACATCAAGCAAATCTTCCATTTTTCCTTTCCAAACATTATAATTGGAACCATTCAAACTCACCATCCTAGATGTGTTTGTCTCCATCATTACACAAATCAAACCACAACTATAAATACCACTTGTTGGGAGGAAATCCACAAACGCAACAGAATAAACCAACAACACAATCTCTCCCAAATACCAAATGCAACGACAATAAATGAAACACATAAAATAGCATAACAAGATTTTAGCATGGAAAAACCTCTGTTAACTAGGAGTAAAAGACCACGGGACCAGTAGGTCACTTAAATCCTCCACTATTATCAATTAATGGATACAAGCAAGGTTCTCTCTAACACTAGTTAGAGGCATACATAAACATCATCAAGATTTGTAATTAATCTTGGAATACAACAATAATCAAGAGAAACAAAACAACCCAAAAACACCAAGAAATTCATACCTCAAAGATGGAATCGACACACCATCTTAGAAAGCTCTGAATCCAATGAAAATCGCTCAAAATGTGATCCTATGAGGCATGAACTTTGTGTCAAAATTTCAGGACAATTCGACCGTTGGATTTTGTGCAATCTCCGATTTAGTGGAACTACTCTGTGCTGGAATAGAGCTGCGAGATTTCACTCGTCTCTCTACTTTTCTTGTTGTTTTCCACACATAGTGGATAAAATTAACCTAATTCTCTTTGTTGGGAAATAATAAAGGCATATAAACAAATTAGCCACTAAACCATGTCAATTTGGGCCTCTCCAAATAGGAGGGATAGCCCAATAGGGACCCGAACTCATGATAGGCTCAGAGAAATGTCACCTATATCTGGAGTGTGTTAACCCAAGAAAGGAAATCCACTTTTAATAGTAAAAGTACACATTGGTATTTGATTATAAATCCCTGTATAATATATACCTAAAATAATATCATACAAGAGTTTGATTGGTACTGACACCATCATAACTGCCTAATAGCATAATTTACAATCTTGACCAATACTAAAACATAATACAAACTATGGTACAAGACATGGCAATCATACTAAAATACTAATATCAAATACAATATCCTTCATTGTACAAAGATAATACACAACGGAAAAACTAATACTAAGTTCCTCTTAAAACATCCAAGCATAACTCCACTTATAAATCAAATCTGCAAAAGAAACTTGAAAAGCAACAACAATAGTGGGGTGAGATACCAACATCTCAGTGAGTTCCCTATATTATAGATTCTTTCGGCTCTACAAGGTTCTAGAAAATCCTACTCAAGTCGGGGGGGGGGGGAGGACCAAGACTTTAAGTTCATAATCTCACACTCATATGGAAAAATGCTTTGAGTTCACTAACTTGATAGTATCACTAATCCGGAAACCAAATGAAGGTATCATTTATTCCCATCATCTTCTACGTCTAGAAGTCGGCACGAGTCATGAATCCTTGTAATTTACTTGACATACAAAATAGATTCGGATTCTAAGCTTTTGCTCCTAGAATCTTCATTTCACATGGCTTGTAACCATCACAAGTCTCTTTACCATATAGGCTCCATTCGTACTAAACGCGGGAATTAAACCTGCCAAGTAATCATGCGCACATTCATAGGATCCCTTTTCTCATGAATTGGCATTCTCAGGAAAACAGTTCCGATTAAGTGATTTCACAAATAATGTGTCTAATGGATTCATATTCTAAAGGACAAGTCATCAACCTTATGAATCGTCACTTCACGTGGGCCATAAAAAACCAGAAGTCTCTACTCATAGGTTCCATACACGTAAGTAACACAAAGGTAATATGAATGTATACGACATTTGCAAGGCCACATCGCATTAACATAAATACTACACACCCAAAGGGTTCATGGATGTTCCATATAGTGTTCCTCACCACTAGAACATTACTCGACAAAGATACACATCTATGTACCGAACGTCCGAATATCACCATCTAGTTTATATCATTTCCTAGATACATCTCTAAGTCTCATTTCCATGTCATATTAAGGTTTCCTCACAATACCCTAATCTACATGTTTTTACGATTCACGAGTTACATTTTACATAATCGACATAACATAAATAAATAATTTTCACATAAAAAGTAATATTTTCTCTTACCATGGGATATAACATCATTTCATCTTTCTATTGATATAAAGTTTACCTCAATCAGACACCCGAGTAAACAATTTTGAATTTTTAAAGAAACTATTTTTTCCAAAACTTAGAGTGGTAACTGGTTAACCAAGTCATTTTCTCGTTAAAACATCAATTTTTACACGCGTTAACCAGTTAACTGTTAGGTGGTTACCGGTTAACACTGAACTAGAAGCCCAAAACTTGTGCTTTTCTCACATAAAAACCAGTATAAAACCATTTGCAACTCATTGGAACACATTAGTAATTTTTCTAGATCATTTCTATAACACCCAAAATACTCCCCATGAATTAATTTAAAATCAGAGTAATTAATTATAAAAATTCGAGTGTTACATACAACAAATAACGGCTTAAACTGATACGTAGTATAAATGTTTCACTTGCAGCGGAAAATCAAAAGAAACATAAAATAAATAGTTAATATTTTAATTGATGTATGCAATATGTTAACATGAGGTAATATTATTGAACACTTGTATATCAATTAAGAGGTGAGTTTTGATATACCTTACTTTTGTGTCCAAGTCTTGAAAACTTATGATCATTTGCATATGGAGCTTGATTCACACAAACTCATTTCCATTGATGATGCATATCCTTGTACTTGACCTCTTTGAAAGCTTGTGACTTTTTGCAATCGCGGAACGGACTCGAACCATCACGGGTTACACTTCCTTAAATTAGTTACAACAATGCCATAATTGCTCTATCACACACTCGTCCAAAGTACATCTTGTTATCACGTTCTTGTATCGCAATGTTAACAATGTTTTCCATACCATGTTCACTTCACCTTCTGTGGTAATCCTAACAAATTCAAACATAAATTCATCTTATTAGAGTTCTTCTGAATCTAAGGTGCTTACTCTATCACTTAACATAACTTCTCCCAGTATAAATCACAACACTATCTATTGCTAATGAAATTCATTATTTCTTCGACATAATGTCTTATATTATTCCTTGGGTGATTTAGCATTTCCAAATTAATCTCTTACTGAATACAATATCCTGATGTATTTATCCTGAACTTGGTCTACTCCTTCATAATCGAATATACAACATTAATCTTATACTCTTCGTCTGGGGTATACATGTCTTACTTGAAACGTGTAATAACATCTTTGTGTTTCTCTTCACGCTCCACTACTACTTTAGGTTCCCTTAAGAAAATGAACGTTCTTAACTTGTAACTTCTATCCATCAGTATGATGTTATCCAAATATATTCCTTGAAGTACGACTCGTTCATCTAAGATGCCATAGTGACCGCAGAATTGAAACACTAACAAATATCTCACTCCCGGACTTTATGTCACACGTTCCACAAAACGTCTTCTCTTTTCATGGAATGAAATTTTTAAAAATTCTTGTCCATGCCAATGGTCAATCTAGCTCTACCAGTGACATTACATATTCCTTGATACTTTGACCACTCACTCGATAGAGGTCTTTAACCTTCAGATTTCATCCATTCCAAAGGATTGCTCGAACAATACATTACTCTGTAACTCCATGTTACAGGAAGTATAACTTCTACAAAGACCTCAATTGAGCTAACCAAAACTCCTCTATGCTAACTCTTGACTTGAGCCTACTCTCACGACAGAAGTTCTGACAACACTTAGAAGTCTTCATGGTTGCTCAACCATGATTTTACCTATCACATGCATAGGTTGATCATACCCAATACTACATAATATGATATTAAGAGTCATGCTGGCAAGACACATTTAAGAGGTAGGAAAGATTTACTTATGATGTTTCAAGGCTAGGTCGATGATACGACCTCTCCTGATACCAACTATAAAACCATGTATAATATATACCTAGAATAATATCATACAAGAGTTTGATTGGTACTGACACCATCATAAGTGCCTAATAGCATGATTTATATTCTTGCATACATTCATATGAGCCTTTTGCTCATTCATATGAGCCTTTTGCTCATGAATTGACATTCTCATGGAAACGGTTCCCATTACGTGATTTCACAAATAATGTATCTAATGGATTTAGATTCTAAGGGACATATCATCAACCTTACGAATTGTCACTTCAAGTGGGTCATAAACCACCACAAGTCTCTATTCGTAGGTTCGATACACATAAGTAACACAAAGGTAACGCAAATATATATATGACATTCGCAAGGCCGCATCGCCTTAACATAAATACTACACACCCAAAGGGTTCATGCATGTTCCATATAGTGTTCCTCACCACTAGACCATTACTCGAATAAGATACACATCTATGTATCGAACGTCCAAATATCGCCATCTAGTTTCTATCATTTCCTAGATACATCTCTAGGTCTCATTTCCATGTCATATTAAGGCTTCCTCACAATACCCTAATATGCATATTTTTACGGTTCACAAGTTACATTTTACATAATCGGCATTTTAATCAACATAAATAAATAACTTCCACATCAAAAGTAATATTTTCTCTTACCATGGGATAAAACATCATTTTAACTTTCTATCGATATAAAGATTGCCTCAATCGGACACCCGAGTAAAAAGTTATGAATTTTTAAAGAAAATATTTTTTCCAAAACTTACAGTGGTAACCGGCTAACCATTAGGCGGTAACTGGTTAACCAAGTCATTTTCACGTTAAAACATTACACGCTTTAATCGGTTAACCATTAGGTGGTAACCGGTTAACACTGAACCAGAAGCCAAAAAACCTGCGTTTTTCTCACATAAAAACTAGTATAAAACCATTTGAAACTCATTGGAACACATTAGCAATTTCTCTATATCATTTTCACATATACTATGATACACTCATGCATTTAATCAGCACTTCAACCGTTATAAATTCATCGATTAGCAATTTATCATGTTTTCATGAAAATTCTAACATAAGTTTTCAACATCAAATTTCTAGAATCTAAATCTTCTAACTAGACCCTACCTTGCAAATGAAGAGGAGGTTGAATAAGATGAAGATGGTGAAGATTGAATGATGATCCAAGGATTTTCCTTCCACTTCTTGCTTGTTCTTCTTTATCCCCTTGTCTTGCTCTTTCTCTCCTTCTCATAACTTGTTTCTAGGTTTGGGTAATATGAAACAAACGAAATATTATACTGATATAGCTTTTAGTTAGTAACCTAACTGGTCCGAAATTAAGGATAAATGTCTCTGAGTCACTCATTTAATAAAACCTCTGAGTCGGATATTATTAACTAATTAATTTGGATTCGTCAGCTGCTCTAATTATTTTAATAAAAAACTCTCATAGCACATCAGAACCTTATTAATCTTAATTAATTTTATCTAGAGCATTAAATAAATTTACAGGGCATTATATTGATGAACTCTTCTAGTTCAATGCCCTTTTTCTTAATACTACCCGTGAATTTCTATTTAGGACTCCCCCTAAATATGTTATCCTTATCACTTTCTTTCAACCATTATCCCTAGTGTAGGACAAATACAAAATAGTTTGAATGATGAAACTATTACAACTCAAATAACAAACTATTTTCCTTTGTATAAGAATGATTCAAACGAATAGAGTTTCGTAAGTTAAATATACGAAAACACAAAGACTTAACAACTAAAGGTTTGATTCTTCTTCATGGAAAACTCCTTTTTAAATAGCAAAATATTGAATTGCATTTAGCGTTAGGTTTTAAAATACTTGCGGCTGAATAAACATATAAAAATGAACTTCGAAATATGATTTAATTTGATTTGCAATCAATAATAAATTAAATCTCAATCAATATGATTTTGTCTTGTTGACTGGTCTTTAGAGGAATATTTCCTTAATCTTAAAAGTACATAAACATTCACCAAATAAGGAAATAAATTAGGCGCGAGATTCTGCTATTACGCAACTGATATCTGAGACAGAATGTTCTACAATGTATGTGACATCTTGTTCAACATCTTTGTCTCCTGTTTTGAGCGCCATAGAGACCAAAGTCTTAACATAATGTCACGTCATCTTATATCTTATATTACATATTGTCTATAAAAACATGTCAATCACTTGTAATAACAGTTTGTTTTCCTTAATGGACCACGGAGATCTATGTCAAACAATCACCAAACTTTGAGATCAAAGGGCAAGAAAAGAAGATGTACATATTTAAAAATGATTTATATAGAGTGAAGCACGCCCTAGAGCATGACACAAGAGGATTGACAACTTTCTCATCCATTGAAATTCAACAAATGCATATCATAACATGAAGTTTAAGTAAAGGGTAAAGGGTTCAAATGGGTAGGATCACATCATTTTATTGGCTCATAGATATCCGTGTAATACAAGGCCAGAGGCCACAGTGCACTAGTTCGATAGACCCTGGTCCGAAATAATGAAATAAGTGTACATAACCTACCCGCAACAATCTCTAATAAATCCTTGTCAGCTTTATTTTTACTTCATTCTCAAATATCCATCACTTCTTTTGTCCTCGTAGCATTCATTTTATTTTAGTATACATGTACTATGATGTTTCATTACTCTCTAACCAACTTCACACCTACTCAATAATAATCACTCTTTTTACAATCTCACACATTTTACCTTGCATGTACTAATTGTAGTGTGTTACATTTTGTATATAAAGATCACACATTAATTATAGAATGGTACGAAAAGCAGTGTTTTGTTTTTGTTTGACATCGTTTCTTGAATGATGTAATTGAATTTCACCTACTCTTATGCCAATTTAGACTTTTGTGAACTAAAGCAAATCAAGTTTGTCTCTTTGTATCATTATTGTTGTTGTTGTTTCACTTTCCTATTCTATAATATAACAAGAAACACGTTTATCTGTCAACTTTTCCCACAGAGAAATTTTGGTGATCATGGAGAATGAAGTGATGATGATCAGTGAAGTCAACGATTCACCTTCTCATGTTCTTCTCATTTCTGCTGGTGCCAGCCACACTGTGGCACTTCTCTGTAAGCACTGATTTTTCAGCTTTTTTTTTTTGTCAAAAGAAGTGTTTTGGTAGTGGAAACATTGATGTTTTATCTCTTTCATGTCTTTAAGGTTTTGGTTTTTATGTTTGTTTGAATTTTGATTTGAGTTTTGATTCGTTTTAATAGCTGGAAATATTGTTTGTTCTTGGGGGCGAGGAGAGGACGGGCAGTTAGGCCATGGTGATACTGATGATAGACTCTTACCGACGAAACTGAGTGCGTTTGATGGAGAAGAGATTTTATCTGTTACTTGTGGAGCTGATTATACGGTGGCGCGTTCCGATTCTGACAAGAATGTATATAGTTGGGGATGGTCTGGCCTTCACCTTAACTATATTTGGCTAGTGTGTTTTTCTTCCATGTGATGTTTTTTCTTTGCAGGGGTGATTTTGGAAGATTAGGTCATGGTGATCATAGTGACTTGTTCATTCCTCATCCCATTAGAGCATTACAGGGTTTAAAGATAAAGCAAATTGCTTGTGGGGACTGTCATTGTTTGGCAGTTACTATGGAAAGCAAGGTGTTAAGGTTTGTGGTTTGTTGTGCATATTTTTATGTCGTTTATTTGCTTGTTTGAATACTTTCTTTCATTCATTGTATTTCTCTGCTGTGATGGTTAAAGTTGGGGGCGTAATCAAAATGGCGAACTTGGACTTGGTACTACGGAGGACTCTCTTGTGCCACAACAAATTCTAGCATTTGAGGTTCTTTTTTCAGAGCTGAATCTTGGTTATCTACTTATCTATTATGATCATTATTCGGTGAATTCTAACTACGACGCGTGATTTTTTTGTCTGTTATAGGGAATACGTATCAAAATGGTTGCTGCTGGTGCTGAACATAGTGTGGCAATTACTGAAGACGGAGATTTGTATGGATGGGGATGGGGACGATACGGAAACTTGGGATTAGGAGACACAAACGATCGCTTGATTCCCGAGAAAGTGAACACTGATGTATGTTTATAGTTTAGAAGAGTTAAAGGGACACGGAATGTTAATGTAGTCCCGACCAAGTGGGTTGGCGTGGCAGAATAGAGGATTTCTGATATCATAAATGTCCATTTTGTAGGGTGACAAGATTGGCATGGTTGCTTGTGGCTGGAGGCATACAATATCGGTTTCGTCCTCTGGCGGATTATACACGCATGGATGGAGTAAATATGGTCAGCTTGGACATGGAGATTTCAAAGACCATCTCGTGCCTCGTAAGGTTCAAGCATTGAGTGATAAGTTCATTTCTCAGGTAGTCCTTCAAATTTATGCAGAGTTGGAAACAATTAGTCTTTCTTACTATTTATACTTTATAGTCTGAGCTTCAAATTCGACGTGTGAATCGATACCGTGAAAACATAGGAAACCAAACTTTATGTGCATTTATTTCAGGTATCAGGTGGATGGAGGCATAGTATGGCACTCACATCTAGCGGACAACTTTTCGGCTGGGGTTGGAATAAGGTGAATAGTTTACGACATTTTTTGCATGTGTTTAAATATGCACTTGAAATTATTTTAGCAATGTGTTTGGTAAATTTGAAACTTGTTTCTCTTTTCTATTTTAGTTTGGACAGATTGGAATTGGTAACAATTTTGATTGCTGCTCTCCCGTGCTAGTGAACTTTCCTCATGCTCAGGTTGTTTAAACTTCTAGAATCTTCTACCCTTCTATCACGATCGCTATTTCTTATCTCTGCAAAATTTTGTTTGGCTTGGTAGAAAGTAGTTCAGATCTCATGTGGATGGAGACACACCGTTGCTGTCACTAATCGTGCAAATGTATATTCTTGGGGAAGAGGTGCGAGTGGACAACTTGGGCATGGAGACACCATAGATCGGTAACTTCATATGCAAGAAAACATAATTGTTACAATTCATTACAAGGCTTGAATATGAATGTTAGCTCTTTCGGATTTACAGGAATGTTCCAATGATTATTGATGCCTTTAGCGCTGATGGATGTAGCGGAAAACGCATAGAATCGTCAAAGTATCCATCATCAGGTGCTCAGATCAAACTGATTTGTGATTTTTGTTCCTTTTATGTAGCCGTTGTCAATTTATACTATATCACGGTTTAATTTAGAATCGAGTTTTTCTTTAACAGGGAAATCATTTGCATCCTTATCAGAGAGATATGCAGTTGTTCCAAATGAAACTGTAAGAATCTATGTACTTCATTTAAAACTAAAGATTATTTTTACATTATATGTAACTTATGAAAGGTTGTGATAATGTGTGTTAAGTTGGCAAGGTCATTTGACATTATCTTTGAGCTTATATATGGTTGGTGGCTTGGCACATATTTGATGTTTGATTAATTAATTTATACACAAAAACAGCTTTTCAATAGTATAAACTCTTGTTAACATCAATAAGTTGGAATGATTTGGCAGGCCTTAGGATCACAAGGCACTATTTCTGATAAGGGAAAAAAGTTTGATTTTGATGTGAGTGTCCCTGAAATTGATGTCTCATTTGATGGTAGCCCAACAATGATGTAGGAGACCAACAGACACAAGGAATATTATATGCATAATAATAGTGCATGTATTTTTTGTTATGATTATTTCTTATGTGATCAATGACTTGTAATATTTTGGGTATGCATATGCTATATATTTGTTGTAACAAAATATTAGTAGTTATTATACATAGGATAGATGGTTACCATGTCATATCTTCAATGGAACTCCATTTTGCTCCATCTTCACTTTGATTTCTAGAAAGAAAAAAAAAGTTTATCTTCTTCTATTATATCATTTGTTGACCACTCAAGAATGTTTTCGCTCGTTCTCTTAAGGACAGTTCATAGCATCACATAGAAATTTCCTGAAGCACTTTGAAGGATCCATAGAAGTGTTTAGAGAGTTTGGTGTAAGAGGTATCAATGGTTGTTTTCTGGCGATATACAAAAGGAACCTTCATCAAATGTGATGTCACAGTGATGTTGGTCAACAAAATGTTTCATGGCAGTATCTTGGCTCATAGTTTGATGATAAGTTGATGTTTCTTAGCTAATATGGAATCAACAACCTCCATGTAGTTTACAGACAGTGTCAAAAAATAGTAATGTTACTTTACGAACAGTAAAAGGTGAGAATTGGGCCGCCAAATGAATATCCTTAGATTTTACACTATAGGTTTCGATCTAGATGAGGGTGAATAAATCACAAATTTTACAACAAAAATGTGGCTAAAAATATGTTTTCAAAAAGTAGTGCAGTGGAAAAAACTACAAATCAATTAAATACAATGATATTCGTAACTTGTATATCCAATGAACCAAAACACACTTAAAACACGCACAAATAATTTATCGAACACTTGGTGTGCAATTGATATCTATTGAAAATTTAATTTATTTTGTTGATGTTAAAAGCCAATCACAATAAAAAATGATTATGATTATATCAACAACAACACTTTTAAAGATAATCGAAAAACAATTTCCAATCGAAACAATCAAATGATGATGAACTCGATAAATTGCGAAAACAACAAATAAAGAAATAAAGAGATGATAGAGAGAGACCAAGATTTGTATAGGCAGTTCCCCAATCGACCTCGCTATGAGTACGTCCGCCTCAATTCAAAATCGAATTGCAAAAATATTTATACAAGAGATGAAGAATGCAAACCCAAAAATCCTATTGTTTTGTGTTGGTTCTTCCATCTTTAAACCCTTTATCAAAGCTTCATTAAGTGACCAACAATGCATCTTCAATCCATTGATTGTACCAAGCTCCCAAATTGTTGAAAACCCAAGATTCCCGAACACAATTCACCGTCTCGCGCTACTCTCTCGCAAGGAACCATCTTGGACTAAGGTCTTCACTCGGTCGAATATGTGTTGATGTGATCTTGTCCAAAACATTCAAATCAAACTTGATCTTAAAGGAAAATTTCATCTTGATTTTTGTCATACCCTAATTTTTCCCCCTAAAATTTTTCATATTTCATTGCATATAAACAAGATCACGCACTGGTTCGTCTATCATTTTTTGTCACATGTTTATACCTCACAGAGGATCATTGTTACTTTTGTTTGTTTATGTTTACTAACCATTAATTAAAATACAAAAATATTTTGTTTTCTTTTACTAACATTTCCAGGGAAAGAAAAAGTTAAAAATACCAAAAATCGCAGACCCACAGTCCGAATGAGTTTCACTGATAAAAATTTGAAGTGATCCGCAAACAATTCAAATTATTTCTCAAGTTTTAATTGATTTATTCAAGGAATTCCAAGGTTCATGTGTTTATTCTCATACCTTCGTCGACGCGCAAGAGAATCGAGCCGGAACCACAGTAGTGCAAAGAAAAGCTAATATTTTCATGTTTTGTACTGAGTAACCGGTTAAAGCTCTGGTAGTAACCGGTTACCAGCGTGCGATTTTGAAAAATGACAGCAAAATTCAAATTTTGTGATTTTGGAACCAATTTCATTTTGATCACACGTGGAATATTCTATGCCATCTCCATTTAATTCTCATACATCATCAAAATTAATTCCCACTATGCACCTTCATTAATCACCACTCTTTTAATAATTTCTTCCAAATTTAATTTTCAAGCCTAATTTTGATCTTCCAAGCCTAATTTCATTCCACCGAATTTCCATACCTACACTCTTTAAATAGATGTTTCATTTCATTCATTTTCTCAAGCTTTAGAGAGCCAAAAATCTCTTGCAAAATATACTCCCAACTACCAAAATTCACCAAAGCTCAATTTCTTCTTTTGAAATTTATAAATAATTTGCATTGAATTCTTGAATAACTTTGAGCTAAACCTTCATCCTTTTCATTTTTCTTCATCAATTTCAGTAGATCAAGCTTTTTGTTTTTGGTAATTCATCTTCCTCCATTATTACACTTTCATCTTCATCATCCACAATATAGATCCTTATTGATCTTGGGGTATGATCCTTTGGATCTTGTGTTACATTTTGATTCTGGTTTTTGCTATGTTTTAACTCTAAACTTCGTGCAAATTCAGATTTATGATCTCAAGGTGTTTGAAAAATGTTTTGAAAGGGGATCATAATGAATTTTGTCTATTTTTCTGCTACTGCGTGCAGAGTAACCAGTTACCAGCCTAGTAGTGACGGGTTACTCAGTGTTAATTTTTCCAGAAACTGCATTTTTGAACTAAGTAACTGGTTACCGGCCTGGTAGTAACCGGTTACTCTGAAGCAGAATTGAGTTTTTCCCTTGCTTTTGGGGCTGTTTTGGTTCCTTTTGCCTCCTATTCACCTCTCTTCTTATTTTTACCCTGTGAGAGATTTTTGGGGCTAATTTCTCTTTAATTTCAATGGACTTTGCGTGTAGATTAGAGGAGATAATGTTCATTAGTTCAGATCGATCTATAAGTGAATTATTTAATTCACTTTATTTACTTTGAATTAGTGGTATATTTTCACACTTGAATCCACCAAAATGAGTGATTGAACTTAAAGATGAAAAAATATCATAAGTGTAACTCAATTTGGTATTCATCTTTATTTTTATGCGGCTTTACGTTTGGATGACGATTTACATATTGTTTATCTCGCATGTATTAGCAATAATATCATTAACCTTAATTGGTTTTGTCCGACCTCATTTGTAGGATAATTACTCCGTAAAGTACTCGTCGATTGCTTAATATAGACCTAAATGTGTCCCTACATCGGAATATAATTGGATACTTTCACTTTCGTGGACCGGACCTCGTGTTGGTCGCGTCATCCCAATGTTGGTTAATCATTTGCATTAGATCCACGACTTTTGAAGTTTGATGCGTAGTTGCTTTGGATATCCCAATCTTCTTTCATGTTTCATCGAATTTGAGTCTAATTGCATCGATTAATCACTATAGTGTAAGATACTAAGGGGAATCAGTTGCCTATTTTATTTTTGGCATTAAATGTCTTGTTACTCTTTTGGTTGTGGATGATTAAGTTTACCATACCATTATTATGTACATATTATTATTACTATTACTAAATTACTATTTTGCTCTCCTTCTCTCACCTTATCCTCTTTAATTTCCTTCTCGCTCTCTTATCTCTTTATTTTATTATGCTTTATCATTCATTATCATGTTTATGTTTATGTTTATGTTTATGTTTATGTATCCTTGTGTTTTTTTCCTTTGTCCATTTGGACACAAAAATATTAATAAAAGATTAAACCTTTAAAAACTTGTGATCTTGATCTTGAACTATGGTTACTATCCTTAGCATTGGAATTTGAGTTTTGGACTTAGATCCTAGGATACTTTTCTTTTGCTTTGATCATCATGGAGTTGGTACTTTAGCCTTTATTTGGCCATTTGGAAGTATCTTCAAGTTTGGTAAGATCTTTCCTCCTTTATCTCTTTTATTTTCTTTTTTTAGGATAGCATCTTCATCTCCCCCACTTCTTCAATTTTCAAAACATCCCATTTTTTTCAAAAGATTCTTGTTTTAAAAACCTTCACCTCTTTAATAAATAAAACATTGACTTTTTGTCAAGTGGTTTTTACTTCTTGTTTTCTTAAATAAATGTCAATGAACTTAATCATTTTGACTTCAATTCAAAAATAAAAAGAACCAAACTCATTCAAGTGGTTTTGTACATTTGTGCACTTCTTTTTTTCTTCACTTCTTAAAATCAATCAAAACCAACAAATTTTTACTATTTATACCACGAACTACGAGGTTTTGATTTTACATTGTACTTTGTGGGTACGTAGGCATGAGATGAAAGTCTCGTCAAACACAAAAACATTAAAAATTAATTCTTTTCTCATCCCCTCACTGTCATTTACAAACCAAAAGCAATAAATTTTTCAAAGGGCTCCCGTAGAGTACCACTGACATTTTGGGTGCTTAAAACCTTGCCATTTTGTAACCAACCTCCTTACTCTTTCTCTGCTTGTTTCTTTTAGCGTTTTGATTTTAGATTCATTAGGATTTATTCGCTCTTTTTTTCCTTTCCCTTTTGGAATAAAATAAAAGCGCGGTGGCGACTCTGTTTACCTCTAGTTAAGTAAATCAATAGCTTACACTCATGATTTTTACCGCTACAGAAAAATGGTGACTCTACTGGGGAGTAATCTCTAAGCGGGTTCGACCTACTTTGATTTATGTATTGCTTTGGTTTGATTTGTTTGTTATTGCTTGTTCTATTTTGGTTTGGTGATCCTCTATAAGTGAGATAGATCATGTCCTCGGATCTGAGTGAACTTATGGTAGGACAGTGATATATTCGAGAAGATTCACGGTGGAATAGTCTTATGCGATGTCAATCTGAGAATCACCACTCAGTTAGGCTCCTTTGGATTACTGATGTCATGGCGAGTAATCGTATCATGGAATTAATTTTCTGATTCGAGTTTATCATACTGAGGACCGTATAACCCTTAACACATCCAAGCAATTTTAGGAACATAGTGCGGAAGTTATCCAGGTGTAAACCTAGGGTGGTTATCACGCGATACTACACTCAGACGAAGTCCTCTTGAGGAAATTATCAGTTGGGGATTAATCCAACGTACCGATGATATCCGAAGGATGACTGCTAACTCCAGGAACATTTGTTAGAACCCTCTGGTTTTCTGTAGGTACAATGCATACAAACCTTAGTACATACCTTTGTGGGTTGGTTCTTATCCCTTGACTCCATGCTCGTGATCCGAACCTTTGAACCTGTGTGCTTTGTGTGATCTTGTTTGTGGTTGTTGCATCCATGTATTCATCATAAACACTATCACAACCATTTTCAAGGAAAACAATTCAGATTATTGCTAATATGGACAAAGAAAATATCCCTTTTGTCAAGATTTTTAATGAACATAATCGCAATGCTTCCCATGTTTGCTATAATCGAGTTGTTTCCCTGAAAATGGAAGTGAACATTGCATGTCATTACATTCTTGCATATACATGTATCCATTTGGATTGTATGGGAACTCATCCCATTTGTTTTATTCTTCAGTTATCTGCCACCCATCAAGTTGTTTCCTCAACACAATTACAGAACTAAAGCTACCGTTAGATTGAGAATGGAAAATCAAGAACAACACAACATGGAAGTCATAATGGAAATTGATGAGTTGAAGTCCAGTATGACCAGGCTCATTAAGATGATGCAAGTTTTGATTGCTAGAGGTGAACCACCTCAAAGGACTGTGATATTTGAAGTCTCAATTGTTGTTATTGATCATCCTCTGATTCAGCAACCAGCTTCTACTTGGCCATAATTTGGGTTACCTTCAGATTACGTATCAATATCTGTAACTACTCCAATGGTTGCTCCATCTATTTTGCCAGTCTTTTCATCTCCGACATTTGTCGAACCTCAACCTGTTGTGCATACTGTTGCTCAAGCTACTTATGAGAACTCTTCTTTTGTGTACCATGTTTTTGGTCCACAAGTTGAAATTCAAGGTGAACCGAGATACATGGATGAATTTAGAGAACAATGCTTGACTCTTGAGAAAAGGGTAATAGGTTTAGAAGGCAAATATGTCTTTGGTGCTGGTGCAATAAACATGTGTTTGGTTTCTAACTTGGTTATGCGTGATAAGTTCAAAATTCTTGAGTTTGAGAAATACAAGGGGCATACTTGTCCTAAAATCCATATGCTGATGTATTACGGCAAAATGGCTGCACATCTCAAGAACTACAAACTTCTTATTCACTATTTCTAAGATAGTTTGAGTGGTGCTTCTATGAAATGGTACATGGGACTTGAGAATAACCATATCCAGAGCTGGAAGGATTTATCTTATGCTTTCGTAAAGCGGTATAAGTACAATTTGGAGATGGCACCTGACCGCCGTCAACTTCAAAACATGTCTCAGAAAGAGAAAGAATCATTCAAAGAGTATGCCCAACGTTGGAGAGAACTAGTTGCTCAAGTGAAGCCACCTTTGGTCGAAAAAGAATTAACTGGTTTGTTCATGGACACTCTTCAACCATTCTTTTGGGAGAAGATGGTAGGAAGTGTTTCATCTGGTTTTGCTAACCTAGTCACTATTGGAAAAAGACTAGAAGAATGTATCAAGAAAGGTAAGATTACCAATGTTGAAGCTTTTAATGCTGCAAGAAAGTCTCATGTGAACTTTCAAAATAAAATAGATGGTGATGCTTATGTTGTTTCGAATGAAAGGAAACCTTATCACAAGAAACAACAATATGTTCAACCATATGTAGCTGCAGTTGTTCATGTTGTTAAGACTCAAGCTCAAGCTCCTCATCCTGTTGCTAGACAAAATCAGTAACACAATAGGCCAAACTTTGATCCTATCCTGATGACCTATACTGGTTTGTACCCTTGTTTTATTCAAAATGGTTGGATCACTATTAGGCCTCTGCCTCCTATTCCAGATCCTCTTCCAGCTAACTATAAAACGAATATTCACTGTGAGTTTCATCAAGGTGGAACTGGCCATGAATTGGAACACTGCTTTGCACTGAAGTCTAGAATGCAAGAGCTTGTGAGAAACAACATTCTTTCCTTTAAGGATACTAATCGTAATGTTATCACTAATCCTTTGCCAATTCATGGGAAGTGAATCCTCCAGACGACTTCAGCAAGTCAAATTATCTTTAAGGCCATAATTTCAGACATGATAACCCATCATTGTTGCTGATTGATCACTAGGCCATTATTTCTTTTTGTTTACAATTTTCTTCAATTTGTATTGACTTGTTTACTTTTAAAACTTTGTTCGTACTTTCATGTTGATTTTAATGAAATGAGAATTGCAATATTTTGATTTATTTACTGTTTGCATATTTATGCTTATATTTCCTGTTCATTTTCTTTTATCAAGCTTTTACAATGATTAGAGGGAGGATGATGAAAGCAAAATACTCATAATTGTTGTTGGTATGCTTTCGATTAAAACTTAGCTGATGATGTACATGCATTATTTCAAATCCTAAACACTGGAGAAATAAGGAAGTTAATCTCTTGTCAACCCTTTTGAGCCTTGAATTTAGAGTTTCTTTCTATACGAAAAACCGTAATTTTAACCCGGGGATGGGTAGTTTTCAATTAATTCAAATGTGCATTTAAATACAAGAGAATCATTCAAGATACCTTTCAATAAAGGTTGCAATCTCAAGCTTTCCTTCGCACACATCAAAGAGTATCTGAGATGTCTTTCAATTCAAAGGCCAATGATGGTTCACCGTAATCATTAAGCCAGGCAGTCACTATCTTTCAAAAATATGATGATAAAAAATGAAAATCAAAGTTTTCTAAGTCAAAACCTATGAAGGAGACTTAGGCAAAAACTGGGGCATCCTCCTGACTGTAAGTTCAAATAACACAGTTCAGGAAAAAGTTAGGGATAAAACAAAGAAATATCAATCAAGAGGTCGTCAAAATCCTCAACCAAAACAAGATGAGTTGACCGAAGTCCTCACCGGAAATAAAAAAAGGGAGAAGTGACTACTATTTCATAAATCCTTTGGCTTATGAACCATCTTCATTTGTGCAAATCCAAATCTCTTGAAACTGAGTGCATAAGTTGAATTAATTGAATGTAGGATTGGATATCATCACGAAGATTGGGTTGGGTACAAATAAACTTTGAGCCTATATCCTTTATTTCATAAACTGTGATCCAGACCACGTTACAACCTTCAAAAGACCTAATTAAATATAGGTTTCTTTGAAAAGCATACTATAGCAAGGTTGCGTAAACTGACTCCCAAGTTTGTTGCCAATCATTTGTTTCTTGACTTTGCTTTATCTTTCATATTTGTCTCAACCGTCATATTTTGACAATGTTTTCATTTACTTTACATCAATAAATTTCATTCCAAAAATGATTTTTGATTTCAAAATTTTGCATGAACTTTGAATTAAAAATACCATGTTTGTATAAACATTTTTTATTTGCAAACAAACTTTTCTTATCAAATGAATTTTCAAAATGATGAGAAGCTTGGTCAGTGATCCTATCAGGGGCAAGTTCCTTCCAGATCCTGTGGTTCAAGGTTTGTTTCTCAGTGCAAGTTATTCTCAGATTTGGTTAATCATAAGATTCTCTTCCAGTTTCATATTGGGTTTATTTTCTCAATATTCATTCCAAGAACTGAAGCCATAATCAGTTTATTTTCTCAATTGTCATTTCGAGAATTAAATTCATGATCATTTTCCCCAACATTAGTCAGAACTAAAGCCATTTTTAGTTTACTTTCATAAGGAATTTTAGTCTGGGGCAATCTTTATCAAGAATTCCCAAGCAGTTCTTCACAGTTTTCTCAAAAGAGTATCAACTTGATACAGTTTACCAGTGAGACAAAGATATATTCAAAGGCAACATCTCTAATCCACAAGAAGAATGGCAGTAATATATGTGTTGAGGAATCAGTCTTCCATCTTTCTCACTCCCTAAAAGAGTATAAACTTGTTGATTTCCACTCCCTAAATGAGAATAAACTTGTTAATCTTCACTCCCTTAAAAGAGTCTAAACTTGTTGTCAGCATTTCTCATACATTATGCATTTTACCAGGGTGCTTCATCCCCATTTTCATATACACTTACATGAAAGATTGCTTCATCCTTATTTGCATTACAAGTTTACTTTTACCTCCATTTCATATTCAATGCATTCAATAGTGTTTTAGTCCTCACATGCATTTTCCGAGGTCATGTTGTTTTCAACATCTTACCTTATGATCAAAGTCCAACTTACTTGGTGCTTACATTCGTGTCTATCTGATGTCTCTCTAAACCTTTTCTTCATATACTTGATGTTTTTCTCAGATTTTACACCTTTTTTCTGATTACTATTCTTGGATGTCCATAGTGAAGTCATCATTGTTTTTGATGTACTTTCCGGGACTTTTCTCACTTCATTCAATTGATATTCTTGGATGTTGTGATCACCTTTTTTCTGATTGTTATTCTCAGATGTCCATAGTGAAGTCATCATTGTTTTTGATGTACTTTCTAGGACTTTTCTCACTTCATTCAATTGCTATTCTTAGATGTTGTGATTCACATTTTTATCCGATTGCCATTCTTGGATGTCTATAGTGAGTTCATCATTATTTTTGATGTACTTTCTGGGACTTTTCTCACTTCATTCAATTTCTGTTCTGGATGTTGTGTTTCACCTTTTTATCTGATTTCCATTCTCTGATGTCCATAGTAAGGTCATCATTGTTTTTGGCGTACTTTCCGGGACTTTTCTCACTTCATTCAATTGTTATTCTTGGATGTTGTGATTAATATTTTTATCCGATTTCCATTCTCCGATGTCTATAGTGAGGTCATCATTATTTTTTATGTACTTTCCAGGACTTTTCTCACTTCATTTAGTTATATTATTGGATGTTGTGATCACCTTTTATCCTATTGACATTTTCGGATATCCCTAGTAAAGTCATTAATGTCATTCTTGAATGCTTCTGATGTACTTTTCAAGACTTTTAACACTTCATTCGGTGCCATTCTTGGATATTGTGATCCTTTCTGTCCAATTTCCATTCTTGGACATCTTTGCCTTAGCTGAGCCATGTTGTGGTCTTCAGCATGTGGTGTGTTGCTTTTCCCCATCAAAGTTTTATTCTCCTTATCTCCAGCATTTATTTTGTTTCTTGTGTTGTTTTGTTCCCCACACATTTCATATAATTTCATTTTATTCCATTTCATATCTTCTTATAGCCTCTTAGGGCCAAAAATTGGATTTTCTAATATTTAAGTCTCTTCCATCTTGTCGAAACGAAGATGTCAATCTTCATATCTCTGGATTGAAGAAACTTAAATAGGGGCATCTGTCATACCCTAATTCTCCCCCTAAGATTTTTCATATTTTCATTTACATCATTGTATACAAACATGATCACGCACTGGTTCGTCTATCCTTTTCGGTCACTGGTTTATACCTTACATGGGATCACCATTGATTTTGTTTATTTATGTTTACTAACCATTAATTAAAATAAAAAAAATATTTTGTTTTTTTTACTAACATTTTCAGGGGAAGAACAAGTTAAAAATACCAAAAATAGCAGTCACACAACTCGAATGAATTTCACTGATAAAAAGTCGAAGTTGATCCGCAAACAATTAAAATTTATCTGATCAAGGATTTCTCAAGTTTTAATTGATTTATTCAAGGATTTCCAAGGTTCATGTGTTTATTTACATGCCTTCTTCGACGCGCAAGAGAATTAAGCCGGAACCACACAGTGCAAAGAAAATTAACTATTTTTCATGTTTTGCACTGAGAAACCAGTTAACGCCCTGGTTGTAACTGGTTACCAGCGTGCAATTTTGAAAAATGGCAGCAAAATTCAAATTTTGTGATTTTGGCACCAATATCATTTTGATCACATGTGGAATATTCTAGACCATCTCCATTTAATTCCCATACATCAACAAAATTAATTCCCGCCATGAACTTTCATTAATCACCACTTTTTTTTTTATAATTCCCTCCAAATTTAATTTCCAAGCCTATTTTTGATCTTCCAAGCCTAATTCCATTTCACCAAATTTCCATGCCTAAACTCTTAAAATAGAGGCTTCATTTCATTCATTTTCTCAAGCTTTAGAGAGCCAAGAAACCTCTTGCAAAATATATCCCCAACTACAAAATTTACCAAAGCTCAATTTCTTATTTTGAAAGTTATCAAAAATTTACATTGAATTCTTGAATAATTTGGAGCTAAACCTTCATACTTTTTATTTTTCTTCATCAATTTCAGTAGATCAAGCTTGCTTGTGGAATAATATGGAGTTTGTTTTTGGTAATTCATCTTCCTCCATTGTTACACATTCATCTTCATCATCCACAATGTAGATCCTTGTTGATCTTGGTGTATGATCCTTTGGATCTTGTGTTACATTTTGATTGTTGGTTTTTGCTATGTTTTTACTCTAAAATTTGTGCAAATTCAGATCTATGATCTCAAGGTGTTTGAAAAATGTTTTGAAAGGGGATCATGCTGAATTTTGCCTATTTTTCTGCTACAACACGCAGAGTAACCGGTTACTAGCCTGGTAGTAACAGGTTGTTCAGGGTTAATTTTTCCAGAAACTGTATTTTTGAACTAAGTAACCGATTACCATCCTGGTAGTAACCGGTTACTCTGAAGCTGGATTAATTTTCCCCTTATTTTTGGGGTTGTTTTGGTTCCTTTTGTTTCCTCTTCACCTCTCTTCTTATTTTTACCTTGGGAGACATTTTTGGAACTTATTTCTCTTTAATTTCAATGGACTTTGGGTTTAGATTAGAGGAGGTAATTTTTATTAGTTCCAATTGATCTATAAGTGAATTATTTAATTCACTTTAGGTGCTTTGAATTATTGATATATTTTCACACTTGAATCCACCAAAATGAGCTATTGAGCTTAAAGATGAAAGAATATCATAAGTGTAACTCGATTTGGTATTCAACTTTAATTTTATGTGGCATTGCATTCAGATGGAGATTTACATATCGTTTATCTCACATGTATTAGCATTAATATCATTAACCTTAATTGGTTTTGGCCGACCTCATCTGTAGGACAATTACTCAATAATTGCTTAACATAGACCTAAATGTGTCCTTACTTCGAAATGAAAATCCAATTGAATACTTGTACTTTCGTAGACCGGACCTCGTGTTAGTCGCTGTAATACCTCAAAATTTGCCTTCATATTTATCCCCTTTACTGGTGTATCATTTCGCACTCATCTGCATTTCTCACCAGGCCATTAACATCATAGTAGTTCATTTCATTGTTTCATAAGGCATGTGATCAGGGCTCAAGGAAATTAGGGTTTCGTACCTTGTCCGTGTTTATTAGGGATTGAACTTGTGGAGAATAGTCATTGGTGCATCTAATCCAGTACTGAGGTGTTCAATCAGATTTTCTTGTAATAAGGGTGTTGGCTTTTCTTGACGTCTCATGTCGTATTCCTCATCATTTAATATCTCAAGGGAAGTTAGGAGTTTTTGTTCATAATTTTGAGGGGAACTTCACCAATGGAGGTCCAGTGTATTAAGGAGTGGTTTGGATCCAATTCGTTTATGGAGCAATAATGATTCAGGATTGTGAGAAGTTTTATTATGGCATCAAATTGCTTAGGAGTGGGGTATGTCAAAAGATTTGTTTCAAGCTAGGGGAGAATACACAGTTAGTGATCTATTTGGAAGATGTCATTCAAATTCAAGTACGAGCCGTCATTGTTTTCTTATCCATTTTCGGTCTAATTTAATCCAATAACAACTTTCAGGTTGTTTGTCAAAACCCGTTCAGGCTCATTTTTTGCTTAACCCGTTTCAAATCCAAACCATTGTTCTTATCCATTTTGCAAGACCCAATTTTATCCAAAAAAATTATTTTATACACACTTTAGGCCCATATTCGAAGGTCCGAAAGATTTTTCCGTTTAGAATCCATCTCATTAAATTTGTATCCAGTTTTAATCACCCAAATTATCCATAATAATTAACTGAATCACTTATTAGTATGGCCCATTATTAATTGCAACTAAATAAAAAGAGACAAATTAATGACAAAAATTCATATTTGGTATTTACAAAAACAAGTTCACCAAAACAGTTATGACAGTTGCAACCAAAAGAAAAATTCAGTTACACATAACTAAAGTATCAGCATATAACAGAAACAAAAAAAAAGGAGAAGAAAAAGGAGAGAAAAATCTGAAAAAAGGGAACTCTCTCAACTCCAATCACCCTCTGAATTCGATTATACTCTTCCATCACCTTCAACCAACTTGTTTTTTCAATCTTCATCAAGCTCCATCAATCTCCAGCAATTCTCCAAGCATTCTCCAACCTCTTCATCATCAATCGAATAGCACCTTTTGTTGTTCATCATCTTAAAAACCAGTGCTTTTTCTTTTTTGATTGTTATCACCATAACCCATCAAATATTTGAGCCCCTGCAGACAAGAATCACACTCAGCTGTGCAAGTTCATCAATAACCTCATCTTTTGCTTGCAAGATTCAGAACGCAACTGCAAGAATCAAATGGCAGAAGCAGAACTAAGACAGAGAAAGGAACCGGACTCGCATTAATGGTAGTCCGGGCCCAGGTGACAAAATGGAGTCACGGAGAGATGAAGAAGAATATGTGTGAGATAGAGCAGAAGAGGAGATTCGAGTTTACCGCTTCTTGAAACCCTCGGAATCCTCAATCTGGACAGCAACTTTCAATTCATTGGTACCAAACCTCCAAGAACACACGTGCACTGACAAATTCAGGACTTGCGAATTCATCATCAACAACGAAGGCCACGGTTCAGATTCGTCTCATCTCAATCAAGAAGAACAATTGTACCGCAACTTGTCTTCGACGACGATCTTCATCATCACCATCACAAAGCCTGCAATTCAATCTTCTGTAAGAACACTGTAACACTTCAGAAGCACTCCAACATTCACAAACTGCTGCCGCGACGAGCTTCATCAAGAACGCACGCATCGACGTCGCTACACATCTGTTTCAAACAACAACAACACAGATACGGAATTAAGATTGCAAGAAGGAGAAAAGTTGGATAGAATCATGATAATGATACAAACGGCGTAAGTGAAAAGGGGAAGAACAAGACAGATTCGTACCTGAAGGCATAGCGGTGCCGCCGCTACCATCACCACAATCGCGAGTGAGTTTCAATTTGGTTCTGCAGCATAGATATTTCGTCGGGGTTTGTTCTTCGTGGATTGATTGTTTTGTGCGGATGGCGAACGGAAATGAGATAACGAAGCAAGATCCGGAGGGGCTTTCTGCGGTTGATGACAAGAGAGACAGCATTTGACGGAGAGGCCAAGACGGAGTAGGAAGCCATAGCTACGGAGGCGCGATCGGGAAAGAGAGAGACTCCTCGGTGACGCCGGCTTGCAAGCTATGGAGTTTGGACTCCGAGTTTCGGAAGGTGAGACAGCGGTGGTAGTATAAAGGGTTTCGCCGGTGATGATGAGGAAGAAAGAAGAACGGCGGTGCTGTGAATATGAAGAAGAAGGATCCATTTCTTTTTTTATTTCATAAGCAGTTAGGGTTTCTTAAGCAAATTGGGGTTTGGGCTTGGATTTCCTATGAGATTTTCTCGGCACACCCCCAAATTCACTATCACACATCCTCTTTCTGCGCTGGGTATGTGTCAGTGGGCTTCAAACTGCTATGGGCCTCTGTTCGCACATCTTTATGCTGCTAATGCACCCCTCCCTGCGCCTATGGGAGACAGATTGGGCCTGGGGCCATTGTTTTGTGTTTTGCACCATGGAATCATTGATACACCACCAGATTTGGTGTTCCTGTTTAATTCTTGCAAGTTGGAAAATATTTTTAATTATTTTTTTTATTTGTATTGCTAATTAGAATGTTCATTAAAATGGTTTAATGTAATCTTTGTAATTTTTGTTAGGATACTCATTGGAATTATAATTAAATTCTTGATTAGATTTTAATTGTTTGGTATTTTGTTAATCGAAAGATATTAAAATGTTGTTTATTCATTAGGTTTTGTTAGAGTTCGAGTAGTTCTCAATTAGGCTTATATTAATATTGATTAGTTGTCCGATTAGATGTTAATCTTGGTTCATTATTACTATTGAGAGTGGTTTATTTCTACATATTTGTGAACTAACGTTGGATTAGAGTTCATAAGCTTGTTTTTGCTCGATATTGCATCGATTTCGATTTTGGTGAAAGCTTCACAAAGCCAATATGGAATATGGGCATTTATTTTGCTCATAGGAGACTTCAAGACCTTGCTTGGGGATTTTTTCGGATTTCTTTATGCGGAGAATCGTCACTTCAAACAAGTAAGTAATTTCAAGCCTCTTCGACTTTTATGCACCATTTTAGTCGTATGCGGTTTAGGACCATATAATTTAAGGTGCATCTGAGCCCTCCCACCTGAGGCATTGGATTTATTTGTGATTTTTAGTGATATGTATCGATTTCGGAGCTTAGGGATTAGGTTACGAACCATTAGGATCGATTCCTTTCACTTCCCCTTAAGATTCACACTTTTGTCCGTTTCGTAACATTTATTAAAAATTGTTTTAGGTGAGATAAAATTCTGGAAAAATTCATGAGTGACCCTCATCCTCTTAATTAATTTGTCATATTTTTTATTTCCAGATTTGGGTGGTTTTAATAATTAATTTGGATTTTAGTTCATAAGCTGTCCAAAAAAGGAAGGTTTTGGCATAAGGGACCGAAATCGATTTTTTCCCCATAGGTGTGAAACCTATTTTTTGTGTATGATTAAGCACTGTAATTTGTGACATTTTGATGCTAATTAGGCATTTTTTTCATAATTTTTAGATGCCCTTTTTGATCCACTTTGTGGAGTTGTTTGTGGGTGATCATGTTTTGTTACCTTGCTAGTCAAGGAATTGTTTTGGTACTTTGGTGCATAATTTTATGAAATCCTTTTGGACAATGTGAGATAATGACTTTATTATTCCAGGGATTTAATTTCATAATTTTTAAATGCTTTTTGCTATTTTTCCATGTCACCTAGATCCTAGGTTGATTCATGTGTGTATTTGCTCCATACCCTAAATGTTAAGAAGGCATTCATGCCATTTGCTTGGAATAATTTTTGGTAACTTTTAGGAGTTAATTATAGGTCATTTGTATGTCTTTAATTCCAGTTGTAGGCCACTTTTTGAACCATACTCATTTGGTTTGTTTTTGTGTTTCAAAGTGCATACTTATGTGAACTAGTTTAACTTAAATGGGTTGCTAATCTCTTCTCATGTTTAACTTGAATTATGTGGAAATCATTAATGCCTATTCATGCATTCTAATTGCATCTCATGCCTTGTATGCTACTGACCCATAATCATTTCATGCATATTCACATGCCATTCTTCCTTAGTTTGCATCATGTGTGATCTTATGCGATTTTTGTCCATTTCATCTCATATTTTCTTCTCATTGCTCCATATGCCTAAACCATGGCATCCATGATTGTATATTCATTCATGCACATCTTAATAAGCATTCACTACTGACTTTGATGTTCATTCCATGTATTAATTCATGTTTGTAAGCCATATGTCTTCATACTTCATCCATGAGCCTTAACTTGCATTTAGGTGAATTTAGGTGAACTTTTTGTACATAGTTTGACATAGTTTGACCTTGTGAGGTATCCTAGCATCCTTAGGAGCCTATATCATGTAGCTACTGACTTTAGAAGTCATGTAACCCTTAGGTACCTTCACCTTTAGACTTAGGTCTTATTTTGAATCCTAGTTCCATTCTAGGACGTTTATGGTACTTAATCGCTTTCATGCTTTGATTTTATTTTCAATATGCATTGTCATGCTAACTTTTGTTTTGTAGGGGGGGAAGATTGAGGTAAGCATTACTTCATTCCTATCTCTTATGCATCTTAATTGCGTTTGCCTTTGCACTTGTGCTTTGCTTTTAGGTTTTCCCTTTCTTTAGAGACAACTTAACTTCCTTAGGAAGTAGGTTAGTTTCTAAGCTCTCTTTTCTTATTTTCCTTTTTCTTTATTAGGATTAGAATACCTCACTAACCATTAGGATCACTTTGTAAATAAACAATTAGGATTGAGTCTTAGTTCCCATTAGATTTTTCCTTTTATCAACTTGAGTCATTCTCTTTCTCATCTCAAAAGAAAAGCAATAAAACACATAATGAAAACCGAACAATCTTGTACGACATGAGACTTTGTTGCGGAGTGTTTATACGCGTCCTGTTTCGGGGCGAGGTGTAAATACTTCCCGCGATGGATAGGTCTTAGTACAAGACAGTTCACAAACAAAATTCAAAACACTTCTTTTAAAAGACAAAAAACAAACAATAAGCGACTATCCTGCGGGAACTTCTCTTCTCATCTCATTCACTCACAACGCGAACTCGCGACGACTTGTCTCGCATGAAAGACGGTAAACGCACTCGTACCAGACGAGCCTGCAACACCTGAGCATAGACATACGCAGTTCCAGCATAAAAAACACAAACAAATAGTTCCCGCCTAGGTTAGGCGAACTACGTCGACTCTGATCCTCATTATCCCGATGAGGTACGTAGGCAGCGGGGTAGGGCCCGTTCGAGCACATTCTTTATTTTCCCTACATTTCCCCTTTTTATTCTCATTCTCTCATTTCAGTTTCGTTTCTCATTTCATTCCAGTTCCAGTTAGCGGTTTTATTCAGCAGCAGTTATATTTTCTCACCCTTTGAAACAAACAAGCAAGCGTGGATCCCGTCGGGTACGACGGACGGATTGGGGTGCTAATACCTTCTCAATTCGTAACTGACTCCCGAACTCAGATCTTTGGTTCGCAGGACCTCGTCCTTTCCTTCTTCCTCAGGTTTGTGCAACATTACCTTTCCCATTCTTTTGGGATAAAAATGTCTGGCTGGCGACTCTAACCTTTTCGCGCCACTTTCGCGTTTGTACTAGGATGAAAATCCCGGGAGCGACAGCTGGCGACTCTGCTGGGGACAACCTGATTCTTCCGGTTTCCCTTGTAGAGTCAATCCTAGCGCCTGTTTGGTTTTGTTTCTTTGGGTGTATATATGTTGTTGCTGAGTGCTTTAGTTTAGCTTTACTGTTTTATTTACAGCTTTACTTTATCGCATTTATTTACCGCTTTCAGTATTTTATTTTCCATGCATCATATTATACTGGACTGTCTGGCTGTGCTGGTTTTCATTTTTTCTGTGGGTGGGAGTTACTGTGAGATAAGCCAAATACCCGGCTTGAGTGCACCATAGGATTAGCGTGGACAGACATTGTACTCTTATGGTATCTCACCATGATGGGTGGCGATGTGTTCCACACCCAGATTGCGACCGTCTTGGAACTATTCTGTGTGGGGATTACCTCACTTCAGGGTACGACCTTGATAGTTATGTGCATCTGGTGACCGATCTTCGAGGACCTTAATGGAAACACCCCTCTCCAGTGATGACAGTGGCAGACCACATTTGTTGGCAAACCCACTCGCATCCGAGGGTCCATTGGGAACTCGCATAGGATGGCCTGGTTCTTTCACAGGAATTCAGTTAAAGCAAAACTGTTCGTATGACTATAGTATTGTACCCTTCGGGATGAATGTACTATTGTTTCTCGATTCAGTGCTTGAAGCTGGAAACTTGTGAGGGATGCTTGTTTTTTCCGGACTCAACTGAGACCTCCCTGAGTAGTACATAATGCCAAACCGATTCCCTGATTTGGTCATGAGCCATTTCTCGAAAATGGTGAACGTATTATTGCTATTCGGCTTTGAGAGTCCGTGATGTTGACCCGAGTAGCACACCCGTGAGATTGGGAGGGGTTTACAGGTTTGCAGGAACCCTAAACTTCAACATACCCGCTTTGCCAGTGTTGTTTTATGATATTATCTGGTGGTATATGGTTCTTTGATTCTGAGATTCGGGATTTCTATTCAGAGAAATTGTTACTGTGATTACCATGGTGACCCTGATATTGTGACTGTTATTATGACTCTCCACAGACACTTGGCTTATTGTTCAGCTTCAACACCATCAGTGACTGTTCAATTATGTGATCCAGTTCTACAGTTATTGGGTTCTCAGTTATGGGGTTCTGTACAGAGATGGTGCTGCTATTATGGTTATATTCAGACAGTTGGTTCACTGCTCAACACCAACATCAGACCATTGATCACATGCCTGTTGCATACATGACATCATAGCATTTCTTCATACATGTTCAGTTATTTTCGAGGATCACATGTCTGAATCATGTTGTTGTATTTTTCTGTATCAAAACTTTAATCAAAGCAGATAGATTCCTCAGAAATAATTGAGCATGGCATTTGCATACATCCTTGCATTCTTGACAGGTGTTCAGAGACACATCCTTTTCCTGACTTGATTTCTCATCAAAATGGACAACTTGAATCACATTCATCAAGGTATATATTTGAAGCAACTCCGGGCTGAGGTAACTGAAAGGAAGACCCAGCTGAGGCCATTCAGGGCAGAAGTATAAGCTTTATTTCAGAATCAGAAACTGTTGAAAGAGGAAGTCAACCAGATGAAGACTCAGATAAGCCGGTTATGGAAATACTGAATGTGGTGTCAAGGAAACGAAGCTATTTTCATCCCTATTGAGGGGAACTACGCTGCTCTGATTCTCCATTGGTCAATGGAGATACGTAGGCAGGAGATCACCTGAGATCTTTCCGAGCAACCTTATATATTAACTTTATCAACCTATTCCCTCCAGATGTCGTTGTCAGCATCCAACCTCAGCTTCCCAAGAGAGTCTTAGGGCCAGAGAATACGGGTAAGGTCCAAAACAACTTGAGAAGAAGTTTGATCATATTCCGATGTCGTACGTGCAACAAGTTTCCTCATTTGCTCAGATTCAAGCTGGTTGAGCTAATTGCATCAGGATCATCTCCGAAAAAGCTTCCTTTGGGGTTTCAATGCCAAGTATGATTACCATTCTGGGGCACCTAGCCTCTTAATTGAAGATTGCAAGTCTTTTAGAGGCAAAGGTAAAAACAAGGTCGCGAATTTGATTGAGTAAACATCCAGACTACTGACTGCTGAAAGTCTCCGAGAGCAATAAGTCCAGACGGAGTCAAGTCTCCTCAATGACGGCAATGTTCAGCTTCTTTACTGCATTTCCATTTATAGTTTATATTGTTTGTTTAAACATTTGTATGCATGCGTGAAACTTATTTGTTTTTGAATGATAACCATAATAAAATGCACATGTTTTTCTTGAAGTAATCCATTCGTATTCACTCATGATTTTATGTATGTGCATTGCAATACCAACTGTCGTGCTTAAACTCTATCAGGGAGGATGACGAACTGAAAACGCAAAAATCTCTAATTGTGTGCTTTTGAGAAAGACCCTGTTGACGATGTACAGGCATTGTTTCAAATCCTAAACACCGGAGATATAAGGGAGATAGACCCTTGCCAACCCATTTGAGCCTTGAAGTAGGAGTTTCTTTTTGCATGAAAAAAAAACCCTCGCACTTAACCCAGGGGCAGGGTAGGCGTCAGTTAGTTTGACCGAGCATTCAAATTTCAAAAAGGAGTGCAAATCTGAGGATCCATTACCTTTCGTTGTACCAAATCAAGAGATCCAATGACCAGAAACCACAATGGTTATCCCAATCAAGAGGTCCAAAGACCGGAGACCACAATGGTTATTCCTCAACAATAAAGGAGTGAGACAGTCACGACCCTCGCAAAGCATTCAAGACAAACAGTGTCACACGATTTGTTCAAAAAAAAAAGAATGAAAAAAAAGAAATGAAAAAGCCCTCTAAGTCGAAACTTGAAAACAAGCGACTTAGGCAAAAATTAGGGCATCCCGCTGGACTTCACAATCAAAGATTCACAAGAATTAGTCCAGGCAAAAGTTAGGGATAAGAAAAAGAATGCAAAAGTGAAAAACGAAAAGGATTACACAAGAAAGATCCTCAAATAAGAACAAAGTCGTGTGGCACAGACACGAAAGACTAAGGGGTGACTGACTCCCAACAACAACCTGTTTGGTGCTTACACTGTTAGTGTAATTGGTTCCTTAACCATCACAAAACCCTTTTTGTATGTCTTTAATTCCAGTTGTAGGCCACTTTTTGAACCATACTCATTTGGTTTGTTTTTGTGTTTCAAAGTGCATACTTATGTGAACTAGTTTAACTTAAATGGGTTGCTAATCTCTTCTCATGTTTAACTTGAATTATGTGGAAATCATTAATGCCTATTCATGCATTCTAATTGCATCTCATGCCTTGTATGCTACTGACCCATAATCATTTCATGCATATTCACATGCCATTCTTCCTTAGTTTGCATCATGTGTGATCTTATGCGATTTTTGTCCATTTCATCTCATATTTTCTTCTCATTGCTCCATATGCCTAAACCATGGCATCCATGATTGTATATTCATTCATGCACATCTTAATAAGCATTCACTACTGACTTTGATGTTCATTCCATGTATTAATTCATGTTTGTAAGCCATATGTCTTCATACTTCATCCATGAGCCTTAACTTGCATTTAGGTGAATTTAGGTGAACTTTTTGTACATAGTTTGACATAGTTTGACCTTGTGAGGTATCCTAGCATCCTTAGGAGCCTATATCATGTAGCTACTGACTTTAGAAGTCATGTAACCCTTAGGTACCTTCACCTTTAGACTTAGGTCTTATTTTGAATCCTAGTTCCATTCTAGGACGTTTATGGTACTTAATCGCTTTCATGCTTTGATTTTATTTTCAATATGCATTGTCATGCTAACTTTTGTTTTGTAGGGGGGGAAGATTGAGGTAAGCATTACTTCATTCCTATCTCTTATGCATCTTAATTGCGTTTGCCTTTGCACTTGTGCTTTGCTTTTAGGTTTTCCCTTTCTTTAGAGACAACTTAACTTCCTTAGGAAGTAGGTTAGTTTCTAAGCTCTCTTTTCTTATTTTCCTTTTTCTTTCTTAGGATTAGAATACCTCACTAACCATTAGGATCACTTTGTAAATAAACAATTAGGATTGAGTCTTAGTTCCCATTAGATTTTTCCTTTTATCAACTTGAGTCATTCTCTTTCTCATCTCAAAAGAAAAGCAATAAAACACATAATGAAAACCGAACAATCTTGTACGACATGAGACTTTGTTGCGGAGTGTTTATACGCGTCCTGTTTCGGGGCGAGGTGTAAATACTTCCCGCGATGGATAGGTCTTAGTACAAGACAGTTCACAAACAAAATTCAAAACACTTCTTTTAAAAGACAAAAAACAAACAATAAGCGACTATCCTGCGGGAACTTCTCTTCTCATCTCATTCACTCACAACGCGAACTCGCGACGACTTGTCTCGCATGAAAGACGGTAAACGCACTCGTACCAGACGAGCCTGCAACACCTGAGCATAGACATACGCAGTTCCAGCATAAAAAACACAAACAAATAGTTCCCGCCTAGGTTAGGCGAACTACGTCGACTCTGATCCTCATTATCCCGATGAGGTACGTAGGCAGCGGGGTAGGGCCCGTTCGAGCACATTCTTTATTTTCCCTACATTTCCCCTTTTTATTCTCATTCTCTCATTTCAGTTTCGTTTCTCATTTCATTCCAGTTCCAGTTAGCGGTTTTATTCAGCAGCAGTTATATTTTCTCACCCTTTGAAACAAACAAGCAAGCGTGGATCCCGTCGGGTACGACGGACGGATTGGGGTGCTAATACCTTCTCAATTCGTAACTGACTCCCGAACTCAGATCTTTGGTTCGCAGGACCTCGTCCTTTCCTTCTTCCTCAGGTTTGTGCAACATTACCTTTCCCATTCTTTTGGGATAAAAATGTCTGGCTGGCGACTCTAACCTTTTCGCGCCACTTTCGCGTTTGTACTAGGATGAAAATCCCGGGAGCGACAGCTGGCGACTCTGCTGGGGACAACCTGATTCTTCCGGTTTCCCTTGTAGAGTCAATCCTAGCGCCTGTTTGGTTTTGTTTCTTTGGGTGTATATATGTTGTTGCTGAGTGCTTTAGTTTAGCTTTACTGTTTTATTTACAGTTTTACTTTATCGCATTTATTTACCGCTTTCAGTATTTTATTTTCCATGCATCATATTATACTGGACTGTCTGGCTGTGCTGGTTTTCATTTTTTCTGTGGGTGGGAGTTACTGTGAGATAAGCCAAATACCCGGCTTGAGTGCACCATAGGATTAGCGTGGACAGACATTGTACTCTTATGGTATCTCACCATGATGGGTGGCGATGTGTTCCACACCCAGATTGCGACCGTCTTGGAACTATTCTGTGTGGGGATTACCTCACTTCAGGGTACGACCTTGATAGTTATGTGCATCTGGTGACCGATCTTCGAGGACCTTAATGGAAACACCCCTCTCCAGTGATGACAGTGGCAGACCACATTTGTTGGCAAACCCACTCGCATCCGAGGGTCCATTGGGAACTCGCATAGGATGGCCTGGTTCTTTCACAGGAATTCAGTTAAAGCAAAACTGTTCGTATGACTATAGTATTGTACCCTTCGGGATGAATGTACTATTGTTTCTCGATTCAGTGCTTGAAGCTGGAAACTTGTGAGGGATGCTTGTTTTTTCCGGACTCAACTGAGACCTCCCTGAGTAGTACATAATGCCAAACCGATTCCCTGATTTGGTCATGAGCCATTTCTCGAAAATGGTGAACGTATTATTGCTATTCGGCTTTGAGAGTCCGTGATGTTGACCCGAGTAGCACACCCGTGAGATTGGGAGGGGTTTACAGGTTTGCAGGAACCCTAAACTTCAACATACCCGCTTTGCCAGTGTTGTTTTATGATATTATCTGGTGGTATATGGTTCTTTGATTCTGAGATTCGGGATTTCTATTCAGAGAAATTGTTACTGTGATTACCATGGTGACCCTGATATTGTGACTGTTATTATGACTCTCCACAGACACTTGGCTTATTGTTCAGCTTCAACACCATCAGTGACTGTTCAATTATGTGATCCAGTTCTACAGTTATTGGGTTCTCAGTTATGGGGTTCTGTACAGAGATGGTGCTGCTATTATGGTTATATTCAGACAGTTGGTTCACTGCTCAACACCAACATCAGACCATTGATCACATGCCTGTTGCATACATGACATCATAGCATTTCTTCATACATGTTCAGTTATTTTCGAGGATCACATGTCTGAATCATGTTGTTGTATTTTTCTGTATCAAAACTTTAATCAAAGCAGATAGATTCCTCAGAAATAATTGAGCATGGCATTTGCATACATCCTTGCATTCTTGACAGGTGTTCAGAGACACATCCTTTTCCTGACTTGATTTCTCATCAAAATGGACAACTTGAATCACATTCATCAAGGTATATATTTGAAGCAACTCCGGGCTGAGGTAACTGAAAGGAAGACCCAGCTGAGGCCATTCAGGGCAGAAGTATAAGCTTTATTTCAGAATCAGAAACTGTTGAAAGAGGAAGTCAACCAGATGAAGACTCAGATAAGCCGGTTATGGAAATACTGAATGTGGTGTCAAGGAAACGAAGCTATTTTCATCCCTATTGAGGGGAACTACGCTGCTCTGATTCTCCATTGGTCAATGGAGATACGTAGGCAGGAGATCACCTGAGATCTTTCCGAGCAACCTTATATATTAACTTTATCAACCTATTCCCTCCAGATGTCGTTGTCAGCATCCAACCTCAGCTTCCCAAGAGAGTCTTAGGGCCAGAGAATACGGGTAAGGTCCAAAACAACTTGAGAAGAAGTTTGATCATATTCCGATGTCGTACGTGCAACAAGTTTCCTCATTTGCTCAGATTCAAGCTGGTTGAGCTAATTGCATCAGGATCATCTCCGAAAAAGCTTCCTTTGGGGTTTCAATGCCAAGTATGATTACCATTCTGGGGCACCTAGCCTCTTAATTGAAGATTGCAAGTCTTTTAGAGGCAAAGGTAAAAACAAGGTCGCGAATTTGATTGAGTAAACATCCAGACTACTGACTGCTGAAAGTCTCCAAGAGCAATAAGTCCAGACGGAGTCAAGTCTCCTCAATGACGGCAATGTTCAGCTTCTTTACTGCATTTCCATTTATAGTTTATATTGTTTGTTTAAACATTTGTATGCATGCGTGAAACTTATTTGTTTTTGAATGATAACCATAATAAAATGCACATGTTTTTCTTGAAGTAATCCATTCGTATTCACTCATGATTTTATGTATGTGCATTGCAATACCAACTGTCGTGCTTAAACTCTATCAGGGAGGATGACGAACTGAAAACGCAAAAATCTCTAATTGTGTGCTTTTGAGAAAGACCCTGTTGACGATGTACAGGCATTGTTTCAAATCCTAAACACCGGAGATATAAGGGAGATAGACCCTTGCCAACCCATTTGAGCCTTGAAGTAGGAGTTTCTTTTTGCATGAAAAAAAAAACCTCGCACTTAACCCAGGGGCAGGGTAGGCGTCAGTTAGTTTGACCGAGCATTCAAATTTCAAAAAGGAGTGCAAATCTGAGGATCCATTACCTTTCGTTGTACCAAATCAAGAGATCCAATGACCAGAAACCACAATGGTTATCCCAATCAAGAGGTCCAAAGACCGGAGACCACAATGGTTATTCCTCAACAATAAAGGAGTGAGACAGTCACGACCCTCGCAAAGCATTCAAGACAAACAGTGTCACACGATTTGTTCAAAAAAAAAAGAATGAAAAAAAAGAAATGAAAAAGCCCTCTAAGTCGAAACTTGAAAACAAGCGACTTAGGCAAAAATTAGGGCATCCCGCTGGACTTCACAATCAAAGATTCACAAGAATTAGTCCAGGCAAAAGTTAGGGATAAGAAAAAGAATGCAAAAGTGAAAAACGAAAAGGATTACACAAGAAAGATCCTCAAATAAGAACAAAGTTGTGTGGCACAGACACGAAAGACTAAGGGGTGACTGACTCCCAACAACAACCTGTTTGGTGCTTACACTGTTAGTGTAATTGGTTCCTTAACCATCACAAAACCCTTTTTGAGAGGTGAACGCTTGTGAAAGCTAGCTGAAAATAGGAATGGAGAACATCACGAAGATGGGTGGGCACAAATAAATTTCGAGCCTATATCTTTTGTTTCTATAACCGTGAACCAGGCCACGATACAACCCTCAAAAGTCCTAACTGAAACAGGGTTATTTTTGAGAGCGTACTACCACAAGATCGCGTTCCTGACTCCCATGAGTTGTGCTAAAAGTTCTTTGTTGGTGTTGCATGTGCATGCTTTCATTCATCAAAAAACAATGTCGTATCTTAACCAGTGATTCACTCACGAAGGTTTGCGACATCTTTTTCAGTAAAACTTCAAGATTAATATGTGTGTTGCATTAGAATTTTCATTCTTAAAATAAACATTTTCTGCTTGCATACATTTGTTTGGCATCATAAAAGTCCACGTACGAAACTTCAGTCCAGAAGCTTAATCTTGCCAAGTTGAGAAGTCTGAAATTTCCGAAGGACAATCTGTCGAGGTGCACTTTTCAAGAAAACTCCATTGAGTGGGGACTTTCCCAACAGTTGTGGAGAGCCAGCTAATCTGGGGAAGTCATGTTGAGCAATCTCTTCAAAGTTCAGCCAAGCCGAGGCAATCACTTCGAGATTCAAATCTCTCAAAGAGCCATTAGTCTGATGCATGCATTCAAATTTTAGCCAAACTGGGGCAATTACTTCGAGATCCAATCTCTCAGAGAACAATTGATTTGGGTGTTTGCTTCAAAGTAGTCATTCAGAGGTGATCACTTCAGGACTTGTACTGGGGCAGGCCACCCCAAGAGCACTGGAAGTTACTTTCTCCTGAAGACAGTTTATCAGAAGCACCTACCCAAGGTTCAAAATATTAGGACACACTAGCTCACAGTGATATGAAATTCTTCCTGGATCCTTGCGAGACAATTTCTTTCACAGACCATGCAATATGGGGCAGTTATTTCGAGATCCGATGAATCTCTCCAAGAGTTTGAAGACACTGAGGCATTTCATATGCCCTGTTTTCTGTAAAATCCTCTTGAGACATTTACTTTTGATGGACTTTAATCTGAGGCGAGTCGAAAATTGCAAAGAACCATTGTTCACTCATGATTAGTCGGCAACCTATCAACCCAGGGCTAGGGGCAAGACCAGTGTCGGCACAGTACTGCAAGAGTTGTTTCATCTGCGGACTTCATCGATCAAGATTCCTTAGCAAGTTTCATTAGACAATCCCTTTTCCAGTAGTGCGGCAAATGGATGATTACTTCTTGAGCAGAAGGATATCATCGTCTCTCATCCCCGGCATGAGACGCCTTACGTCTCTCATTCCCAACATGAGAGGATTTATCTTTTATCCCCAGCAAGTGGCAACTTGAGCTCTTATCTTCAGCAGGAAGCTTTATCATTGACATTATCTGTCATCCCCAGTAAAGTGGAAGTTGAAATCTCTCCCAGCAAGGCAACAGAATGTGGGTGTCATCCCCAAGTAGAAGTTTCCCTTCAGACAGGGGCAATCCTCAACAGTACAGGGAGTTCTTTCCTCCCCAGCAAGGTCTTTTCTCAGCAATATCATGCCTTTGGTTTCCCACCAGAGTTCGAGAAGAGTCTATCTCCAGCAGGGTCTTGGCTCTCCAATCTCGAAGTCCAATTTATTTTTGGCAATGGCGGCAGTTCAGAGCCGGTATATCATTGACAGCCTTCCCCGCAGAGTTGTCTTCTCCTCACAAGGATCAATCAGATTAATGCAGTGATCATCGGTTCCTCCCCAGTCAAGCCGTCTCCTCATCGGGAGACCTCTTTTGCATTTGCATTTGCATCCAGTGATCATCATTACATTTGCATCCTTCAAAGCGTAGCATTTCCATCGTTATGGAGCATTACGCCATAAAATCCAAACATATGCATACCAGCATGGGCCAGTTTTGAGGTATATTACATAAGACCCGTTACATCTCCAATCAGATTGAAGTGTTCCCCACAGAATGCAATTCCGTTTCCCAGGGTGGTTACTTCTACCAAGTCTTGTTGTCATCCCCAGTTGAGTCTTGTTTCAGTACAACAGTCTCATTTCTTCGCGTCTCCATTTCAGTACAATGGTCGCGTCTTGGGCTCTCGTTTAAGTACAACGATCCCGTTCCTTTCGAGTCTCCATTTAAGTACAATGGTCTCGTCTTTGAGTCTTGTTTCAGTACAACAGTCTCATTTGTTCGTGTCTCCGTTTCAGTACAACGGTCACGTATTGGGCTCTCGTTTAAGTACAGCGATCCCATTCCTTCCGAGTCTCCATTTAAGTACAATGGTCTCGTCTTTGAGTCTTGTTTCAGTACAACAGTCTCATTTGTTCGTGTCTCCGTTTCAGTACAACGGTCACGTATTGGGCTCTCGTTTAAGTACAACGATCCCATTCCTTCCGAGTCTCCATTTAAGTACAATGGTCTCGTCTTTGAGTCTTGTTTCAGTACAACAGTCTCATTTGTTCGCGTCTCCGTTTCAGTACAACGGTCACGTATTGGGCTCTCGTTTAAGTACAACGATCCCGTTCCCTTCGAGTTTCCATTTAAGTACAATGGTCTCGTCTCAGTGCGAAGATAATGGATCGGTTGATACCATTTTCGTGTAGATCGGTTGATCTTATGTGAGTTATGAATCGGTTGATATCATTTCTCTTCGAGTTGTAAATCGGATGATATTACATTCTCGTTTTTCTTGGTTATGGATCGGTTGATACCATCTCCATGTTAGATCGGTTGATCTTATTTGAGTCATGAATCGGTTGATATCATTTCTCTTCGAGTTGTAAATCGGATGATATTACATTCTCGTTTTTCTTGGTTATGGATCGGTTGATACCATCTCCATGTTAGTTCGGTTGATCTTATTTGAGTCATGAATCGGTTGATATCATTTCTCTTCGAGTTGTAAATCGGATGATATTACATTCTCGTTTTTCTTGGTTATGGATCGGTTGATACCATCTCCATGTTAGATCGGTTGATCTTATTTGAGTCATGAATCGGTTGATATCATTTCTCTTCGAGTTGTAAATCGGATGATATTACATTCTCGTTTTTCTTGGTTATGGATCGGTTGATACCATCTCCGTGTTAGATCGGTTGATCTTATTTGAGTCATGAATCGGTTGATATCATTTCTCTTCGAGTTGTAAATCGGATGATATTACATTCTCGCTTTCCGGGTTGGATCGGTTGATACCATTTTCGTGTTAGATCCGAGGATCTTTTGATTTGTCATTCGAGGATGGCATTTCTTTTCTTCAAGTCCTTCCGAGGTTGGTCTTGTTGTTGTGGCTATTATTCGAGGATAGTAGTTCACTTTTTGAGCTTATTGATTGAGGTCAGTTTGTCTCATTTGCAAAGTATGTCTGCGGTCAGCTTTGTGTTTGGTTATCAGTCGAGGCTGGTATACCTTTGCGTCTCCATTCGAGGGTGGTTTCGTGTTAGATCCGAGGATCTTTTGATTTGTCATTCGAGGATGGCATTTCTTTTCTTCAAGTCCTTCTGAGGTTGGTCTTGTTGTTGTGGCTATTATTCGAGGATAGTAGTTCACTTTTCGAGCTTATTGATTGAGGTCAGTTTGTCTCTTTTGCAAAGTCTGTCTGAGGTCAGCTTTGTGTTTGGTTATCAGTCGAGGCTGGTATACCTTTGCGTCTCCATTCGAGGGTGGTTTCGTGTTAGATCCGAGGATCTTTTGATTTGTCATTCGAGGATGGCATTTCTTTTCTTCAAGTCCTTCTGAGGTTGGTCTTGTTGTTGTGGCTATTATTCGAGGATAGTAGTTCACTTTTCGAGCTTATTGATTGAGGTCAGTTTGTCTCTTTTGCAAAGTCTGTCTGAGGTCAGCTTTGTGTTTGGTTATCAGTCGAGGCTGGTATACCTTTGCGTCTCCATTCGAGGATGGTTTCGTGTTAGATCCGAGGATCTTTTGATTTGTCATTCGAGGATGACATATCTTTTCTTCAAGTCCTTCTGCGGTTGGTCTTGTTGTTGTGGCTATTATTCGAGAATAGTAGTTCGCTTTTCGAGCTTATTGATCGAGGTCAGTTTGTCTTTTTTGCAAAGTCTGTCCGAGTTCAGTCTTTGTTGTTGATGGTTATCGCTTGCGGCCGGTATACCATTGTGTTTCTATTCCAGGATGGTTTTTAGCACTGGATCTGAGGATCCCGTGTGAGTTGTCATGCGAGGATGGCATTCTTCCCAGCATATTTCCACCTGGTTCTATTTTCGCTACCTATTCAGAGGTCAAAAACAAAAAAGATATAAATAAATAAATGGGCAGATGTTTTTTTCCATTGCCCTCAGTGTGCAAATTTTCAGGTTTTATTCGAGTATTCAATCACTCCATACCTTGAACGTCTAAAAGCTGTTGCAATTATTCGTTCAGGTCTGCAGATGATTGAATAGGGGCAGCTGTAATACCTCAAAATTTGCCTTCATATTTATCCCCTTTACTGGTGTATCATTTCACACTCATCTGCATTTCTCACCAGGCCATTAACATCATAGTAGTTCATTTCATTGTTTCATAAGGCATGTGATCAGGGCTCAAGGAAATTAGGGTTTCGTACCTTGTCCGTGTTTATTAGGGATTGAACTTGTGGAGAATAGTCATTGGTGCATCTAATCCAGTACTGAGGTGTTCAATCAGATTTTCTTGTAATAAGGGTGTTGGCTTTTCTTGACGTCTCATGTCGTATTACTCATCATTTAATATCTCAAGGGAAGTTAGGAGTTTTTGTTCATAATTTTGAGGGGAACTTCACCAATGGAGGTCCAGTGTATTAAGGAGTGGTTTGGATCCAATTCGTTTATGGAGCAATAATGATTCGGGATTGTGAGAAGTTTTATTATGGCATCAAATTGCTTAGGAGTGAGGTATGTCAAAAGATTTGTTTCAAGCTAGGGGAGAATACACAGTTAGTGATCTATTTGGAAGATGTCATTCAAATTCAAGTACGAGCCGTCATTGTTTTCTTATCCATTTTCGGTCCAATTTAATCCAATAACAACTTTCAGGTTGTTTGTCAAAACCCGTTCAGGCTCATTTTTTGCTTAACCCGTTTCAAATCCAAACCATTGTTCTTATCCATTTTGCAAGACCCAATTTTATCCAAAAAAATTATTTTATACACACTTTAGGCCCATATTCGAAGGTCCGAAAGATTTTTCCGTTTAGAATCCATCTCATTAAATTTGTATCCAGTTTTAATCACCCAAATTATCCATAATAATTAACTGAATCACTTATTAGTATGGCCCATTATTAATTGCAACTAAATAAAAAGAGACAAATTAATGACAAAAATTCATATTTGGTATTTACAAAAACAAGTTCACCAAAACAGTTATGACAGTTGCAACCAAAAGAAAAATTCGGTTACACATAACTAAAGTATCAGCATATAACAGAAACAAAAAAAAGGAGAAGAAAAAGGAGAGAAAAATCTGAAAAAAGGGAACTCTCTCAACTCCAATCACCCTCTGAATTCGATTATACTCTTCCATCACCTTCAACCAACTTGTTTTTTCAATCTTCATCAAGCTCCATCAATCTCCAGCAATTCTCCAAGCATTCTCCAACCTCTTCATCATCAATCGAATAGCACCTTTTGTTGTTCATCATCTTAAAAACAGTGCTTTTTCTTTTTTGATTGTTATCACCATAACCCATCAAATATTTGAGCCCCTGCAGACAAGAATCACACTCAGCTGTGCAAGTTCATCAATAACCTCATCTTTTGCTTGCAAGATTCAGAACGCAACTGCAAGAATCAAATGGCAGAAGCAGAACTAAGACAGAGAAAGGAACCGGACTCGCATTAATGGTAGTCCGGGCCCAGGTGACAAAATGGAGTCACGGAGAGATGAAGAAGAATATGTGTGAGATAGAGCAGAAGAGGAGATTCGAGTTTACCGCTTCTTGAAACCCTCGGAATCCTCAATCTGGACAGCAACTTTCAATTCATTGGTACCAAACCTCCAAGAACACACGTGCACTGACAAATTCAGGACTTGCGAATTCATCATCAACAACGAAGGCCACGGTTCAGATTCGTCTCATCTCAATCAAGAAGAACAATTGTACCGCAACTTGTCTTCGACGACGATCTTCATCATCACCATCACAAAGCCTGCAATTCAATCTTCTGTAAGAACACTGTAACACTTCAGAAGCACTCCAACATTCACAAACTGCTGCCGCGACGAGCTTCATCAAGAACGCACGCATCGACGTCGCTACACATCTGTTTCAAACAACAACAACACAGATACGGAATTAAGATTGCAAGAAGGAGAAAAGTTGGATAGAATCATGATAATGATACAAACGGCGTAAGTGAAAAGGGGAAGAACAAGACAGATTCGTACCTGAAGGCATAGCGGTGCCGCCGCTACCATCACCACAATCGCGAGTGAGTTTCAATTTGGTTCTGCAGCATAGATATTTCGTCGGGGTTTGTTCTTCGTGGATTGATTGTTTTGTGCGGATGGCGAACGAAAATGAGATAACGAAGCAAGATCCGGAGGGGCTTTCTGCGGTTGATGACAAGAGAGACAGCGTTTGACGGAGAGGCCAAGATGGAGTAGGAAGCCATAGCTACGGAGGCGCGATCGGGAAAGAGAGAGACTCCTCGGTGACGCCGGCTTGCAAGCTATGGAGTTTGGACTCCGAGTTTCGGAAGGTGAGACAGCGGTGGTAGTATAAAGGGTTTCGCCGGTGATGATGAGGAAGAAAGAAGAACGGCGGTGCTGTGAATATGAAGAAGAAGGATCCATTTCTTTTTTTATTTCATAAGCAGTTAGGGTTTCTTAAGCAAATTGGGGTTTGGGCTTGGATTTCCTATGAGATTTTCTCGGCACACCCCCAAATTCACTATCACACATCCTCTTTCTGCGCTGGGTATGTGTCAGTGGGCTTCAAACTGCTATGGGCCTCTGTTCGCACATCTTTATGCTGCTAATGCACCCCTCCCTGCGCCTATGGGAGACAGATTGGGCCTGGGGCCATTGTTTTGTGTTTTGCACCATGGAATCATTGATACACCACCAGATTTGGTGTTCCTGTTTAATTCTTGCAAGTTGGAAAATATTTTTAATTATTTTTTTTATTTGTATTGCTAATTAGAATGTTCATTAAAATGGTTTAATGTAATCTTTGTAATTTTTGTTAGGATACTCATTGGAATTATAATTAAATTCTTGATTAGATTTTAATTGTTTGGTATTTTGTTAATCGAAAGATATTAAAATGTTGTTTATTCATTAGGTTTTGTTAGAGTTCGAGTAGTTCTCAATTAGGCTTATATTAATATTGATTAGTTGTCCGATTAGATGTTAATCTTGGTTCATTATTACTATTGAGAGTGGTTTATTTCTACATATTTGTGAACTAACGTTGGATTAGAGTTCATAAGCTTGTTTTTGCTCGATATTGCATCGATTTCGATTTTGGTGAAAGCTTCACAAAGCCAATATGGAATATGGGCATTTATTTTGCTCATAGGAGACTTCAAGACCTTGCTTGGGGATTTTTTCGGATTTCTTTATGCGGAGAATCGTCACTTCAAACAAGTAAGTAATTTCAAGCCTCTTCGACTTTTATGCACCATTTTAGTCGTATGCGGTTTAGGACCATATAATTTAAGGTGCATCTGAGCCCTCCCACCTGAGGCATTGGATTTATTTGTGATTTTTAGTGATATGTATCGATTTCGGAGCTTAGGGATTAGGTTACGAACCATTAGGATCGATTCCTTTCACTTCCCCTTAAGATTCACACTTTTGTCCGTTTCGTAACATTTATTAAAAATTGTTTTAGGTGAGATAAAATTCTGGAAAAATTCATGAGTGACCCTCATCCTCTTAATTAATTTGTCATATTTTTTATTTCCAGATTTGGGTGGTTTTAATAATTAATTTGGATTTTAGTTCATAAGCTGTCCAAAAAAGGAAGGTTTTGGCATAAGGGACCGAAATCGATTTTTTCCCCATAGGTGTGAAACCTATTTTTTGTGTATGATTAAGCACTGTAATTTGTGACATTTTGATGCTAATTAGGCATTTTTTTCATAATTTTTAGATGCCCTTTTTGATCCACTTTGTGGAGTTGTTTGTGGGTGATCATGTTTTGTTACCTTGCTAGTCAAGGAATTGTTTTGGTACTTTGGTGCATAATTTTATGAAATCCTTTTGGACAATGTGAGATAATGACTTTATTATTCCAGGGATTTAATTTCATAATTTTTAAATGCTTTTTGCTATTTTTCCATGTCACCTAGATCCTAGGTTGATTCATGTGTGTATTTGCTCCATACCCTAAATGTTAAGAAGGCATTCATGCCATTTGCTTGGAATAATTTTTGGTAACTTTTAGGAGTTAATTATAGGTCATTTGTATGTCTTTAATTCCAGTTGTAGGCCACTTTTTGAACCATACTCATTTGGTTTGTTTTTGTGTTTCAAAGTGCATACTTATGTGAACTAGTTTAACTTAAATGGGTTGCTAATCTCTTCTCATGTTTAACTTGAATTATGTGGAAATCATTAATGCCTATTCATGCATTCTAATTGCATCTCATGCCTTGTATGCTACTGACCCATAATCATTTCATGCATATTCACATGCCATTCTTCCTTAGTTTGCATCATGTGTGATCTTATGCGATTTTTGTCCATTTCATCTCATATTTTCTTCTCATTGCTCCATATGCCTAAACCATGGCATCCATGATTGTATATTCATTCATGCACATCTTAATAAGCATTCACTACTGACTTTGATGTTCATTCCATGTATTAATTCATGTTTGTAAGCCATATGTCTTCATACTTCATCCATGAGCCTTAACTTGCATTTAGGTGAATTTAGGTGAACTTTTTGTACATAGTTTGACATAGTTTGACCTTGTGAGGTATCCTAGCATCCTTAGGAGCCTATATCATGTAGCTACTGACTTTAGAAGTCATGTAACCCTTAGGTACCTTCACCTTTAGACTTAGGTCTTATTTTGAATCCTAGTTCCATTCTAGGACGTTTATGGTACTTAATCGCTTTCATGCTTTGATTTTATTTTCAATATGCATTGTCATGCTAACTTTTGTTTTGTAGGGGGGGAAGATTGAGGTAAGCATTACTTCATTCCTATCTCTTATGCATCTTAATTGCGTTTGCCTTTGCACTTGTGCTTTGCTTTTAGGTTTTCCCTTTCTTTAGAGACAACTTAACTTCCTTAGGAAGTAGGTTAGTTTCTAAGCTCTCTTTTCTTATTTTCCTTTTTCTTTCTTAGGATTAGAATACCTCACTAACCATTAGGATCACTTTGTAAATAAACAATTAGGATTGAGTCTTAGTTCCCATTAGATTTTTCCTTTTATCAACTTGAGTCATTCTCTTTCTCATCTCAAAAGAAAAGCAATAAAACACATAATGAAAACCGAACAATCTTGTACGACATGAGACTTTGTTGCGGAGTGTTTATACGCGTCCTGTTTCGGGGCGAGGTGTAAATACTTCCCGCGATGGATAGGTCTTAGTACAAGACAGTTCACAAACAAAATTCAAAACACTTCTTTTAAAAGACAAAAAACAAACAATAAGCGACTATCCTGCGGGAACTTCTCTTCTCATCTCATTCACTCACAACGCGAACTCGCGACGACTTGTCTCGCATGAAAGACGGTAAACGCACTCGTACCAGACGAGCCTGCAACACCTGAGCATAGACATACGCAGTTCCAGCATAAAAAACACAAACAAATAGTTCCCGCCTAGGTTAGGCGAACTACGTCGACTCTGATCCTCATTATCCCGATGAGGTACGTAGGCAGCGGGGTAGGGCCCGTTCGAGCACATTCTTTATTTTCCCTACATTTCCCCTTTTTATTCTCATTCTCTCATTTCAGTTTCGTTTCTCATTTCATTCCAGTTCCAGTTAGCGGTTTTATTCAGCAGCAGTTATATTTTCTCACCCTTTGAAACAAACAAGCAAGCGTGGATCCCGTCGGGTACGACGGACGGATTGGGGTGCTAATACCTTCTCAATTCGTAACTGACTCCCGAACTCAGATCTTTGGTTCGCAGGACCTCGTCCTTTCCTTCTTCCTCAGGTTTGTGCAACATTACCTTTCCCATTCTTTTGGGATAAAAATGTCTGGCTGGCGACTCTAACCTTTTCGCGCCACTTTCGCGTTTGTACTAGGATGAAAATCCCGGGAGCGACAGCTGGCGACTCTGCTGGGGACAACCTGATTCTTCCGGTTTCCCTTGTAGAGTCAATCCTAGCGCCTGTTTGGTTTTGTTTCTTTGGGTGTATATATGTTGTTGCTGAGTGCTTTAGTTTAGCTTTACTGTTTTATTTACAGCTTTACTTTATCGCATTTATTTACCGCTTTCAGTATTTTATTTTCCATGCATCATATTATACTGGACTGTCTGGCTGTGCTGGTTTTCATTTTTTCTGTGGGTGGTGTAACACGGTGGGAGAACTGACTTTTAGTTATGTTGCGGATAGCAAGAGTCGCCACCGACTTTTATTTTATCCATAAGGAAAGGGTATAAAAGAACAGGAAAGACCTTAGAGAATATTTTGGGTCCGGGGGGTAGGTTATGAAAAGGGAAGGTATTAGCATCCTTTTCATCCATGGTTATCCATGGGCTCTTAGGTACTTAAGCTCACTTTAAATGGTTTTTTGAAAGTGTAGTGTGTGAATAGAAAATTTTCAGAATAGTTAATAAATAATCCATGTAAGGATGTGTTAAAAACTTGTTTGAAAATTTGTTTGAAATTTGTTTAAGTGTGAAAAAGTTTTGAAGTGAGCAAGTATCTAGGAGTAACCTACCCTAATGTTTAAGGTCTTTCTTATTCTTTATCCTTTCCTTGGTAAGACTATCCCTACTATTAAGGAGTAGGTAGTCCTTACTTTGGATGTTAAGAGACATGTGAGGGACAATTTGATTTTGAAGGCAATGGTGGGGTGTAATAAGCACATACAAGGGACTATCATCATTTATTCGAAAGGGACTCAATTCGTATAGGCAACCATAAGGGACTTTGATGATTTTCTTTCGAGGGACTTGCTTTATACACCCCACTTAACCATTATTCGTAGGCAACTGGAAGGATATCCTTAGGAAGTGAGACGGCGATTAAAATCGACTTACGTGTGTGTGAGTGTTTATTTTAATTATCTTATGATTAAAAATTATCTAAATTTATTTTAATATTGCATACATGTTATTACACTCCCTAATTACTAACCATAATAATAATTAAATAATTAAACAACTTTACATCCAAGAAACAATTACAAAATAATAAGCAACATAATTAAATAGCGAAAATAAAAATATAAATAAGCAATAATAAATAATAAGGGGTTAGTAAAATAAAAAATTAATAATAATATAAAATCAATAAAGCAAAATAATATGGTTAGTAAAATAATAATAAGAATAATTAGAATAAATAAAGTTAGAAACATAAAAAATAGAATAATAAATAATAACATGGTTAGTAATAAAAATTAATTACAAGGTTAATAAAATTATAATAAGCAAAAATTAATTAATAATACTAATAGAAATCAATAGTATAAGAATAAATTAACATACACCACTAAATAATTTTTAATTCATATACTAATTATTAAATTATTTTTAAATGTATTACAAAAATTTTAATTATTATTAATACATATTCACATTTATATACATATTATAAGAAAGAGATAGATTTTGAATGTCATATTTTAATTCTATTAGTTATTACATTTACAAATTATTTTAACCATATACAAAAATATAATTATCCTAAATTAAATTATTTCTAAATATTAAAAGAAAATTAATTTGACTTATAATTATATTTACAAAATTTTATGAAAAATTATAACTATATTAGGAATAATAAAAAAAAATTAAATTTTATTTAGAAAAATAGTTTAGGATTGGAAAATTAGGGTTTTATATTTTTAGGGTTTAAGAATTAGGGTTTGTATATATACACATAACATTATTTTAATTAATATAAACCATACAAATAAAATTTTAAATTTAAAAAAAAAAACAAGAGTTTTATATTTTTTTCTAGAAAATTATTTTAAGAGCAATTAGATTATATAATATATATACATATTATGACATAGAAAATAATAACATTTAAATTAATTAAATTAAATGGAAAACAAGAAAATAAAAAAAAAAGAAAGAAAAGGAACCTGATGGGATTTGATCCCAGGACCTCCTATTTGCAGGCAGCAACAAGGACCACCAGGCCAGCCAGGCGCAGGTGAGAAAGAATGTCGCATGGTTGCTTTTATGCCTTGTCCTTGAAAATTCCAGAAAAAATAAAAGAACAAAAGGCCTGGGGAGGTTTTGATCCCAGGACCTTATGTATGATAGCGTGCGCGCGTTACCACCCGGCTGGGAGAGCCTATCTGGTAATGTGATGACCACACATCATAATATATTAAGCTTCTTCGCTACCTGAAAAAATAACACAAAAACAATGCACTAGCCAGGACTCGAACTAGGGTCCTTCCATGATACACATATGCGCTTTACCACCAGACCAATGTTGCCTTGATGATATCAATTTACATTAATATAATAAAATTATTAAGACAATATTCAAATATCAGAGTGCGCGCCATAGGACTTCTTCTTCTCCAATTTACCTGCGAAATCAGTTGCAATTTTTCTTGCGAAGCTACCTGCGAATTTAGTTTTACAGGATTTCCTAGGTTTATGTCAACGATCATGCTACCTGTACATTTTTATCAAATTGAAATCACCAACGGAATCTACACATCATTTACAGTGTTATCATGTTATCACAATTTATTTATATTCATTAAATCACAGGATCCCAATTCGAGCTCCAAAACCCTAACAATGGCGTTTTAAGCTTCAGGCCCTAAACTTCTAATCAAATGATCCAGAAAGTATCCCTAGGTCTTGACTAACACAAATCAAACACCAAAAGCAATTAATATTGGTTAGATATATGAAATCGAAAAACAAAATTTTGGAGAATAAAATTGCTTCGGCTAGCATGATATTGTATGATTTTGATGCAATGGATGATTGAGTTTGCTTCAAGAAGGTTCAAGGAACATCTCCATGTCTTCACAATACCTTTTTCTGCCTTGAGGAGAGGAATCCGAATTTGAAATTTCTTATGATTTTTTGAGTGTATAACCTACCTTTTGAGCTGCTGGAAATCGTCGCTAGGGTTATGTTTATGATCTATATTTATATGGGAGTCAATTAGGTCAGAAACATGGACTTGTTACATGTAAATTTGATCCAAACAAATATTGAAAAAGATCATGTGTTAAAAGTCAAATATTTGTGCATTATGACTTGCTATTTTGGGAGAGATCACATGATTTCCTTCTCTTTGAGTTCCAATCACCCTTTAAGACTTTCTAGAAATAAAATTAAAATTTATTTTCATGATTTTATATTTTATTAGAATTTAAAATGACTTTTTAATATAAAAATCATAATAAATAAAAATAAAATAAATAAAATTATGAATAATTTAAATTAATTTCGTGCAAGTCATTATAAAGTGAATTGGGTCACAATTTGGGCAGCCCATTTGGAAAGATTTACTTTTAAGCCTCCATTTTCAACATAAACCATCCCAAAATTGCCCAACTTTGCAAGAACACATCTCCCTCAATTTTAAAGGTATGAGGGTGTTCTTGGACTTTTTGGAAAGCTTGAAGAGTCCTCTAAACAACCCCATTGGTTTCAGGTCCATATCATTTACCAATCTCAAGTTATGCCCTTTTGAAGTTGTTGACTTTTTGTTGACTTTTGAAATGACCTATAATGTCTTAGATCATATCTTTCAAATGAAACATTTTTGGACTTAACCTTCAACATAAAAGTTGTAGAGAATTCAATTTACTTCAAAATGAGCTTTGGATGGAGACTTGGTGATGAAGTATGTGAAAGTTATGCCTGGTCAAAGTTCAGTTGACTTTTACTGAAGAAACCCTAATTTAGAAACTCCTGATTATTGATGATCTGGAATCTCCTTGATGAATCATGATCAACCCTTGATCAAATGATGAATTTTACTTCATATACTTTATGTTGGCAAAAAATCATGAATTTTGACTTTGGTTTGACCACAGTTGACCTCAGTTTGACTTTTTAACTGCATTGACTGATTTTGACTTATCTGATCATCTGACTGAGCAAACTTTTGAGAAAAGCCTTGAAACTTGACATGGGGGTTATTACACACATATAAGATGCTATGAAACTCACTTGAGGTATTGGAAGTCCATTTAGCCTGATTAAAGTCAAAACCCTAGTTTTGGATGCACTGCTTAGGAGATGCATTGTCTGAGGGAATTGTCAACTTCTTTGACCAATTGTGAACTATGTGAACCTTGTGAATCTTCATAAAATGTCTTGTGACACCTATAGGAGGTATTGTGAAGCTTGTGAACCTTGTGAACCTCATGAAGTGGCTTTGTAGACCTCATGATCCTCAGGGAAGCTTTGTAATCTTTGTGAAACTTGTGAACCTTGTGAACCTTCAAGAAGTAACTTGTGGACTTCATGAACCTCATGAAAGGTCTTGTAAATGTTGAGAAGCTTTGTGAACCTTGTGAACCTTCAAGAAGTGACTTGTAGACTTCCTGAGCCTCATGAAAGGTATTGAAAGCATTGTGGAACTTGTGAACTTTGTGAACCTTCATAAAGTAACTTGTAGACTTCATGAACCTCATTAAAGGCCATGCAAGTGTTGGAGAACTTGTGAACCTTGTGGACCTTCTTAGAACACAAAGTCTTGTATTGTGAGGGCAAATTTTGGGGTGCAACAGCTGCCCCTGTTCAATTTTCTGAAACCTGAGGGGTTAGATTGGTATATTTGCCAGTCGTAACCTGGAAGGTTGAAGGGGATTGAACACAAAAGCCCAAAAATTTGCACTCACCAGTGCCTAGAGTGATATTGATGGTTGGTTGAACATGATTAAGTGGGCTTAAAGATGCCACTAGGGGAAAGTTCTTCAGCAGTATAATGAGAGCTGTCAGGAGTCTGGAGTAATACTGATGTAACAGCATGTCTTCATGAGGATAGAGCAATCAATAATGATAACCCTAAAGCAGTCTTGAAGTAATAATATGATTTCAGGAGGATAGAGCAACTAATGGCTCTAAAGCAGTCTTGAAATAATAAGATGGCTTCAGGAGGATAGAGCAAATCAATAGCTCTAAAGCAGTCTTGAAGTAGTAATATGATTTCAGGAGGATAGAGCAACCAATAGCTCTAAAGCAGTCTTGAAATAGTAATATGATTTCAGGAGGATAGAGCAACCAATAGCTCTAAAGCAGTCTTGAAATAGTAAGGTGATATATCTTCAGGAGGATAGAGCAATCAATAATGATAACCCTAAAGCAGTCTTGAAGTAATAATATGATTTCAGGAGGATAGAGCAACTGATGGCTCTAAAGCAGTCTTGAAATAATAATATGATTTCAGGAGGATAGAGCAATGAATAGCTCTAAAGCAGTCTTGAAATAATAAAATGGCTTCAGGAGGATAGAGCAATCAATAGCTCTAAAGCAGTCTTGAAGTGATGATTTCAGGAGGATAAAGTAACCCCGAGGTGACAATAAAGCAGTCCCAAAATAATAAGAAGCTTATCCGGAGGATAAAGTAACCCTGAGGTTACAATAAAGCAGTCCCAAAGATCAGTTGTTTGTTGTATAATTAACCTGAAAACAAGGTAGCGTTCTGTATAATAACATTAGTTTATGCTTTATGTATGCATGTATGATATGATGCACTTAGGTAATGTTCTATATGTCTATGGATATGTATGATATGGTATGATGTAAATGATGTATGTATGATATGATACTGCCGGAAGCGTCTGGATATCTTCGTATAACAACTGCTGGCCAGGGAAAATAAATCCCGATTCGCTGCTGAAGAATATATAACCCTCCGTCTGCTGGGGATAGTAAGGTATATATAACCTTCGGTATGCTGGGGATAGCAAGGTATAGATATAACCTCCCGTTGTTGGGGATAGTAAGGTATATATAACCTTCGTCTTCGTTTGATAGTAGAATAAGTATAATATACCGTCTTCGTTCGTCGTACCCTTATTGGAAAGTAACTTCCCGTACATCCGTATGAGGATAAAAGAGATGGATATAAATTCCAGGGGAGATTAGACTTTGTGAAGATGGATTAGTCCTACTGAGGGTTTGTAACTGTCTTATAAAGGTGAACCGGCGAAGCTTCGTTGAAATCCTTCCCTCGTTCGTCCTTAGTAAATACTATTACTGCATTTTCATGCATTTCTGGTAAACATTAATCGTATTAAAAGCATACATGCATTTCTGGTAAACATCAATCATATTCAAAAGCATGATACATTCAAACATAACCAATGGACGTTTCGCTTAGGGTAAAAGTAAATCTGGATTCAGAGGGAAAAGTAAAGCTGAACTTGAAAACAGAATCGTTTCAACTTCGAGAGTGTATAACCAATTGGATCTATGGCTCCTGAAATTCTTTAACTTTCCTGAGTACCTTTCCAGAAATCCTCATAGCTGGATCTGAATACATGATATTGACACCATCTGATACTACTGGCGTAGACAACTAATTTGCATCATGGTTTCAGCTGAGAATCCAATATCAAGGTAATACAATGAGAGGAATGTGTCTTCAAACTGTAATGGACCATATACGCTCCAGGTATTAGATTTGAAGAGAAAGCATTGCCCCTTGGTTGAGGATGAATTGTCCCATAATGGAAGTATCTGTAATGAGTTATCTCAAGAGAAACAAGCAGAATGCCCCATAAGCATATGCCCCGGGCATTGTGAACTCTGTAATGTCACCTTTGGTAATTTAACTGTATGAGGAAAAATGCCCCTGGCATTGTGAACTCTGTAATGTCACCTTTGGTAATTCAACTGTATGAGGAAAAATGCCCCTGGCTATTAAGCACAGATGAGTCTGGACCTAATTGCCCCAACTGAATTGAACAGTAACTTGGTATGCCTCTTGACTGGGAAACAGTGACTATGCCCTTGGCATTTCAGATAGATGAGGAGATCTGCCTCTGGCTGCTTAAACATAGTTGAATCTTGCCCTGATTGCCCCAAATGAGTTAGGAAGTATCATGGCCTGCCCCCTTGATTGGGAGGTCATGACTATGCCCCTTTGTATACATGGACTTTGATCCAGGAAGCAACTTTGTTTATCGGAAGGACTTTGGTTCATTGAACATTCATCCTGTAAGCTTCTCCATTTGTCAAACACTTAGGTATATGCAAACAAATATATTAAAAAAATGCAATGCTTATGTCTGTCTTGAAGTTTTGAAACAAGTTATTTTAGAAAAACTTTTTTTTTTTTTTTGGGAAAACTGTGATATTAACTCAAATTTTATGACAAGCCCTAAAGGAGTCAGGATACCTTTTTGCAGCAGTACGCTTTCGAACTAACCATGCTTCAGTTAGGACTTTTAAAGGGTTGTAACGTGGCCTGGTTCATGGTTTAAGAAACAAAGGATAAAGGCTCAAATTTTATTTGTACCCAACCCAATCTCCATGATGTTCTTCAGTCCTATGCTCAGTTAACTCATGCATTGAAGTTCCATAGCAGTTTGGAGTTGTAACACCGATATTTGTGATGGTTCAGAAACCCAAAATTTATTTGAACATTCAGCCATCTTTCTTTGTTGAGGGTTCATAGTGACCTCTCTTTTTTTTTTTCTTTTGACTTTATTATCCCTTCTTTTTGCCTGAACTGCTTATTTTAAGATTACAGTCAGCGGGATGTCTTGATGTTTTACTAAGTCTCCTTCATAGGTTTTGACTTAGTGAGCTTTTCTTTTGCTAGATATTGACTATTAGGTTTAATGATTACAGTGAACCATCATTCATTGTGTACAACACATATAAATGGCATATTTGAGTTAACTGAGTAACTACCCTGCCCCATGTTATGAATAAGGGTTTTAATTTGTGAGAATAAAAACTCCTACTTCATAGGCTCAAAAGGGTTGACTAGGGATTAACTTCCTTATATCTCCACTATTTAGGAATTGAAACAATGCCTGTACATCGTCAGCATAGTCTGTTCAAAAGCATACTGCATAAGATTATGGTATTGTTTTCGTCATCCTCCCTCTACAGGCTTATAGCTTTATCAGGAGTTAAATATCACAAGATAGAAATGAGAAGCATAATTCAAAATATAGTGGAACGAATGGATTACTTCAAGACAAACATATGCAATGCATTAATGAAAACAAAAGTTTAACATAATAGTAAGTGTTCAAACAAATAAAAGAAATTACAAATGAAAATTCAAATGTTGTCCCATCCGGTTGGCTGAATGTCCTCAATTGCAATCTGTGAACTTTGAGGAGCAGTATACTTCACCATGAAATCAAATTTACCACTTGGATATCCCAAGGTGCCCCATATCTCAACAGGAACAGGTAGGCTTTCTTTCTTGCAACCTTGGGCAACTTGTCTTGCAGCTTTGGTGTTTGATGGACGATAGTAGAATTCAACTTGACCCTCTGGAGTAACCTCTAGGATTCCTTCGTCAATCAGGTCTTGAATCTTTTTCTTCAATGCCCAACACCTATTAGTATCATGTCCAGGACTGTTGGAGTGGTACTCACACCTTGCCCTGGGATTATAGCGAGGAGAGGATGTTTTAGGATTTTGAGGAGGATTTTCCAAGGAAATTAGCTTCATCTCCAACAAGCATTGCAGAACTTGTGACATTGGAGTGCTGAACTTGATAAACTGCCTTCTATATTTCTTGTGTTGAGGTGGATTAACCTTATCAGGTCTTTCAACAGAAGAACAATCAATGGCAACCTGTCTCTTACCCTCTTTTATCCTCATCCTCCTTTCAACCAAATCAGCTTGTTTTAATGGAGGTTCACTGACAATTAGATCCCTGACTCTATTACTTTGAAGTTTGTGGATAAGGGTCCTTAGCTCTTCTTGCCCCTGAGCTAAACTTTGGATAAGAGCCATTTGGCCATTCATCTGGATCCTCATTCCTGTCATCTCAGCTTGTAGTTGTTTTAGTTGATCATCCTTTTTGTCCTCAGGATTCTTCTTCTTAGCCAGCAGTGTCTTCAATTCATCCTGCCCCTTGGACAGGTTCAAGATCAGCTCTTGGAACTGTGCATTTTGTGCCTGGAGATCCTTAACTGATTGTTCAAGAGCCATTGCTGAAATAAACAGCGAGAAGATGAGAAACCTGTGCACAATTATAAACCTGTGATGCAATGAAATGATATGTGAATGCATATGCAATGTTTTCAAGGACCGCAAGATTTAAATTTGCTTAAACAAACAAGAAAGTAAACTTTTATTAGTAATAACTTGTTTTGCCTTTTAGGCTTACAAAAATGAAAATGAAATAAGTACAAAAGATGGGGTTTTAAGTCTCCCATGGACGTTTCCTCTTTGTGTTGAGGTATGAGTTGAGGTTTCGTTCCTCGTGAAGTTGCTTTGTTAGCTCTAAGATTCTTTCTTGGCTTGCTTTGTAATGAGCCTCGAAAGTATCTCTTTGCTCCTTCAGTTGGATCCATGATCTCTGCAAGTCTTCCTTATCAGTAGGCATGTCTGGGTGAAGGATGGTATAAGATGTGTCTCCTTCAGCAACAGGTTCCATGGTAACTGGTAGGATGGCAGGATATGGCATCATGAGTGTCTGAGCACGAGATCGTACCCATCTGAGATAAGCCTCCATAGGAATAGTGTACTTAGGCTCCAGTGTCTTGCTGTCAATCCTGTTTACCTTTCCCCAAGCTCGTATGAATCTCTGACGGTAACCCTGAAGATCGTTGTCGTAATCAAATACAATGCCCTGAATCAACATGTCATGTGGACCATCACTCCGAGCATAACCAAACTGTCGTAAAGCTAAAGATGGGTTGTAGGTGATGCCTCCTCTTATGCCTAGAAGTGGCACATTAGGAAATTCCCCACAACGGTCAATGATGGTGACATTCTCCATAGATCTGGAGCACCAATGAATATCTGAGTGAGATAGTGACATGATCCTTTTGGACCATCTGAACCCTTGCTCATTCTTCATTACTGAGCGAGGAAGGTGAGAAATAAACCACCTGGATAGTAAAGGTATGCAGCACATCAAAGTTCCTCTTGCCCTTGTAGTACGGGTGTGAAGAGAATGTAGGATGTCTCCAAGCAATGTAGGCACTGGATTGTGACTCAGGAATATGTTGATGGCATGAACGTCTATGAACTGATCTGGATTGGGGAACAATACTAAGCCATATATCAGCAAGGCTAAGACCTCCTCAAAAGCATCATAGCTCATGGCCTTCAAGAACATCTGAGCTTTATCCATTAATACCTTAGCAAGAATACCCTTGACTCCACTTCTCGTTTCTAGAACAATGTCAGACTTCTTCAGATGTAGGGCTGCAGCAATAACCTCTGGTTTAAGTTCTTTCTCCAAACCTGTGAAGGGTCTTTGATCAAGAACATGTATACCCAGAAGTTTGGAGAACTCCTCCATGGTTGGAACCAGCTGGTAGTCGGGGAATGTAAAGCAGTGGTGCTTAGGATCAAAGAACTGAAACAGGACACTCATCATGTCTTCATTGAACCCTGAAGTGACCAGATCCAATAGATGACCATGTCTCTTGTTGAACTGGGAATGATCAGACACTTGAGAAACCAACTCTTTAAGCTTGGGAGGTATCCCCACAAAGTTGATCCTGATGGTGTTTCTACGAGCAGAAGCCATGACCTGCAACAAAGAACAAAGATAAATCCCTTGGTCCTTGAAATGGTTAGGGAAAATGCTATGCTTATGATGCATGATGATGTCATGATGTTATGCTCAATCACAAACATGTGGCACACACAAACAAGTCACACCATAGCCCTAGGTTTAAAGGCTTGCATGAGGTTCAAAGGTAAGTACCCTCCCCTGAAGTTAGATGGTTCATCCTGTCCTACAAAAGTAACCAGGTTCTAAGGGATCTCAATATCATTGATCCTTCACAAGGGTGGTTGATCAGAAGGCAACTTACTTGCCAACCAAAACCCTCCAAGTTTAAGATCTCAATGAGCGTAGTATCGAGTGTCAACCAACTTCAGTCTGCACCAAAGCCGGTTACCTCACTACCTTCTAAAGGCCAAGATGAGTTAACTAGGGTTCTAAAAGTTAGTTAGTGCATTGACAACATATGGCAGCCTCAATATTATCCTCAACTTGACTTAAGGAATATAAGCACCAACCAAGAAGTCGCACTAACTATGGCCACCAGATCAACCGTATCGATATACGTCGTACAGTTTCCTTGGTCTATTGCCATTTACCTAAGGTACACTAGATCCGGGTTAGGACCTTTCACACATAAGAGCACCCCAACAAGTAATATAAATCAAACAAGGCAAGCAATTCAAAGTGATCTTAATTCCTAAGGGTACCCCTCTTAAAATAGATCCCCAGCAGAGTCGCCAGTTCTGTAACACGGTGGGAGAACTGACTTTTAGTTATGTTGCGGATAGCAAGAGTCGCCACCGACTTTTATTTTATCCATAAGGAAAGGGTATAAAAGAACAGGAAAGACCTTAGAGAATATTTTGGGTCCGGGGGGTAGGTTATGAAAAGGGAAGGTATTAGCATCCTTTTCATCCATGGTTATCCATGGGCTCTTAGGTACTTAAGCTCACTTTAAATGGTTTTTTGAAAGTGTAGTGTGTGAATAGAAAATTTTCAGAATAGTTAATAAATAATCCATGTAAGGATGTGTTAAAAACTTGTTTGAAAATTTGTTTGAAATTTGTTTAAGTGTGAAAAAGTTTTGAAGTGAGCAAGTATCTAGGAGTAACCTACCCTAATGTTTAAGGTCTTTCTTATTCTTTATCCTTTCCTTGGTAAGACTATCCCTACTATTAAGGAGTAGGTAGTCCTTACTTTGGATGTTAAGAGACATGTGAGGGACAATTTGATTTTGAAGGCAATGGTGGGGTGTAATAAGCACATACAAGGGACTATCATCATTTATTCGAAAGGGACTCAATTCGTATAGGCAACCATAAGGGACTTTGATGATTTTCTTTCGAGGGACTTGCTTTATACACCCCACTTAACCATTATTCGTAGGCAACTGGAAGGATATCCTTAGGAAGTGAGACGGCGATTAAAATCGACTTACGTGTGTGTGAGTGTTTATTTTAATTATCTTATGATTAAAAATTATCTAAATTTATTTTAATATTGCATACATGTTATTACACTCCCTAATTACTAACCATAATAATAATTAAATAATTAAACAACTTTACATCCAAGAAACAATTACAAAATAATAAGCAACATAATTAAATAGCGAAAATAAAAATATAAATAAGCAATAATAAATAATAAGGGGTTAGTAAAATAAAAAATTAATAATAATATAAAATCAATAAAGCAAAATAATATGGTTAGTAAAATAATAATAAGAATAATTAGAATAAATAAAGTTAGAAACATAAAAAATAGAATAATAAATAATAACATGGTTAGTAATAAAAATTAATTACAAGGTTAATAAAATTATAATAAGCAAAAATTAATTAATAATACTAATAGAAATCAATAGTATAAGAATAAATTAACATACACCACTAAATAATTTTTAATTCATATACTAATTATTAAATTATTTTTAAATGTATTACAAAATTTTTAATTATTATTAATACATATTCACATTTATATACATATTATAAGAAAGAGATAGATTTTGAATGTCATATTTTAATTCTATTAGTTATTACATTTACAAATTATTTTAACCATATACAAAAATATAATTATCCTAAATTAAATTATTTCTAAATATTAAAAGAAAATTAATTTGACTTATAATTATATTTACAAAATTTTATGAAAAATTATAACTATATTAGGAATAATAAAAAAAAATTAAATTTTATTTAGAAAAATAGTTTAGGATTGGAAAATTAGGGTTTTATATTTTTAGGGTTTAAGAATTAGGGTTTGTATATATACACATAACATTATTTTAATTAATATAAACCATACAAATAAAATTTTAAATTTAAAAAAAAAAACAAGAGTTTTATATTTTTTTCTAGAAAATTATTTTAAGAGCAATTAGATTATATAATATATATACATATTATGACATAGAAAATAATAACATTTAAATTAATTAAATTAAATGGAAAACAAGAAAATAAAAAAAAAAGAAAGAAAAGGAACCTGATGGGATTTGATCCCAGGACCTCCTATTTGCAGGCAGCAACAAGGACCACCAGGCCAGCCAGGCGCAGGTGAGAAAGAATGTCGCATGGTTGCTTTTATGCCTTGTCCTTGAAAATTCCAGAAAAAATAAAAGAACAAAAGGCCTGGGGAGGTTTTGATCCCAGGACCTTATGTATGATAGCGTGCGCGCGTTACCACCCGGCTGGGAGAGCCTATCTGGTAATGTGATGACCACACATCATAATATATTAAGCTTCTTCGCTACCTGAAAAAATAACACAAAAACAATGCACTAGCCAGGACTCGAACTAGGGTCCTTCCATGATACACATATGCGCTTTACCACCAGACCAATGTTGCCTTGATGATATCAATTTACATTAATATAATAAAATTATTAAGACAATATTCAAATATCAGAGTGCGCGCCATAGGACTTCTTCTTCTCCAATTTACCTGCGAAATCAGTTGCAATTTTTCTTGCGAAGCTACCTGCGAATTTAGTTTTACAGGATTTCCTAGGTTTATGTCAACGATCATGCTACCTGTACATTTTTATCAAATTGAAATCACCAATGGAATCCACACATCATTTACAGTGTTATCATGTTATCACAATTTATTTATATTCATTAAATCACAGGATCCCAATTCGAGCTCCAAAACCCTAACAATGGCGTTTTAAGCTTCAGGCCCTAAACTTCTAATCAAATGATCCAGAAAGTATCCCTAGGTCTTGACTAACACAAATCAAACACCAAAAGCAATTAATATTGGTTAGATATATGAAATCGAAAAACAAAATTTTGGAGAATAAAATTGCTTCGGCTAGCATGATATTGTATGATTTTGATGCAATGGATGATTGAGTTTGCTTCAAGAAGGTTCAAGGAACATCTCCATGTCTTCACAATACCTTTTTCTGCCTTGAGGAGAGGAATCCGAATTTGAAATTTCTTATGATTTTTTGAGTGTATAACCTACCTTTTGAGCTGCTGGAAATCGTCGCTAGGGTTATGTTTATGATCTATATTTATATGGGAGTCAATTAGGTCAGAAACATGGACTTGTTACATGTAAATTTGATCCAAACAAATATTGAAAAAGATCATGTGTTAAAAGTCAAATATTTGTGCATTATGACTTGCTATTTTGGGAGAGATCACATGATTTCCTTCTCTTTGAGTTCCAATCACCCTTTAAGACTTTCTAGAAATAAAATTAAAATTTATTTTCATGATTTTATATTTTATTAGAATTTAAAATGACTTTTTAATATAAAAATCATAATAAATAAAAATAAAATAAATAAAATTATGAATAATTTAAATTAATTTCGTGCAAGTCATTATAAAGTGAATTGGGTCACAATTTGGGCAGCCCATTTGGAAAGATTTACTTTTAAGCCTCCATTTTCAACATAAACCATCCCAAAATTGCCCAACTTTGCAAGAACACATCTCCCTCAATTTTAAAGGTATGAGGGTGTTCTTGGACTTTTTGGAAAGCTTGAAGAGTCCTCTAAACAACCCCATTGGTTTCAGGTCCATATCATTTACCAATCTCAAGTTATGCCCTTTTGAAGTTGTTGACTTTTTGTTGACTTTTGAAATGACCTATAATGTCTTAGATCATATCTTTCAAATGAAACATTTTTGGACTTAACCTTCAACATAAAAGTTGTAGAGAATTCAATTTCCTTCAAAATGAGCTTTGGATGGAGACTTGGTGATGAAGTATGTGAAAGTTATGCCTGGTCAAAGTTCAGTTGACTTTTACTGAAGAAACCCTAATTTAGAAACTCCTGATTATTGATGATCTGGAATCTCCTTGATGAATCATGATCAACCCTTGATCAAATGATGAATTTTACTTCATATACTTGATGTTGGCAAAAAATCATGAATTTTGACTTTGGTTTGACCACAGTTGACCTCAGTTTGACTTTTTAACTGCATTGACTGATTTTGACTTATCTGATCATCTGACTGAGCAAACTTTTGAGAAAAGCCTTGAAACTTGACATGGGGGTTATTACACACATATAAGATGCTATGAAACTAACTTGAGGTATTGGAAGTCCATTTAGCCTGATTAAAGTCAAAACCCTAGTTTTGGATGCACTGCTTAGGAGATGCATTGTCTGAGGGAATTGTCAACTTCTTTGACCAATTGTGAACTATGTGAACCTTGTGAATCTTCATAAAATGTCTTGTGACACCTATAGGAGGTATTGTGAAGCTTGTGAACCTTGTGAACCTCATGAAGTGGCTTTGTAGACCTCATGATCCTCAGGGAAGCTTTGTAATCTTTGTGAAACTTGTGAACCTTGTGAACCTTCAAGAAGTAACTTGTGGACTTCATGAACCTCATGAAAGGTCTTGTAAATGTTGAGAAGCTTTGTGAACCTTGTGAACCTTCAAGAAGTGACTTGTAGACTTCCTGAGCCTCATGAAAGGTATTGAAAGCATTGTGGAACTTGTGAACTTTGTGAACCTTCATAAAGTAACTTGTAGACTTCATGAACCTCATTAAAGGCCATGCAAGTGTTGGAGAACTTGTGAACCTTGTGGACCTTCTTAGAACACAAAGTCTTGTATTGTGAGGGCAAATTTTGGGGTGCAACAGGTGGGAGTTACTGTGAGATAAGCCAAATACCCGGCTTGAGTGCACCATAGGATTAGCGTGGACAGACATTGTACTCTTATGGTATCTCACCATGATGGGTGGCGATGTGTTCCACACCCAGATTGCGACCGTCTTGGAACTATTCTGTGTGGGGATTACCTCACTTCAGGGTACGACCTTGATAGTTATGTGCATCTGGTGACCGATCTTCGAGGACCTTAATGGAAACACCCCTCTCCAGTGATGACAGTGGCAGACCACATTTGTTGGCAAACCCACTCGCATCCGAGGGTCCATTGGGAACTCGCATAGGATGGCCTGGTTCTTTCACAGGAATTCAGTTAAAGCAAAACTGTTCGTATGACTATAGTATTGTACCCTTCGGGATGAATGTACTATTGTTTCTCGATTCAGTGCTTGAAGCTGGAAACTTGTGAGGGATGCTTGTTTTTTCCGGACTCAACTGAGACCTCCCTGAGTAGTACATAATGCCAAACCGATTCCCTGATTTGGTCATGAGCCATTTCTCGAAAATGGTGAACGTATTATTGCTATTCGGCTTTGAGAGTCCGTGATGTTGACCCGAGTAGCACACCCGTGAGATTGGGAGGGGTTTACAGGTTTGCAGGAACCCTAAACTTCAACATACCCGCTTTGCCAGTGTTGTTTTATGATATTATCTGGTGGTATATGGTTCTTTGATTCTGAGATTCGGGATTTCTATTCAGAGAAATTGTTACTGTGATTACCATGGTGACCCTGATATTGTGACTGTTATTATGACTCTCCACAGACACTTGGCTTATTGTTCAGCTTCAACACCATCAGTGACTGTTCAATTATGTGATCCAGTTCTATAGTTATTGGGTTCTCAGTTATGGGGTTCTGTACAGAGATGGTGCTGCTATTATGGTTATATTCAGACAGTTGGTTCACTGCTCAACACCAACATCAGACCATTGATCACATGCCTGTTGCATACATGACATCATAGCATTTCTTCATACATGTTCAGTTATTTTCGAGGATCACATGTCTGAATCATGTTGTTGTATTTTTCTGTATCAAAACTTTAATCAAAGCAGATAGATTCCTCAGAAATAATTGAGCATGGCATTTGCATACATCCTTGCATTCTTGACAGGTGTTCAGAGACACATCCTTTTCCTGACTTGATTTCTCATCAAAATGGACAACTTGAATCACATTCATCAAGGTATATATTTGAAGCAACTCCGGGCTGAGGTAACTGAAAGGAAGACCCAGCTGAGGCCATTCAGGGCAGAAGTATAAGCTTTATTTCAGAATCAGAAACTGTTGAAAGAGGAAGTCAACCAGATGAAGACTCAGATAAGCCGGTTATGGAAATACTGAATGTGGTGTCAAGGAAACGAAGCTATTTTCATCCCTATTGAGGGGAACTACGCTGCTCTGATTCTCCATTGGTCAATGGAGATACGTAGGCAGGAGATCACCTGAGATCTTTCCGAGCAACCTTATATATTAACTTTATCAACCTATTCCCTCCAGATGTCGTTGTCAGCATCCAACCTCAGCTTCCCAAGAGAGTCCTAGGGCCAGAGAATACGGGTAAGGTCCAAAACAACTTGAGAAGAAGTTTGATCATATTCCGATGTCGTACGTGCAACAAGTTTCCTCATTTGCTCAGATTCAAGCTGGTTGAGCTAATTGCATCAGGATCATCTCCGAAAAAGCTTCCTTTGGGGTTTCAATGCCAAGTATGATTACCATTCTGGGGCACCTAGCCTCTTAATTGAAGATTGCAAGTCTTTTAGAGGCAAAGGTAAAAACAAGGTCGCGAATTTGATTGAGTAAACATCCAGACTACTGACTGCTGAAAGTCTCCGAGAGCAATAAGTCCAGACGGAGTCAAGTCTCCTCAATGACGGCAATGTTCAGCTTCTTTACTGCATTTCCATTTATAGTTTATATTGTTTGTTTAAACATTTGTATGCATGCGTGAAACTTATTTGTTTTTGAATGATAACCATAATAAAATGCACATGTTTTTCTTGAAGTAATCCATTCGTATTCACTCATGATTTTATGTATGTGCATTGCAATACCAACTGTCGTGCTTAAACTCTATCAGGGAGGATGACGAACTGAAAACGCAAAAATCTCTAATTGTGTGCTTTTGAGAAAGACCCTGTTGACGATGTACAGGCATTGTTTCAAATCCTAAACACCGGAGATATAAGGGAGATAGACCCTTGCCAACCCATTTGAGCCTTGAAGTAGGAGTTTCTTTTTGCATGAAAAAAAAACCCTCGCACTTAACCCAGGGGCAGGGTAGGCGTCAGTTAGTTTGACCGAGCATTCAAATTTCAAAAAGGAGTGCAAATCTGAGGATCCATTACCTTTCGTTGTACCAAATCAAGAGATCCAATGACCAGAAACCACAATGGTTATCCCAATCAAGAGGTCCAAAGACCGGAGACCACAATGGTTATTCCTCAATAATAAAGGAGTGAGACAGTCACGACCCTCGCAAAGCATTCAAGACAAACAGTGTCACACGATTTGTTCAAAAAAAAAAGAATGAAAAAAAAGAAATGAAAAAGCCCTCTAAGTCGAAACTTGAAAACAAGCGACTTAGGCAAAAATTAGGGCATCCCGCTGGACTTCACAATCAAAGATTCACAAGAATTAGTCCAGGCAAAAGTTAGGGATAAGAAAAAGAATGCAAAAGTGAAAAACGAAAAGGATTACACAAGAAAGATCCTCAAATAAGAACAAAGTCGTGTGGCACAGACACGAAAGACTAAGGGGTGACTGACTCCCAACAACAACCTGTTTGGTGCTTACACTGTTAGTGTAATTGGTTCCTTAACCATCACAAAACCCTTTTTGAGAGGTGAACGCTTGTGAAAGCTAGCTGAAAATAGGAATGGAGAACATCACGAAGATGGGTGGGCACAAATAAATTTCGAGCCTATATCTTTTGTTTCTATAACCGTGAACCAGGCCACGATACAACCCTCAAAAGTCCTAACTGAAACAGGGTTATTTTTGAGAGCGTACTACCACAAGATCGCGTTCCTGACTCCCATGAGTTGTGCTAAAAGTTCTTTGTTGGTGTTGCATGTGCATGCTTTCATTCATCAAAAAACAATGTCGTATCTTAACCAGTGATTCACTCACGAAGGTTTGCGACATCTTTTTCAGTAAAACTTCAAGATTAATATGTGTGTTGCATTAGAATTTTCATTCTTAAAATAAACATTTTCTGCTTGCATACATTTGTTTGGCATCATAAAAGTCCACGTACGAAACTTCAGTCCAGAAGCTTAATCTTGCCAAGTTGAGAAGTCTGAAATTTCCGAAGGACAATCTGTCGAGGTGCACTTTTCAAGAAAACTCCATTGAGTGGGGACTTTCCCAACAGTTGTGGAGAGCCAGCTAATCTGGGGAAGTCATGTTGAGCAATCTCTTCAAAGTTCAGCCAAGCCGAGGCAATCACTTCGAGATTCAAATCTCTCAAAGAGCCATTAGTCTGATGCATGCATTCAAATTTTAGCCAAACTAGGGCAATTACTTCGAGATCCAATCTCTCAGAGAACAATTGATTTGGGTGTTTGCTTCAAAGTAGTCATTCAGAGGTAATCACTTCAGGACTTGTACTGGGGCAGGCCACCCCAAGAGCACTGGAAGTTACTTTCTCCTGAAGACAGTTTATCAGAAGCACCTACCCAAGGTTCAAAATATTAGGACACACTAGCTCACAGTGATATGAAATTCTTCCTGGATCCTTGCGAGACAATTTCTTTCACAGACCATGCAATCTGGGGCAGTTATTTCGAGATCCGATGAATCTCTCCAAGAGTTTGAAGACACTGAGGCATTTCATATGCCCTGTTTTCTGTAAAATCCTCTTGAGACATTTACTTTTGATGGACTTTAATCTGAGGCGAGTCGAAAATTGCAAAGAACCATTGTTCACTCATGATTAGTCGGCAACCTATCAACCCAGGGCTAGGGGCAAGACCAGTGTCGGCACAGTACTGCAAGAGTTGTTTCATCTGCGGACTTCATCGATCAAGATTCCTTAGCAAGTTTCATTAGACAATCCCTTTTCCAGTAGTGCGGCAAATGGATGATTACTTCTTGAGCAGAAGGATATCATCGTCTCTCATCCCCGGCATGAGACGCCTTACGTCTCTCATTCCCAACATGAGAGGATTTATCTTTTATCCCCAGCAAGTGGCAACTTGAGCTCTTATCTTCAGCAGGAAGCTTTATCATTGACATTATCTGTCATCCCCAGTAAAGTGGAAGTTGAAATCTCTCCCAGCAAGGCAACAGAATGTGGGTGTCATCCCCAAGTAGAAGTTTCCCTTCAGACAGGGGCAATCCTCAACAGTACAGGGAGTTCTTTCCTCCCCAGCAAGGTCTTTTCTCAGCAATATCATGCCTTTGGTTTCCCACCAGAGTTCGAGAAGAGTCTATCTCCAGCAGGGTCTTGGCTCTCCAATCTCGAAGTCCAATTTATTTTTGGCAATGGCGGCAGTTCAGAGCCGGTATATCATTGACAGCCTTCCCCGCAGAGTTGTCTTCTCCTCACAAGGATCAATCAGATTAATGCAGTGATCATCGGTTCCTCCCCAGTCAAGCCGTCTCCTCATCGGGAGACCTCTTTTGCATTTGCATTTGCATCCAGTGATCATCATTACATTTGCATCCTTCAAAGCGTAGCATTTCCATCGTTATGGAGCATTACGCCATAAAATCCAAACATATGCATACCAGCATGGGCCAGTTTTGAGGTATATTACATAAGACCCGTTACATCTCCAATCAGATTGAAGTGTTCCCCACAGAATGCAATTCCGTTTCCCAGGGTGGTTACTTCTACCAAGTCTTGTTGTCATCCCCAGTTGAGTCTTGTTTCAGTACAACAGTCTCATTTCTTCGCGTCTCCATTTCAGTACAATGGTCGCGTCTTGGGCTCTCGTTTAAGTACAACGATCCCGTTCCTTTCGAGTCTCCATTTAAGTACAATGGTCTCGTCTTTGAGTCTTGTTTCAGTACAACAGTCTCATTTGTTCGTGTCTCCGTTTCAGTACAACGGTCACGTATTGGGCTCTCGTTTAAGTACAGCGATCCCATTCCTTCCGAGTCTCCATTTAAGTACAATGGTCTCGTCTTTGAGTCTTGTTTCAGTACAACAGTCTCATTTGTTCGTGTCTCCGTTTCAGTACAACGGTCACGTATTGGGCTCTTGTTTAAGTACAACGATCCCATTCCTTCCGAGTCTCCATTTAAGTACAATGGTCTCGTCTTTGAGTCTTGTTTCAGTACAACAGTCTCATTTGTTCGCGTCTCCGTTTCAGTACAACGGTCACGTATTGGGCTCTCGTTTAAGTACAACGATCCCGTTCCCTTCGAGTTTCCATTTAAGTACAATGGTCTCGTCTCAGTGCGAAGATAATGGATCGGTTGATACCATTTTCGTGTAGATCGGTTGATCTTATGTGAGTTATGAATCGGTTGATATCATTTCTCTTCGAGTTGTAAATCGGATGATATTACATTCTCGTTTTTCTTGGTTATGGATCGGTTGATACCATCTCCATGTTAGATCGGTTGATCTTATTTGAGTCATGAATCGGTTGATATCATTTCTCTTCGAGTTGTAAATCGGATGATATTACATTCTCGTTTTTCTTGGTTATGGATCGGTTGATACCATCTCCATGTTAGTTCGGTTGATCTTATTTGAGTCATGAATCGGTTGATATCATTTCTCTTCGAGTTGTAAATCGGATGATATTACATTCTCGTTTTTCTTGGTTATGGATCGGTTGATACCATCTCCATGTTAGATCGGTTGATCTTATTTGAGTCATGAATCGGTTGATATCATTTCTCTTCGAGTTGTAAATCGGATGATATTACATTCTCGTTTTTCTTGGTTATGGATCGGTTGATACCATCTCCGTGTTAGATCGGTTGATCTTATTTGAGTCATGAATCGGTTGATATCATTTCTCTTCGAGTTGTAAATCGGATGATATTACATTCTCGCTTTCCGGGTTGGATCGGTTGATACCATTTTCGTGTTAGATCCGAGGATCTTTTGATTTGTCATTCGAGGATGGCATTTCTTTTCTTCAAGTCCTTCCGAGGTTGGTCTTGTTGTTGTGGCTATTATTCGAGGATAGTAGTTCACTTTTTGAGCTTATTGATTGAGGTCAGTTTGTCTCATTTGCAAAGTATGTCTGCGGTCAGCTTTGTGTTTGGTTATCAGTCGAGGCTGGTATACCTTTGCGTCTCCATTCGAGGGTGGTTTCGTGTTAGATCCGAGGATCTTTTGATTTGTCATTCGAGGATGGCATTTCTTTTCTTCAAGTCCTTCTGAGGTTGGTCTTGTTGTTGTGGCTATTATTCGAGGATAGTAGTTCACTTTTCGAGCTTATTGATTGAGGTCAGTTTGTCTCTTTTGCAAAGTCTGTCTGAGGTCAGCTTTGTGTTTGGTTATCAGTCGAGGCTGGTATACCTTTGCGTCTCCATTCGAGGGTGGTTTCGTGTTAGATCCGAGGATCTTTTGATTTGTCATTCGAGGATGGCATTTCTTTTCTTCAAGTCCTTCTGAGGTTGGTCTTGTTGTTGTGGCTATTATTCGAGGATAGTAGTTCACTTTTCGAGCTTATTGATTGAGGTCAGTTTGTCTCTTTTGCAAAGTCTGTCTGAGGTCAGCTTTGTGTTTGGTTATCAGTCGAGGCTGGTATACCTTTGCGTCTCCATTCGAGGATGGTTTCGTGTTAGATCCGAGGATCTTTTGATTTGTCATTCGAGGATGACATATCTTTTCTTCAAGTCCTTCTGCGGTTGGTCTTGTTGTTGTGGCTATTATTCGAGAATAGTAGTTCGCTTTTCGAGCTTATTGATCGAGGTCAGTTTGTCTTTTTTGCAAAGTCTGTCCGAGTTCAGTCTTTGTTGTTGATGGTTATCGCCTGCGGCCGGTATACCATTGTGTTTCTATTCCAGGATGGTTTTTAGCACTGGATCTGAGGATCCCGTGTGAGTTGTCATGCGAGGATGGCATTCTTCCCAGCATATTTCCACCTGGTTCTATTTTCGCTACCTATTCAGAGGTCAAAAACAAAAAAGATATAAATAAATAAATGGGCAGATGTTTTTTTCCATTGCCCTCAGTGTGCAAATTTTCAGGTTTTATTCGAGTATTCAATCACTCCATACCTTGAACGTCTAAAAGCTGTTGCAATTATTCGTTCAGGTCTGCAGATGATTGAATAGGGGCAGCTGTAATACCTCAAAATTTGCCTTCATATTTATCCCCTTTACTGGTGTATCATTTCACACTCATCTGCATTTCTCACCAGGCCATTAACATCATAGTAGTTCATTTCATTGTTTCATAAGGCATGTGATCAGGGCTCAAGGAAATTAGGGTTTCGTACCTTGTCCGTGTTTATTAGGGATTGAACTTGTGGAGAATAGTCATTGGTGCATCTAATCCAGTACTGAGGTGTTCAATCAGATTTTCTTGTAATAAGGGTGTTGGCTTTTCTTGACGTCTCATGTCGTATTACTCATCATTTAATATCTCAAGGGAAGTTAGGAGTTTTTGTTCATAATTTTGAGGGGAACTTCACCAATGGAGGTCCAGTGTATTAAGGAGTGGTTTGGATCCAATTCGTTTATGGAGCAATAATGATTCGGGATTGTGAGAAGTTTTATTATGGCATCAAATTGCTTAGGAGTGAGGTATGTCAAAAGATTTGTTTCAAGCTAGGGGAGAATACACAGTTAGTGATCTATTTGGAAGATGTCATTCAAATTCAAGTACGAGCCGTCATTGTTTTCTTATCCATTTTCGGTCCAATTTAATCCAATAACAACTTTCAGGTTGTTTGTCAAAACCCGTTCAGGCTCATTTTTTGCTTAACCCGTTTCAAATACAAACCATTGTTCTTATCCATTTTGCAAGACCCAATTTTATCCAAAAAAATTATTTTATACACACTTTAGGCCCATATTCGAAGGTCCGAAAGATTTTTCCGTTTAGAATCCATCTCATTAAATTTGTATCCAGTTTTAATCACCCAAATTATCCATAATAATTAACTGAATCACTTATTAGTATGGCCCATTATTAATTGCAACTAAATAAAAAGAGACAAATTAATGACAAAAATTCATATTTGGTATTTACAAAAACAAGTTCACCAAAACAGTTATGACAGTTGCAACCAAAAGAAAAATTCAGTTACACATAACTAAAGTATCAGCATATAACAGAAACAAAAAAAAAGGAGAAGAAAAAGGAGAGAAAAATCTGAAAAAAGGGAACTCTCTCAACTCCAATCACCCTCTGAATTCGATTATACTCTTCCATCACCTTCAACCAACTTGTTTTTTCAATCTTCATCAAGCTCCATCAATCTCCAGCAATTCTCCAAGCATTCTCCAACCTCTTCATCATCAATCGAATAGCACCTTTTGTTGTTCATCATCTTAAAAACAGTGCTTTTTCTTTTTTGATTGTTATCACCATAACCCATCAAATATTTGAGCCCCTGCAGACAAGAATCACACTCAGCTGTGCAAGTTCATCAATAACCTCATCTTTTGCTTGCAAGATTCAGAACGCAACTGCAAGAATCAAATGGCAGAAGCAGAACTAAGACAGAGAAAGGAACCGGACTCGCATTAATGGTAGTCCGGGCCCAGGTGACAAAATGGAGTCACGGAGAGATGAAGAAGAATATGTGTGAGATAGAGCAGAAGAGGAGATTCGAGTTTACCGCTTCTTGAAACCCTCGGAATCCTCAATCTGGACAGCAACTTTCAATTCATTGGTACCAAACCTCCAAGAACACACGTGCACTGACAAATTCAGGACTTGCGAATTCATCATCAACAACGAAGGCCACGGTTCAGATTCGTCTCATCTCAATCAAGAAGAACAATTGTACCGCAACTTGTCTTCGACAACGATCTTCATCATCACCATCACAAAGCCTGCAATTCAATCTTCTGTAAGAACACTGTAACACTTCAGAAGCACTCCAACATTCACAAACTGCTGCCGCGACGAGCTTCATCAAGAACGCACGCATCGACGTCGCTACACATCTGTTTCAAACAACAACAACACAGATACGGAATTAAGATTGCAAGAAGGAGAAAAGTTGGATAGAATCATGATAATGATACAAACGGCGTAAGTGAAAAGGGGAAGAACAAGACAGATTCGTACCTGAAGGCATAGCGGTGCCGCCGCTACCATCACCACAATCGCGAGTGAGTTTCAATTTGGTTCTGCAGCATAGATATTTCGTCGGGGTTTGTTCTTCGTGGATTGATTGTTTTGTGCGGATGGCGAACGGAAATGAGATAACGAAGCACGATCCGGAGGGGCTTTCTGCGGTTGATGACAAGAGAGACAGCGTTTGACGGAGAGGCCAAGACGGAGTAGGAAGCCATAGCTACGGAGGCGCGATCGGGAAAGAGAGAGACTCCTCGGTGACGCCGGCTTGCAAGCTATGGAGTTTGGACTCCGAGTTTCGGAAGGTGAGACAGCGGTGGTAGTATAAAGGGTTTCGCCGGTGATGATGAGGAAGAAAGAAGAACGGCGGTGCTGTGAATATGAAGAAGAAGGATCCATTTCTTTTTTTATTTCATAAGCAGTTAGGGTTTCTTAAGCAAATTGGGGTTTGGGCTTGGATTTCCTATGAGATTTTCTCGGCACACCCCCAAATTCACTATCACACATCCTCTTTCTGCGCTGGGTATGTGTCAGTGGGCTTCAAACTGCTATGGGCCTCTGTTCGCACATCTTTATGCTGCTAATGCACCCCTCCCTGCGCCTATGGGAGACAGATTGGGCCTGGGGCCATTGTTTTGTGTTTTGCACCATGGAATCATTGATACACCACCAGATTTGGTGTTCCTGTTTAATTCTTGCAAGTTGGAAAATATTTTTAATTATTATTTTTATTTGTATTGCTAATTAGAATGTTCATTAAAATGGTTTAATGTAATCTTTGTAATTTTTGTTAGGATACTCATTGGAATTATAATTAAATTCTTGATTAGATTTTAATTGTTTGGTATTTTGTTAATCGAAAGATATTAAAATGTTGTTTATTCATTAGGTTTTGTTAGAGTTCGAGTAGTTCTCAATTAGGCTTATATTAATATTGATTAGTTGTCCGATTAGATGTTAATCTTGGTTCATTATTACTATTGAGAGTGGTTTATTTCTACATATTTGTGAACTAACGTTGGATTAGAGTTCATAAGCTTGTTTTTGCTCGATATTGCATCGATTTCGATTTTGGTGAAAGCTTCACAAAGCCAATATGGAATATGGGCATTTATTTTGCTCATAGGAGACTTCAAGACCTTGCTTGGGGATTTTTTCGGATTTCTTTATGCGGAGAATCGTCACTTCAAACAAGTAAGTAATTTCAAGCCTCTTCGACTTTTATGCACCATTTTAGTCGTATGCGGTTTAGGACCATATAATTTAAGGTGCATCTGAGCCCTCCCACCTGAGGCATTGGATTTATTTGTGATTTTTAGTGATATGTATCGATTTCGGAGCTTAGGGATTAGGTTACGAACCATTAGGATCGATTCCTTTCACTTCCCCTTAAGATTCACACTTTTGTCCGTTTCGTAACATTTATTAAAAATTGTTTTAGGTGAGATAAAATTCTGGAAAAATTCATGAGTGACCCTCATCCTCTTAATTAATTTGTCATATTTTTTATTTCCAGATTTGGGTGGTTTTAATAATTAATTTGGATTTTAGTTCATAAGCTGTCCAAAAAAGGAAGGTTTTGGCATAAGGGACCGAAATCGATTTTTTCCCCATAGGTGTGAAACCTATTTTTTGTGTATGATTAAGCACTGTAATTTGTGACATTTTGATGCTAATTAGGCATTTTTTTCATAATTTTTAGATGCCCTTTTTGATCCACTTTGTGGAGTTGTTTGTGGGTGATCATGTTTTGTTACCTTGCTAGTCAAGGAATTGTTTTGGTACTTTGGTGCATAATTTTATGAAATCCTTTTGGACAATGTGAGATAATGACTTTATTATTCCAGGGATTTAATTTCATAATTTTTAAATGCTTTTTGCTATTTTTCCATGTCACCTAGATCCTAGGTTGATTCATGTGTGTATTTGCTCCATACCCTAAATGTTAAGAAGGCATTCATGCCATTTGCTTGGAATAATTTTTGGTAACTTTTAGGAGTTAATTATAGGTCATTTGTATGTCTTTAATTCCAGTTGTAGGCCACTTTTTGAACCATACTCATTTGGTTTGTTTTTGTGTTTCAAAGTGCATACTTATGTGAACTAGTTTAACTTAAATGGGTTGCTAATCTCTTCTCATGTTTAACTTGAATTATGTGGAAATCATTAATGCCTATTCATGCATTCTAATTGCATCTCATGCCTTGTATGCTACTGACCCATAATCATTTCATGCATATTCACATGCCATTCTTCCTTAGTTTGCATCATGTGTGATCTTATGCGATTTTTGTCCATTTCATCTCATATTTTCTTCTCATTGCTCCATATGCCTAAACCATGGCATCCATGATTGTATATTCATTCATGCACATCTTAATAAGCATTCACTACTGACTTTGATGTTCATTCCATGTATTAATTCATGTTTGTAAGCCATATGTCTTCATACTTCATCCATGAGCCTTAACTTGCATTTAGGTGAATTTAGGTGAACTTTTTGTACATAGTTTGACATAGTTTGACCTTGTGAGGTATCCTAGCATCCTTAGGAGCCTATATCATGTAGCTACTGACTTTAGAAGTCATGTAACCCTTAGGTACCTTCACCTTTAGACTTAGGTCTTATTTTGAATCCTAGTTCCATTCTAGGACGTTTATGGTACTTAATCGCTTTCATGCTTTGATTTTATTTTCAATATGCATTGTCATGCTAACTTTTGTTTTGTAGGGGGGGAAGATTGAGGTAAGCATTACTTCATTCCTATCTCTTATGCATCTTAATTGCGTTTGCCTTTGCACTTGTGCTTTGCTTTTAGGTTTTCCCTTTCTTTAGAGACAACTTAACTTCCTTAGGAAGTAGGTTAGTTTCTAAGCTCTCTTTTCTTATTTTCCTTTTTCTTTCTTAGGATTAGAATACCTCACTAACCATTAGGATCACTTTGTAAATAAACAATTAGGATTGAGTCTTAGTTCCCATTAGATTTTTCCTTTTATCAACTTGAGTCATTCTCTTTCTCATCTCAAAAGAAAAGCAATAAAACACATAATGAAAACCGAACAATCTTGTACGACATGAGACTTTGTTGCGGAGTGTTTATACGCGTCCTGTTTCGGGGCGAGGTGTAAATACTTCCCGCGATGGATAGGTCTTAGTACAAGACAGTTCACAAACAAAATTCAAAACACTTCTTTTAAAAGACAAAAAACAAACAATAAGCGACTATCATGCGGGAACTTCTCTTCTCATCTCATTCACTCACAACGCGAACTCGCGACGACTTGTCTCGCATGCAAGACGGTAAACGCACTCGTACCAGACGAGCCTGCAACACCTGAGCATAGACATACGCAGTTCCAGCATAAAAAACACAAACAAATAGTTCCCGCCTAGGTTAGGCGAACTACGTCGACTCTGATCCTCATTATCCCGATGAGGTACGTAGGCAGCGGGGTAGGGCCCGTTCGAGCACATTCTTTATTTTCCCTACATTTCCCCTTTTTATTCTCATTCTCTCATTTCAGTTTCGTTTCTCATTTCATTCCAGTTCCAGTTAGCGGTTTTATTCAGCAGCAGTTATATTTTCTCACCCTTTGAAACAAACAAGCAAGCATGGATCCCGTCGGGTACGACGAACGGATTGGGGTGCTAATACCTTCTCAATTCGTAACCGACTCCCGAACTCAGATCTTTGGTTCGCAGGACCTCGTCCTTTCCTTCTTCCTCAGGTTTGTGCAACATTACCTTTCCCATTCTTTTGGGATAAAAATGTCTGGCTGACGACTCTAACCTTTTCGCGCCACTTTCGCGTTTGTACTAGGATGAAAATCCCGGGAGCGACAGTCGCATCATCACAATGTTGGTTAATCATTTGCATTAGATCCACGACTTTTGAAGCTTGACGCGTAGTTGTTTTGGGTATCACAATCTTCTTTCAAGTTTCATTGAATTTGGATCTAATTGCATTGGTTAATCACTATAGTGTAAGATACTAAGCGAAATCAATTGCCTTTTCGGTTTTTGGAATTAAATGTATTGTTACTCTTTTGGTTGTGGATGATTAAGTTCACCATACTATTATTATGTACATATTATTATTACTATTTTACTTTCCTTCTTGTACCTTATCCTCTTTAATTTCCTTCTCGCTCCCTTATCTCTTTATTTTTATTATACTTTATCATCCATTATCTTGTTTATATTTATGTTTATATATCCTTGTGTTTTTTCCTTTGTCCATTTGGACACAAAAATATTAATAAATGATTAAACCTCTAAAAAACTTGTGATCTTTATCTTGGTCTATGATTATTATCCTTAGCATTGGAATTGAAGTTTTGGAGTTAGATCTTAGGACACCTTCCCTTTGCTTTGATCATCATGGAGTTGGAACTTTAGCCTTTATTTGGCGATTTGCTATCTTATGCTTATAAGGATGGAACTCTTATGCTTATGCTTGAAAGTGTCTTTAAGTTTGGTTACATCTTTCCTCCTTTATCTCTTTTATTTTCTTTTTTTAGAATATCCTCTTCATCTCCTCCCCTTCTTCAATTTTTAAAACTTCTCATCTTTTTCAAAGGATTATTATTTTAAAAACCTTCACCTCTTTAATAAATAAAACCTTGACTTTTTGTCAAGTGACTCTTACTTCTTTTTTTCTTAAATAAATGTCAATGAACTTAATTATTTTGAGTTCAATTCAAAAATAAAAGAACCAAACTCATTCAAGTGGTTTTGTGCCTTTGTGCACTTCTTTTTTTCTTCACTTCTTAAAATCAATCAAAACCAACAATTTTTCACTATTTGTACCACGAACTACAAAGTTTTGATCTTGCATTTCACTTTGTGGGTACGTAGGCATGAGATGAAAGTCTCATCAAACATAAAAACATTAAAAATTAATTTTTTTTTCATCCCTTCACTCTCATTTACAAACCATTTTTAAACCAAAAGAAATAAATTTTTCAAAGGGATCCCGTGGAGTACTACGAACATTTTTGGTGCTTAAAATCTTCCCATTTTATAACCAACCCCCTTACCCTTTCCTTGTTTGTTTCTTTTAGCGTTTATCTTTTAGATTCATTAGGATTTATTCGTTCTTTTTTCCTTTTCCTTTTGGAATAAAATAAAAGCGCGGTGACGACTCTGTTTACCTTAAGAAATTAATAAATAGCTTACACTCATGATTTTTACCGCTACAATTTTCTTATTTGAAAAACACAATGTTCCAAACCCAATATTCTCAGCTACACCAAACCTAATCGAACGTTATCAACCTTAATTTAGATGGTCATCCAATCGAAAAATGATTATGTGTAGTTCAATTGTGTGTATGTATAGAAGAGAGGATGAAGGTGATGAGCAACTTTGTAATTTGGTTTCGTTAGGTTTTTTACTCTAAGAAAACCCCTTGAAAAAAAATAAGGTGCATGTATGTGTGTGTGTGTATATATATATATATATATATATATATATATATATATATATATATATATATATATATATATATATATATATATGTGTGTGTGTGTGTGTGTGTGTGTGTGTGAAAGTGTGAAAAATGAGTAAAAGGAATGCAATGAGTTAGAGAAAAATGCGATTTTTGAGAAGTGGACAACATAGGTCGGTCGAACTATGAAGGTCATAGGTCAACCTTACAATGTTACTAGGTCGGTTTGTGAGGCAGTTTGTGATGCATCTTTGGGAAGAGCCTACATGTTTTAATACTGCTTCGTAGGAGCCGGCCTGAAAAACGTATGTGTCGGCCTGTAATGTATCTGACTTTCCTATAGGTCGGCTTATTCTTGCATAGGTCGGCTTGTACTGACTTGAATGCCCAAAAACATGTTTTTCAACGAAAATATGATGTTAACTCCCTTTCAAACTCATTTGAATGCATTCTAATGCCAAGATTCACATCTAAAATGGGAGGATACCTTCCAATATACATAACACTACACTATCCTATTTTTGAAATCACTTAAAATACAAAAAGAACTCGCATTAAAGAGGCGATATACCACAACAAGAATGACATTGTGGCCTTTGAATAAGGGGTAAGCCTGGGATGAAGTCAAGGGAAAGGTCTTCCCAAATGGCATGAAGAATAAGGAGGAGTTGTAATAAGCCATGTGTCTTTTTTGTTTCATATTTGACATGTTCACAAATGGAACAATTCTTGACAAACTGTTTGACATGGTTTCTCATGCATTCCCACCCAAAGTTAGCTTGCAGATGTGATAAAATTCTAGGTGCATGCAAATTTTATGAAATCATTGACGAATATCAAGTTTGGAGAACCAAGTTGCGTTGCCTAGTTTGCTAAGTTATTCGTTAGTGGTTGGCACGGGGAAGCTATCATGGATACTGATGGACTTGAGAGCGATCTAATCAACTCAAAAATTCCATCCTTCATCTTTCTTTCTAACAAGATATACTAGTGATGAGAAAGGGCTTTGGCTATGTTGAATTTTCTTGGTATCAAGCATGTGTGTGGATCTAATGTTCAATTTCATTTTTCTAGAAATAGGGATAACTGTAAGGAGGAGTATTGCTTAGTTTTAAATTAGGTATGAAGGTAATGTGATGGTCAATTTTATGAGGAAAATGTAGTTATGAAAGTGAGTTTAAGATGCTGGAAAAATAAAGAAGAAAGGAATGGATTTTAGGGATTATGTGTTTTGGTGCTGGATCAGGTTATGGGCTCAGGTTTGGTGTTATTATTTGGATGTGAAATTATTCAAATATGGAGTTGGTATGGATTAGATGTTTCACTTGTTGGGAAAAAACTGAGGTGAGTTAGGCCTTTTGGTCGACAGTGAGGGTGATGGTTTGATCTTGGAGAATTTCTTCTTGCCCTATATGTTTCAAATGCACCATGTTAATTTTCACATATGCCCTCTGATTCCAAAGATATATCTCCAGATGCACCTATTTTTGAATAAACGTTGACATATTTCAAAGATATATCTTCGGAACCATTTTAAACATTCAGAACATGACACCCAAAACCCATTTACATTTGAATTATTCCAAAGATTCATATCCGATAATATTCTGGAGATACGTCTCTAAAGTGTATCGAAACAAGTTTTTTTTGCTTAAGTTGTGTATTTGTTTTCAGATGAAGTATGAAACACAAACTCGAATAAAAAAATAGTACAAAATAATAAAAGACTAATATTGAATGAATTATATCAATATATGTAATAAATGTCGTACAATAAAGATCCAAAAATATAATAAAATCGTAAAAATAAAATAGAGAGTATAATACTACAACAAAATAATAACAAACTACTATTGGGTGTGCCTGACAGTCTTTCCTCTACCTCCTCCTTTGCTATGCTTCCTCGGCCATCAATCCCCCCGTCCTCTGGCGATGCCTCCGGTACAATAGTACCCCCTACGCCAGCTATGCGCGGGAAGTGCTTGAGGATCCAAACCTGGATTTAAAAAAAAATTAATGATCAAGAATTATCGGTAATGGTTTCGCAAATATGAAATGAAAATGACAAAAAAAACATTCAAAGATCAAGAATTATTACCACCAGTAGTATCACGCTGCCTGTGACCTACTTCATCTTCCACCGACATCCATCTTTTAACTTCGAATAAAGATAACACATGTAAGTCGTCCCCAATTATACTCATGGATCCGAGTGTGATCCAAGAAGTATCGGAGGTAAGCAACGCCAGTATAAGTGGAACTCGTATCCACAAATATGCAAGTGCCAACTCAAAAAAGAAAATATGCCCTCGAAGCACGAGTTGTATGTACCGCCACTTGCTCAGCATCACCATCAGCCCATGTGAAGCAAAGACTTCATCATCATATATCTTATTTAGGGCCTCTAACATGAGCACCCCTGGTCCTATCCACCTCCTCAACCACCTTCCCTGAATCATCCCACAAATGCTCTACCATCATCTTGATTGCCTCGTCTTTGGTCATCCTCCTATGATCGAAGAATCTCCCCATTGATCGGAAGATGTAACAAACACGAGACATAGTCCAATGTGATAGACATCTCACCATGCAGATGATGAAACAAAGATGTCTCAAAATTCCATCTCTCCACTAATGCATTAAGCATTATGTGGTTGACTAAAGTGTAACCGGTCACACCTAGGTCCTTCAGACCAGATAAGGATAAAACCGACTGAAACCAATCCTCATCGGGTTGAGCTAAGCCAATAATCTTCCTCTCATGGTTAAGAAAGTTCTGGGGATTACGCTCCTAAAATTTTCTAGAAGTAATCAATATCACCAATTAAGATTAAAATTAACGCATAAAAAAATAAAAAATTCAACTAATGCTACCTCTCCATCCCATATATGTTTGGCAGTAGAGTCTGGATACAAGGAAGTAAGGACCACCACTACAAATAACACATCTAACCTCGGTCATGAATCACATTTAACATAGGCTGCACATGCGAGGTAATATATAACCACATGAAAAACAATCACTTGTCATCTCGGTGAATATAAAGACGAGGTTATAAATTAAAAGGTCGTTAGTTCGATCCTAACATCATTATTTTCAACATTTTTAGAATTGAATGACGCGCCCAATGACATTACCTCAGTTTTATTTAATGTAAGTTTATGCGCGATCTCTAAGAGGGGGTAAATTAGATTTATTGGAATTTTCTCAATTTGAAGTGTTAGCATTGATTTTGTTATTTTTCAGAATTGATATGAAAGTAAATATGCTAAAAAATAAATGCAGAAAGTAAAAAACACAACGATATATCCTGGTTTCCCATATTAATACAATATAGTGTGTATGTTTCACATATATAAACACTAATTTTTTTTATTGAAAAAACGATGTTGGACTTCAACCATCTTTCTCTCAACATTTCCTGTATCATTGACTTTGATTGACTTAGTTTCCTGCATCATTAAGAAACAACATAATGGCATCAAATGACTTATGCACTCATTAAGAAATAACATATTGGATCAGATCAACCGCCATAACGTTATAGTTTATAATCTGTTATGACAACTGATTGGGAAATGCAATGAGTGTTCATATAAGTATGCTTGCAAATTTGTGTGCTTATATTTTTTAACTTGTTCATTCTGTAAGCAGAAAATGATAGGATGTAGTAGTGGTGAAAGTGAAGAATGAAGATGCATTTTTTTACTATTTCATAAAGTAAATTGTTGGTTCATAAAAATAAGGATCATACAAACTACTAGTAACTTAGTTGGAAAATTACCACTGCATCTGTATTTACAGAATTCCTCATCAGTGTAAGATGAACAAAGGACCTGCAATGAAGACACCACAATACCATCATCAAATGAATAAAACCATCTTATCTTACAATTAATTCTATTTAGCAGAAAAAGCTATTTACTTAAGCTGTTATGAATAGGAAATATCTAAAAGTATAAGATTTGAATTAACATAACATATTGCTGGATTTTTCGAATACACTCTTACAATCATATCTTAATAATATGTAGGCAACATGTGTCTTATGTGCTCATTGGGAATTGTAAATTTCTCATCACTTTCATAATCCAGAATAGTAAAGAGAGTTAAAGGGAGGAAAATGGAGTATGTTTTACCAAAGGTGAAATGGATGGTGGAAGACATTCAATGTTACAGTTGAAGCAGGTTTGTGTGTGATGGAGGAAAAAGTGAAAAAAAAGAAGTGATTTTTAAGTCCCACATTGATTTATTTACATGTAATTTTAGCCTTTATATTACTCACATAAATAACAAGTAGCAATTGATTGTGGATTAGATAAATATTGTATGGGCTATATATCTAAGGCCCAAATAAGTTATTTTAATATTAACATTAATCAATTTAAAAAAAAAATATTATAAATAAAATTAATTAAAATTGATTAACTATGAAAAGAATAATAAAAAATAAAAGATCCTATTCATAAATACTACATCATTAAAATATTTATATTTTTGTCTAGTCAAGAGATAAGAAAACTAGATTTTAGGGACTAAAATTTAAAAAATATCAAAATAGGAGAGCTAAAATTGCCAAAATATAATTAACACAAATTCAATCTCTAGTAAAAAAAGTTACAAATGAATCTACTACTAGGAGAAAAAGCAAAAGGGTAAGGGGAAGGAAAGAAAGGGTAATATGTTTGCCCTGGCTAGTTGGCTTATCAAACATCTAATAATGATGTTGCATCATTGCATGAATATATCTTCCTATGATTGAATATTGACAAATAGAAGAATTTGAACAAGTGTTTTGTTAAACATTAATTAATTAAAAAATAAAATAAAAAGAGAAAGAATTTGAACAAGTTTGATTGATAATATATCCGTGTTACAAAAAATTCTCCAAGAAGACAAAAAGAAAGGAAGGAGAGGAATCGAAGGCCTAACCTGAACAGATTCCATTTCCTTCTATCATCAATCACCTCACCCTCACCGCATGCTCTCTCTACTCTCACACACCTGATCCCTCCTCCTCCACCTTCTTCATTTTCATTCCATTTCATTTCAATTCTCCGATTTCATCGCAAAATCCTTACCATGAACGATTTCGATGGCCTTTTGGCTTCCGATTTCGGTATCAAACCGCAAGGTAAATCCGCTCCAATGGCTCAACCACCTAAAGGATCTTCCAATCATCCTAATTCAACTTCGCTCAACTTCGATTTCGGATCGCGATCCGCTCGTGCATCGGAATCCAGATTCGGATCCTCAGCCGCCCGTCACACGCGCGACGGTGGTAGTTTCGACGATCTGTTCGCCTCAACCGGATCCAAGCCTCGTGGAGCCGATGCGCCGTTCGATTTGGATTCCATGTTTACGGGATCCGGCGGTGATTTTGCATCTAAGTCGGGGAATTCTTCTCCGCCGCCAGTTTATGACAAACCGGTATACGATGATGATGTTTTTGACGGTGTGCCTGGGTTGAAGAGCACCGGGAAGGTTACTTTTGATAATGTTTTTGCGTCTCCGAAATCGGAAAGTGGTGCATTTGATGATCTTTTCGGTGGATTTGGTAAGGAATCGAAGGGTTCCGGTAGGAAGGGTTCCGAGAAAGAGGATAAAGGTAGTTCTGATTTTGATGATTTACTACCTGGATTTGGAAGAAGTAGACCACCGTCTAGTGACAGGTATGTATAGTATCCTTTAACACTCTGTTGTGTTGTTTTGGTAACTGAGATTCTTTTGATATGATGCCATTACTCAATAGTTGCAACAGTGTTCGTGGTTATGCTTATTATTGTGCAAATAAGTATATGCATGTTTCTAAAGTTCTTTTTCCCCCAATTTACCGTTGTCAATTTTACTTGTTGAAAATTGATCTTACTTTTTTTGGATTTTAATGGAGCTATTATGTAATATGTATATAGGACTGAGTATAGATCATGCATTGACTGAGTCTGTGAAACACATTTGGATGTCCTTGCGTTTTGTAATTACAATTTACAATTACAATAATAAGTTATAAGTTATTGTTCATGTGATATCAGCATGAGATAATCTACGCACTAGATTTTTAAGTGGCCATAGCACAGTTGAAAGAAACGGTTTAGTAACTTTGGTTATATTTTTTCTGTTGTGTTAACAATTGAACAAAGTTCAAGGAGTAGGTACTAGTTACTACAAATATATAGAAAAATAATGTTTATTGATTGAAAATCTGTGTGGCAATTCAGGTATTGGATAGACTTGGATTCACCCCCTAACCAAATTCTTTCACAAAGGACCCCCTCCTGCAATGTTTTATTGCTTCCTAATTATTCTCTCATCCACTGTCATTTGTCTATCTTTTAGTGCATTTTGTGATTTAAAAGAGTAAGAAATGCAATCAAATTACGAGGTTTATTTATTTGAGAGTTTCTCTTCTCACACTCTGAAAATAAAGTTTAGCATTTATTTCTAGCTCAAGGTGATTTTATTCCTATCAGAAGTACTTTTTTTATCCTTATGTTTGGTAATCATTTTCATTTGTTGTGTGTTTCTCTTTCTATAATGTGAATCTTCATTTGGTTTGGTTCCTGATGTATATAAGGACTACCATGAAGAATTAAATTTATTTTTTGTCTTGTGGTTATGGATGCTTTATCCATTAGGAGCTAGAGATTTAAACTCTTGTATTTGAGGATGCCTCAGTATTTCATTTGGGTAGTCAGGAAACAGGCGAACGTGAATACATAAAGGAGGAATCCAAGCCCTACCCCACATTATTAAACAACACTATTTTCCCGCCATCATTTTTAATTTGTTCTCTTTCTAAAATATATTTGTTTTCCACGAAATAGAATAGAAACAGGATAAAGAAGTTAGAAATCTTTGTTCTTAACTGTATACACCTTTTTAATTTTAAAATCTAATTACCATATATTTATAGTACACACTCACTCACCATAGATGGATCAAATAAATAACTTGATATTTTCCGTGTAATCTTTGATGAGTGATTCACAAGTATTGTTTATTTTGTCATTGTTTGATGTGTCATAATCATTTTTACATATTGTTAATAACAGGCATGCTCCTGATATTGGTTTGTCCTCAGAACCAACTGTCAATGTATCTAAAACGACATCCACTGCAACAGAAGACCCTTTCAAAGTATTTGAATCAACTTCACCCCCAATGGATTCATCCACTGGCAACTTTACCGACCCTTTGGAAGAAATTAGTAAGTTTAGTAGTTCTAGAAGCACAAAAAATAGTAGTTCATCAACTTCAAATGGCCGAGTATATGAAGATATTGACCCATTTGATGGGCTCGGCAGATCTGTTCCAGCATTCTCATCGGAGAGAAATAGCAGTAAGACTAACAGTTCTCAAGGGTTGAACACAAACACAAGTTGGACTAGAGATAAAGAGCCAGTTGATAAGTTGCCTGAGACGAGTCCGGATAGGCACTCACCAAAAGACACTCCCGTTGAAAGTGATCCGGATTTTCTGCAGCCCCCATTTTACACGCCTACATTTTCATCTGAATCTAATAAACCAGTTGGCCAAAGGTCTACTTCCCCTCCAAATAATATGTCTCCAAAGTATGAAGAAAACTTGGAATCTTATGAGGATGTATGGCTGACTGTGTCAGAGATTCCTCTTTTTACGCAACCAACTGCTGCTCCACCACCTTCAAGACCCCCTCCTCCACGACCAGTGCATATTTCCAAGTCTGGAACAGGGTCACAGACTTCTACCAATACTAGAAAGAAGGCTAATGAATTTTCTTCTTTCCCGGGTTCCACTCGATTCTCCCATGCTCCTAAGTCTGCTCCAGCTGCAGCAGCAGCATCCCCAACATCTCAGTTTGATGAACTTGATGATTTTGCCATGGGCAGTAGTCATAGTAATGATGTTGAGAGTGGAAATGGTCTTCCTGACGATGAGTGGGAGAGGAACACGGCTGCTGCAGCCATGAAGGAAGCAATGGATAAGGCTGAGGCTAAATTTAGGCACGCAAAGGAAGTCAGGGAGAGAGAGTATACAAAGGCTGCTAAAAGCAAAGAAGCTGTGCAACCGGAAAAAGATGACAGAGCTATACTAGAGGAGAGAGAAAAACAAGAAAATTTAGAACGTGAGCGGCAGCAAAAGGAGAGAGAGGAAAAGGAGCAAAGAAGATTAATGAAAGAAAGGGAGGAGAGAGATAAGGCTAGACAGGCTGTAGAAAGAGCTACAAGAGAAGCTCGTGAAAGAGCGGCTACTGAAGCACGCCAGAGAGCTGAGAGGGCTGCTGTTGGGAAAGCTAATGCTGAAGCTCGAGAGCGTGCTGAAAGAGCTGCAGTGCAAAGGGCACACGCTGAAGCTCGTGAAAGGGCTGCTGCCGAAGCCAAGGTAAGAGCTGAAAAGGCTGCTGCTGAGGCAAAGGAGAGGGAAGCACGGGAAAAAGCTACAGCTGCAAGGGCTGAAGCTGAAGCACGAGTTAAAGCTGAACGTGCTGCAGAAAGGGCTGCTGCCGAGGCCAGAGAGAGGGCTGCAGCTGCTGCAAGGATGAACCAACAGAAGAATGAAAATGATCTTGAATCCTTCTTTGGCATGGGTGCAAGACCCAACAGTGCTCCAAGGCCTCCTAGGACTACTTCTACAGTGAGAATCACTCTTTTCCTTTTCTTTTTCTTCTTTAAATGTGTAGTTCTATATTCAAATATAATGACCAAACTTGGCTTTGGCATTTGGCGTCTTCCCATTTTTCAACAATAATTTTTCAACAATAATCTTGAAAAGCTAGAAATTGTAGTTAGAGGGTGGTTATACAGTACCTTTTCTAGCAAAACTTATTTTGATTAAAAGGGCAAGTAAGTATTATGTAGTTATTTAAAAATGTAAAACTATTTATTTTATTTAAACTAAACTAAAATTAAAGGAAGGTTGACAACCACATATGCTCTTATGGTTCTCAAAATTTGGTTATTAAGTTTCTGAAGCTGTGTTTTCAGGAGTCGGTATTTGAAACCCAATTTCAGGCCGATATAACAAGGAAATCTACAAGTGTATCTTCAAATATGAAGAAAGCATCATCATCTACTAATATTGTGGATGATCTAACATCAATCTTTGGAGGTAGGTTTGCATTTTCAATGTGTTACTTATTGATGCAATAGTGGTTTGTTTTTCTCAAGACTCAATGCTAAATTAGAGAAGGAGAAGAAAAATCTAGAGAGTAGGAGTGGGTTCTTCTAAGTACAGGATTTTTTTCTTTTCTGTCCATCGCCGTTTTTCCTTTTTTTTTTCCAGAAGCTTGGAAGTTGGATCCCATTCCCTATTCCTGTCTTCATAAAGTTTATATAGCTATACTGTAACAGAGGCTTCCTTTCTCGGAATTCTGTGGCTATTTTAATTAAATGATTCACAGTGCTACAGTTTCCGAAGTTCAATTCAGTTCCCACCACTAACCTGGCTTGTTTTGCCCTCTCTTTTATGGTTTAAGCTGCTCCGTCATCTGGAGAGTTTCAAGAAGTTGAAGGGGAAAGTGAAGAAAGGCGAAAAGCTAGGTTGGAACGCCACCAAAGATCTCAGGAGCGTGTGGTATGTTTCTTGATAGTTGATACAAAGAACAGGTGAAAAATACACTTTTTTGATCTAGCTTTTTATGTTATGACCATGATATTTTGTACCAGGCGAAAGCATTGGCGGAGAAGAATCAGCGGGACTTGCAAAGTCAAAGAGAGCAAGCTGAGAGAAGTGTAAGTAATGTTGTTTTTCTTTATATTTATGGGTGAGGGGTTTCTGTTTGTATACATGCAATAACTGAATTTACAGTACCTATCCCTGCATCCCTGTTCTAGCCAAAAACTGTTTTGGGGAAGCTTCCACAAAAAATTCAGTTTTTATTGTAATATGGTTTTGTTCTTGTCATCTAATTTTATCTGTGCATTGATTTCAGAGGCTTGGTGAAACACTGGATTTTGAAATTAAGCGGTGGTCTGCAGGAAAAGATGGGAACTTACGAGCTTTGCTCTCCACCTTACAATATGTATGTATTTAGTAAGAGAACTGAGTAATATCTGAATGTTTTCTATTCCTGATCCGTGTAGTGCATGCATGGCAGTATGTATGCATGAATCTCTTTTTCTTTTCCATTTTCGATTCTTGGATCCAAATTTTAACGCATGCCATGGCGTTCTTGTATTATTGGACATATTTTCTCACGTGTCTTGTCTGGCAATCAACTCACCTTCTAGGGCTAGAAATGAGTGGCTGTGCTCACTTTAAAACTGCTTACTGGCTGTATAGATTTGGAACTTTGAGTTGCTCTGTTCAGTAAAGGTGCAACCAATATTTCTATTTCCTACTAAAGATATCATCCATTGCTAGAATTTCTGATCAGATGTTAGTTAGCCAGTATTATCAAATAGCAGCGCCATGGCTGCTATGGTGGATATACATGGCGGTTTTTGGGCTCGCCGCTATGGTAAATATCAGCCGATATTGCGGGTTTTTTCGCCAAAATCCGCTATAACGGTGCCGCAAAGCAGCCGGTATGGCGGGATTTTGGCTTTCTGCCATCAACAACTCTGTAGTTAGCAGAAGACCACATCCTTATGATATAAGTTTGATCTTGAAAAGAATGTAATGATATTCTTATAACTCAATTAGTCACTTCAGAGGATGGCGAGAGTCAAAGCAACTTGTTTCCACACTTTTAATACCGTGGATTCTACCGTGGGCCACAAAACATATGGTCCACCGATGGATAGCCGAGTTTAATGCCTTGAATAGGTTTTTCAATATAGGATATTCTGTTCGGTCCTTATATAATATACTTACATTTGCTTGGTATGGTATTTAAGAGTTGAATATTGCAAGTAGATAAGGAGGTGCACTCCCTAAATTGAATTGGTGTGTGAAGGGTGAGGTGAATCTATCGTATCTCCTTTTCCCTCACCATTCCCAACCTGTGAGAGGGTAGAAAAGCGATAATGAAAGCGCCATCATCCTGGAATTTTTTGGCATTTGCCAGTCGGAAGATAAAAAAGTAAAAGAATAATTAGTAAATTGCTGGAAAGATCTTCATTTTTTGTTTAGATTGGCGAATTGAGAATTTTCATCTAGAGAGCTTTCACTTTTCATTGTTAAAAGGGAATTGAAGACGGTAGTATCGAGGGGATTGTTTTGGTGGCTCCTAGCTGGTGTGCTCACACTCACATTGGTTTTGGAGGTGTCTGAGTCACCCAAATCTCTGTTGTTGTACCTGGAACCCATGTCGGGACCTTCAAGTTGCAGTTGATGGAGGTTTAAGACAGGATGGAGGAGCCTGAGGAGATCCAGCTGCCCCGGTCAAGGTTCCCTTTTTGCAGCTATTTGCATGCTTCAATTGGTTCCTCATGCTCCACCACTGGAGATTTCCCTTTTGATGCACTCTCTGTTCAGGGGTTCAACCCGCATGGATGAAGGTTTTAGGGGACACACAAGGACATAAAGCACAATTAAAACAAATTCTCAACGTCTATGTTACCGGACAGATCTTAACCATTGGATAAAATAGAAATATATCCAAAAACATATTACAAGTGGTCCAGTGGTGGACAGTAATCTTCATGGATCATGCAGATAGTCTTCTTTATGCACTCTAAAAGTTTCATGCATTGGTGTTTGAATGAGCCAAATCAGTGCCTTAGTTTTGTGTAATATAGGTGTTACTGTTATTGTTACAGAATTTGTGTGAACTATTTTTTGACTGGAGAGTGTGTCAATTATATTAATTTGTTTCCTTTATGAATGATGATCAGGTGCTGTGGCCTGAATGTGGTTGGCAGCCGGTTGGTTTAACTGATTTGATTACAGCCGCTGCTGTTAAAAAAGCTTATAGGAAAGCTACTTTGTGTATTCATCCTGATAAAGTGCAGCAGAAAGGTGCCACTCTTCAGCAGAAATATATTGCAGAGAAGGTGTTTGACCTACTCAAGGTATTTCTGTACATCTTATCAGCTTAATTAAGAAATTTATAAATTTCTTATGGTATTCAGGGGGAATCAATGGGTTTCTGAATCTAGATTATGCAGCCATTATTATTCTGTGGTTTCTTTCTACATAGTCATGGTCAAATTCTCTACATGTCAAGGCAGATTTTTCATTAACTGTTTTGTATATTGTACAGTTTTAACTTTTATCCCAAATTAGTAGTTGCTGGGTGGGGTTTACTATGATGTGCTGCTGCCTTTGTGGTTTATTTGTTTCTTGGTTTCACTTTGATTCTTAAACTTTGGGGTGTTTACACTCTGTTTGTTAGGGTTCACATGTTTCCTTATCTTCACCCATCTTTTTCTTTCAGCTTAGAATCTTCCCACTTGCTTGGTTTTAGAAAACATTTTCCCTTCTCATTTTTAATTACAAAAATTACGAAGATGCAGCCTTGTTTGCACTTTATTTCCTTTTTCTCAAAACTTTGCCTTGGAAACAAGGAAAATTTGTTTTCACTGTTTTTATACTAAACTTTGAAGAAATAAAAGAGAAAATATGGTCTAGAAAATTAAACCAAAACCAAACATATTCTAAGATGAGTATCTGAACTTAATTTTCATGTGACATGGTTTAATTGAGTAATGCTGGTTGAAAAATAAGATTGCAGTTCTTGTATCTTGAAGCATTATACAAAATTGTTTTCTCAGAAATATTGAATTGCACAGGACTTTCTCACATTTCACATTCATTTTCTTCTTTTGCTTTGGAGTTGTGATAGGACATTCTATTACACTAATGGACAACAATACATGTTTAATTTTATACAAATGAAGTACTGCAGAATCACTGAACTTTCAGTCAGTCAACAACTTACAATGTCAATTTTAGGGTTGTCCTGTATTAACAAACCAAAGGTTGATAAAGGGTATAGATTTTGGAAAAACTGTGTAAATCACACTTATCAGTTTATGCACTAAATGACTAAACGAACCAGCTAAAATATTTAATGGTAACTTCACTGGTGAATTTTTGTTGAAACTATAGTGTAATATATATTATTTTGCCAATACTCTGTTTTCATTATTTTCTGAAAGCTCGATAATTCATAACAGGAAGCGTGGAACAAATTCAATTCTGAGGAGCTCTTCTAATTGTTGATGAGTTTATAATACTTAAAGATAATTCGTTGGACAGTTCTGTTCAGAGGAGACCACAACCCTATTTCTGCTGCCGCCCCAATTGCATAATTGTTTTGATTGAAGTCGTGATGCGTTGTTGGTAACATACTGCTTCCCTGTCTGGCTTTCTTGGTTGTCATTGATGATCTTCCCGGGGGTTGTTGTGTTTCTACATATGTTTTATGAATGTAGCATGTTTTGTTGATGTAAAATATGTTCTTGTGCCATCAATTTTATTATTCATTATCCTTGTCTAGTGATGTGAGAGGGCTCACAAGCCGGCAAGCGATCTCTTTTCTTTTATTCTCTTAATTTTGGCTCAAGAGAGGGCCCACCACTACGCGGTACTGGGATCCATCTTTTGTACTCGTGATATATAGCACGATGTCTTGAATATATACCATCTTGTGGATTTATATCAAAAACTGAGAATTATACATGAATATTTGTTCTCAAGTTTCTGTATTTAAATTATTGAAGTTAGTGCTGTCAAATAGCGGAATTTGAACAAACTGTTGTTGTTATAGTACAAATTGTTGTCAAATACTGCTAACAAGTGTGGTGCACTATAGCATTGCTGAGTTTTAGCAAACATTTATCTTAGATCCGTGATTGACAAAGCTGCTAAAAATGCAGTGTATTTTCACGAGTTAGTTCAACTATTTTGGTATGGTGCTACTGCCTGTAGAAAAATTGTTTGTCATGAGATGAGTGGTGCACTATTTTGGGATATATAATACAAGATAATATATATTCCATCATCATAATATAAAGAGAATTTCAAAAGTAATCTTTAACTTTGATTGCAATTTTTTTTTCTTCATATTATTCTCTCTTAATATAAAAATTCCTCCCCCCCAAATTTCTAATATATAGAAAATATAGAAATTTAAATTAGTCAAATGATATAGATATTTGAATGGTGAACTAATGAGAAAATATAATACAATTTTTTAGGGTGGTTTTTACTATTTTAATGAAAATATGATAAGTGTATAATTTTTTTTATAAATATGTATTTTTTTTTCTTCCTATTTTCACTCCTTAAAATTTTATGAGTATACATATTATATTTTTATTGAAAAATAATAAAAATCAGAATTGTATCTAAGTTTTTTTTATAATTATAATTGTTACTAAATCTTGGAGCCGGTTAGATCTGTTAGGTAAAATAATACCCGCGTACACACTCGTTGGGTTCGGGTTTTTTCACCCGTAACAAAAACACAATTTTTATTTTTATTTTTAAATTTAATTAGTTTTCATATATATATATATATATATATATATATATATATATATATATATATATATATATATATATATATATGTATATATATATATATATATATATATATATATGTATATATATATATATATGTATATATATATATATATATATATATATATATATATATATATATATATATATATATATATATATGTACATATGTACATATATATATCTATATATATATATATATATATATAGATATATATATATATGTATATATGTACATATATATATATATATATATATATATATATATATATATATATATATATATATATATATATATATATATATATGTATATATATATATATATATGTATATATATATATATATGTATATATATATATATATGTATATATATGTATATATATATATATATATATATATATATATATATATATATATATATATATATATATATATATATATATATATATATATATATATATATATATATATATATATATATATATATATATATATATTATGATTTAGTAGTTAGTTAATTATAATTAATTAATTATAAGAAGGAATATAAGTTATATTTACTACTAAAATTTTGTTACTTATAAAATAAGATTTCAATTAAAATTTTATCTAAAATATCGGGTGGCATCCGAATTCAGATCCCATCAAATCGGGTTTTCACCTATTGACTCGGGTTCGGGTGTGGGGTGGGCTCCGCGAGTTTTGGTCTGTTGTCATCTTCCCTAGAAAACAGGAGAGAGATAGAGGCATAATTATGTTAATCCCTAGAAAACAGAAGAGAGATAGAGACATAATTATGGTAATTTTGCAGTCACAAAGTCACTTAAATGTGATCTTTTATCTTTAGATCCTTTTGGATTAAATATACTTTTAATGTTAGTCCCTTCAAAATTGTATTTACAAACAAATATATAAAAGGGTGTTTTCCTCTGCCAATTTTATTGATTAAAAAATTAATCTTTTTTATTTGACTTGTTTATATAATTGAGTTGGAACTGAAATGGTGTATTTATTTATTTTGTAAAATAAGAACACTATAGAGATAGTAAAAATGTTACATTAGGGAGGCTAGTTCGTGGAATTGACTTCATTCATTCAAATAAATGATTGAACAAGATAATGGATCATAACAATTCAATCGAGTTATAAGATCATGATACACACAAGCCAAAACCATAGCTATCATATTCCATACATCACTGCCAATGCAGTAGTTTCTTACATACACCTCAAGAAATTGAAGCTCAATAGTTTGATTGAAATGGTTTGTATTTCTTTAGATCATTCAAGACACCAGCGATTGATCCAACAGCAGCAACAACTGATATTACAAGGCAAGCCACACTAAAGATTTGTAAGCAAATCCATCTATTACTCCATTTTGGTATTTTCTTCTGTGAGATATACATCTCCACAGGAAAATAAACAGTCAAAGGCCAAAATCCCAGTGCACCTATAACTCCAACCATGTCGTTGAAAAATGGAAGCAACATTGATATAACAGTGGTTAAGATAACAAACATTGTCCTCCAAACCAATCTGAATAAGTTCAAGTTGTAAGGCGGAAGTAAAGGAATCGCAATTCTGAATTCTCTGTTAATATTGGACCATCTTTGTGTTGCGGATTTCTCCACAAAGGCAAAGATTGGTTGGGAAAAAACCTGGTATGCTCCAACTAGATGAACTACTATTGCGGCATTCGCTATGTCTACTAGCCAAAATGGATTGTAGAAACCAAAACCAGTTAGAAGATTCCCGGGCGCTGCATCTCCAAATGCAGCGTATCCCATGCAGCCACAAAGCATGTAAAATGTTGTTGTCACTGCAATACTTATCTTTGTTGCTTTCTTCATTGATTTTGCCTCGGATGGTGGAGATCTCAACGTGTCCTGCGTTAACAATATTAAATTACTTAAACCATCTTAAACTTTCATAAAACTGTCAAAATAACTGGTTTAACTGTTTGGTTCAAATTCATTTCTCAAAGTGTACCTGAATTTCAATGAGAACCACCGCGTATGAATATGCAAACGCTATGTCACCAAGAGCTTGAGAAGTTTTCCATATCTTTTCAGTCTCTGATACAGCTCCGATGCTGATTCCTGTGAGGCTACCCATGATAGTACCATTTTCTGCTCATGAATCAACAACATATACTATTTTCAGTCTATATAACATGAAGAAAAATTATATACTATGAAACGAAGGATCGATCTCATCTCATATATAACCTGCAACTTTGACAATTCCAAGAGCAAGACCGATTATAGAATATGTAAAAGACATGACTGCAGCGACTGATGAGAGCCACCATATTTGATCAAAATCTGGAATTTGAGATAGGAAAATTTCCATTACGCCAAAAGTGATCATGAAATGGTTGCTTGACATGTGACACGGGTTTTGGTCCTTGGATTCATGGAAACAGTTCGACCTTTTGATCGCCCTGATAAAATTTCATGATAGATAAAAATTATAGTTCACACCAGAAAAGAAAAAACAATAAAAACTAGGAAGATCTAAATGTTTACTCACGTCATGCTAATAGAAGCAGCAATGGTGTATCCTATTACAATTCCAAATAGATTCAGGTACTGAAATATCCCGCAAAACGTAACATTTACTCCACCAAGAATGGAGCGAACCGCGTCCATGTAAGTATAGTTTCTCTTGCCGGAATTGACGTCACCAGCGCGATAACAATCAGCGAGAAAAGAAGAAGTATAGACAGTAACCAAAGAGAATAGTATCATAACAGCAGGACCAGCAATCCAACCTAGCTGAGCTATAGCCCAAGCCAAAGACAACACTCCAGAACCTATCACAGCTGTTATTATGTGCGAACTCGCAGTCCAAACACTTCCTGCATATACATCATTTCAACCAATCATGTTGTCATATATGAATAAATATATTGATTATGTAAAAGTGAAACTAGCTTGAATGAATCTTATACCAGTTCGTTTGAGACGGCCGTCGTCATCATAGCATTTAGAGGCACTATCCGGTTGAGAAACCACATCGTCTACGGAACGTTCGATGTCGAAGGATTGATGCTGACTAAGGCTAGTTTTTGCTGTGTTTCCAGACATTTTTGGTGAAAAGATAGTTTTAACACCGCATAAGTTAATAGATGTTGTTATTGGTACATATCGTTTATGAGGAGAGTTGAAGGTATTTATAGTGGATTTTGTTTTGAAAAAGTGAAAACTTATACAGTTTAGGAATAATGGAAATAGGATTACAAAGTTGAAAGTGATTGAAATGTGAAAAAAAGAAAAAGCTTTTAAGTATTAATACTTTTTATTCCTCAACTAGTAACAAATTATACTTAAAATTAAGTTAATTTGTTTTTGTTATATTACATACATTAAGTACTCATCAAATGAAGCATTTATGATCTCAAGTTGAAATAATTCAAAGTTATTCTGTTGCTGAATTTTACTCAGAAAGTTGTTGAATATGTTGTACTTGAAAACTCTGGTTTGGTCTAGCATGGTAAAACCTCTTGTGATTTAGCTAGATGTTAATTTTTTTTCTTCATATGATTATTATAACAATAATATGAAAAATAAATTTTCATTTTTCTCTCAGGCCACTTGAGTGGTATAGACGAATCTTGTAAAAAATGTGGTCCATATATGGGCCATATTCTAGCTTTCTAGCATCTCAATAGGCATATAAAAGAACAAATTTGAGACATTTGAATTCAGAGATTCTGTTTGCATAATTCAAGAACATTATGTAACTATGTGATTGGCCTGGTTCTATATTTGGAGATTAATAGTAGGTAAAATTAAGTGATTCTTTGTATTAATAAGATTGTTGTGGGTAAGAAGATGAAGTTAACCGTGAAACATGTGTATCGAGACCCTATTTAGTAGTAAATTAACTGTAAAATATATGTATGAAGACCTTTTTTATCATAGTTTAATCATGAAAAAAATGTGAGGTTCTCTGTTATAGGTCGTTTTGCACACCCTCAAAGACGAGTCTGTTATAGGTTCTCTGTTATATGTCATATTAACAATAACTCATCTATACAAAACTTGTTTATAGGGTAAAAATTGTCTCTATTGATAATAAACATATTCAGATCATATTTAGTCAAATTTGAGACTATTAACGGTTAAAATAAATTTGATTGAAATAAATAGTTGATAGTTTGTTTTCCACTTGAATATTATATTATTGTATTATTGTATAAGATTTAAGAATCTATTCTTCTTGCTCTTTCTTTGATATGTATCTTGATGATAACTAAAGCAAAATTGTGAGAATAAAACACCTCAATGGTTTCCTTTTCTATGCTTTTTAAGTAAAGTGAATGATCAACAGAAGAGCAAATGGCTATAGTTGAAGTTCAAAGTGTTAATGATTGAACATTTGTTTGAATTAAGTGAAAGGAAACAGGAACCATTGAATGTGGAAGTTAGGAAGATTTGATCTTAAATTTAGGGTAGTGGTGTAGGCAGTAATGGATAAGTTAAGATTATGAACATGCTAAGCGTTCATACATTGTGAGTTGGTTGATCTTAATCTGATTAAGATTGATTGATTTTGAGATTTTTAATTGCATGGAATCTAAATTCATAAAATAACTGTCATGGGCAATAGATATACGTTTATGGGTATGATTTATAAAATATTAATAAACAGTAGAAGGTATATTAAAAAGAATTATTAATGTTTTCTTTAAAATTATAAAATTATTTATAATTTGAGACAATTTTGTTCAAGTATGTCTTGAAATCTTAATTTATGAAGAGAAAGAAAACATGTTTTGCTATGGACGAAATTAGAAATTATTTTAAAAGTTGATAGATAGAGGTTGATAGCGGGTCAGTGCGATGACGATAAGTTAGGTTGATAGCGGGGGTTGGTACGATAGGGGTCCGGTGAATTCCTGTAGGTGATTTGGTTCTATGGGATATGAGATATGGTCCAAGCAATTTTTCGTATGTCTGATTTGGTTGATTTAATTTGTAGATCAGATTGTTAATGGTTTGCGTTTTGGGTCCTTTAATTATCAATTGAGTTTTAACAATTATAAATATATATTTTTGTCATTTTTGTCTTTACAACTTTTAAAATGTAGTCTAAAAGACACAGAAAGGAGATGGAAATCCTTGGTAAACTTAAAGAGATAATAGTTGAAATTTCTTAAATTTCTTGAAGTTCTTGGAATTTGGATAACCTTTGGAGGCATCTAATGAGAATGGAAAATATTTCAAAAAAACCTTAGACTTGTGTGATTCATATATAGAGAGTTGTAGAGATTGAGAAACACTTGGGTAAAAAATAGAGTTTGTTATTCGAAACTTGAGTGACTATTTTCTTGTAACTCCCTTGTAATTTGTTGGAATGATGTTAATTTGGAGTAAGAGTTGGAATTATTTATTGACATTAAATGGGCAATAAATGCACACAAAGTAGAACTAATATGAAAATGAATTTGAAAAGATTCATTTTAGTCCCACATAGGAGGGAATACAAATATTAGTAGTGTTTATATAATCCAACATGGACAATTGGGATTGGGCCCCAAGGGACACCCAATTTTGTAAAAGGAGTGATGACACACCCATGAGCATCTAGACGCGCGCCGCCGCCGTCCGTCCGGCTCGGCTCGGTCTTATTTAATTATTTAGTAGAAAATTAATTAATATTTAATATTAATATTAAATACAGGTTTGCACTTCATCTAAATATTTTCTCTTTCTTGACTGGTTTGTTAACCAGATACTACGACTGGTTTATAACCATATAAAGGTGTAATCTCTAAGATCGATTTATCAGCCTGCAACTGATAAATCGAATTTCGACGGGCTGTTTTACCCTGGAGACGTCGTTGTAAATTCGACTGCATTGCATAATTTTGGCAGTACGACGAAACGTCTTAAAGAAAGCGACCTAGTACGCGACTCATCCCGATAATTTCTTTGTGCCATTTTGAATTTTTCAAAACCGAAAAACAACAATTTTAAGACGATTTCATAACTGCCATGGCAACTGAGGAAATTATCGGTACTAATGTGGTCGCTACTGTCTCTGACAAACCGTTTAAGTTTGAGGGATCCAATTTCAAACTTTGGCAAGCTAAGATGAAATTTTTCTTAACATTAAAAAAGGTTGCCCACGTTCTGACTGAGGATATCCCGGTTGTCCCTTCTGGATCTGCTGAACTACCTAATGGTAAGTCACTTGCAGAATCAGACGGGACTTCCCAAACGCCTGAATCAGATGCTGCAAAAGCTAAGGCTGCAGCAGATGACTTACAACTCAAGAAAGAGATCTCCCTATGGCACGAGAATGATTATTTGTGCAAAAATCACATTCTGAACGGTCTTGCTGATGATTTGTACGACTACTACAGTAGCTACAAGACCGCTAAACAGGTTTGGGAGGCTTTGCAAAGGAAATATGATACTGAAGAAGCAGGTGCGAAGAAATATGCTGTCAGTCGCTATTTGAACTACAAGATGGTGGATGAAAAGTCTGTGGAAGCTCAAAGCCACGAAATTCAGAAAATTACTCATGAAGTTATTACAAAAGGTATGCCCCTCAATGAACAATTTCAAATTGCTGTTATCATTGACAAACTGCCCCCTGGTTGGAAAGATTTCAAAAATTACTTCGCCATGAAATAAAAGAATTTTCAAACGAGTGTCTGATTACTCGTCTCCGAATTGAAGAGGAAGCTCGGAAACAAGATCAGAAAGATGAAGTCTTAGTTGTTTCTAACAACAAAAAGAGATTCGGTGCGGTTCTGAAGCCTACGGGCAAACCCTTAAAGAATCAGAACCGCAATGCTGCGAACCGAATTAAGAATGGGAATCCCTCTAGGGCCCCATCTGCTCCATTTGCTAGGCAACAGCCTCCACCTCAAAGAAATGATGCTCCAGTTTTCTCTTGCTACAATTGTGGAAAACCAGGCCATATGGCAAAAAAATGTAAGAGCAGGCCTAAACCTGTTGCTGGCTCAAATGCTCAGGTTAACCTGACTGATGAGCAATTCATTGCTATGATCACTGAAGTCAACATGGTTGGTGGAAGTGATGGTTGGTGGATAGACACTGGCGCCACTCGTCATGTCTGCTATGATCGTGCTATGTTCAAGACATACATGATTGCTGAAGATAAGAAAGTGTTGTTGGGAGATGCTCACACCACTAACGTTGCTGGGATTGGAGATGTAGAGCTGAAGTTCACCTCTGGAAGGACTTTGATCTTGAAGGACGTCATGCACGTTCCTGAAATTAGGAAGAATCTTGTTTCTGGTTTTCTTTTGAATAAGGTTGGGTTTAGTCAAACTATAGGGGCAGATTTGTACACCATCACTAAGAATGATATTTTTGTTGGGAAAGGGTACACCACTGATGGCATGTTTAAGTTGAATGTTGAATTGAATAAAACCTCTCCATTTGTTTACTCCTTGTGTGATTTTAATATTTGGCATGGTAGACTTTGTCACGTTAATAAGCGAATTATTTCTAATGCAAGCAACTTAGGCCTAATCCCTAAATTAAATGTCAATGATTCCAATAAATGTGAATTTTTTAGTCAAGCTAAAATAACAAAGACCTCGCATAAATCAATTATAAAAGAATCTGATCCCCTAGATCTTATACATTCCGATATATGTGAATTAGATGGAAGTTTAACTAGAAATAGCAAACTTTATTTTATCACTTTTATTGACGATTGCTCTGATTATACTTATGTATACCTAATGAAGAATAAAAGTGAAGCACTTGAAATGTTTAAAATGTATGTAACTGAAATTGAGAATCAATTTAACAAGAAGATTAAGAGACTTCATAGTGATAGGGGAACTGAATATGACTCTAGTTTATTTAATGACTTTTATATTAAACATGGCATTATACATGAAACGACTGCTCCATACTCTCCTGAAATGAATGGTAAAGCAGAAAGAAATAATAGAACTCTTACTGAACTTGTTGTTGCAATTATGTTAAATTCTGGTGCTGCACCTCACTGGTGGGGGGAAATTATATTGACTATTTGCTATGTCCTGAATAGAGTTCCCAAGTCAAAAAGTAAGATCTCACCTTATGAGATATTAAAGAAAAGACAACCAAAATTGTCTTATTTGAGAACTTGGGGCTGTCTGGTGTATGTCAGGATTCCGGATCCGAAACGAGTTAAACTCTCTAGTAGAGCCTATGAATGTGTATTCATTGGGTATGCAGCAAACAGTAAGGCATACAGGTTTTATGATCTAAATGCCAAAGTGATCATAGAATCAAACGATGTTGAATTCTATGAAGACAAATTTCCTTTCAAATCGAGAAATAGTGGGGCACCCTATCGAGTCACATACCTGTGATAAAAAGTACTGAAAGCAGCGACAATGTAGAAACAGGACTTCGAAGAAGTAAAAGAGCAAGAGTTGCTAAAGACTATGGGCCCGATTATGCGGCTTATAATGTTGAAGAAGATCCAATAAATCTTCAAGAAGCATTGCCCTCTCTAGATGCGGATTTAAGGCAAGAAGCTATTAATGATGAGATGGATTCTCTAGAGTATAACAAGACCTGGCACTTGGTAGACTTACCTCCTGGTTGTAAACCAATTGGTTGTAAATGGGTTTTGAAAAAGAAACTAAACCCTGATGGAACTATTGATAAATACAAGGCTCGTCTTGTAGCCAAGGGTTTTAGACAAAAAGAAAATATAGATTTCTTCGACACATTTTCTCCAGTCACTAGAATTACATCCATTAGGGTACTCATTTCAATAGCTACTATTTATAACTTATTAGTACACCAAATGGATGTTAAAACAACTTTTTTAAACGGTGACTTAGAAGAAGAAATCTATATGGAACAACTAGAAGGTTTTGTGATCCAAGGACAAGAAACCAAGGTCTGTAAGCTAGATAAGTCTCTGTATGGACTAAAACAAGCTCCTAAACAGTGGCATGAAAAGTTTGATAACTTAATGATTATTAATGGGTATAAAGTGAATGAAAGTGACAAATGCATTTATTATAAATCTGATAATTGCATTTGTACTATCATATGTCTATACGTAGACGATCTACTCATATTTGGATCAAACATTCAGGCCATTAATGATACGAAATCATTGTTGTGCAATAACTTTGATATGAAAGACCTCGGAGAAGCAAGTGTGATCCTGGGTATCAAGATCACGAGATCTGAACAAGGAATTTCTTTGGATCAGTCTCATTATATGGAGAAGATCTTAAAGAAATATAAATACTTCGACTGTAAACCTGCATGCACACCTTATGATCCAAGTGTGAAACTGTTTAAGAACACTGGAGAAAGTGTCAGACAAACAGAATATGCGAGCATCATTGGCAGTCTTAGGTATGCCACTGATTGTACTAGACCCGACATTGCATATGTCGTAGGATTGTTGTGCAGATTTACAAGTAAGCCGAGTAACGAGCATTGGCAAGCTATTGAGCGAGTCATGAGGTACCTTAAAAGGACTATGGACCTAGGCCTACACTATCAGAAATTTCCTGCTGTACTAGAAGGGTACAGTGATGCAGATTGGAACACCTTATCGGATGATTCCAAAGCTACTAGTGGCTATATATTTAGTATAGCTGGAGGAGGTGTATCTTGGAAATCAAAGAAACAGACCATCCTGGCTCAATCCACAATGGAGTCTGAAATGATAGCACTAGCTACAGCTAGTGAAGAAGCAAGTTGGTTAAGATGCTTGCTAGCTGAGATTCCTTTATGGGAAAAACCTATACCAGCTGTGTTGATCCACTGCGATAGTACCGCGGCTATTGCAAAAGTTGAGAACCGTTATTATAATGGTAAAAGACGTCAAATTAGAAGAAAACACATCACAGTTAGAGATTGTATCTCCAAAGGAGCAGTGAGAGTGGATCATGTACGCACTGGTGAAAACTTAGCGGATCCTTTGACGAAAGGATTAGCTAGAGAGAAAGTCCATAATACATCCAAGAAGATGGGACTAATGCCTATAAAGAGATGATTTACTCATGATGGCAACCCGACCTAAATGACTGGAGATCCCAAGAACTAGGTTCAATGGGTAATAACAAGTTGTGAGTAATATGAAATGACCATGCAAGTGGAGCATGAATCCTGAAGTAAGAAGAGGATGAGATAATAGAAACTCTTAATGAGATCTATACTCTGTATGAGGGAGTACCTAGGCTACAGGAGTACCCTTGATAGACTCACCTATGTGACTGTGGAACTGAGGCCGGTTCCTATGGAATTTCGAGGCAAAATTCCTAGAGCCTTCACTAAACCGGGATACACGTGCAGGGCCATTAAAGCACGGGCTATTAGAATACACCTTACGAAAAGGTTGTGTGCAAGTCTGATGTCTGAGATAGAGTTCAAGACAATAGTGTCACTCTTGTTGAATCAGAATTTGACTTGCTACGCTAAGGTTCAAGTCGTAGACACCTTTGTTTATGCACAATCTTAGAAACGTCTGACGTACGTCTAAAATCACCTTTTAAATTCAAGTGGGGGATTGTTGGAATGATGTTAATTTGGAGTAGGAGTTGGAATTATTTATTGACATTAAATGGGCAATAAATGCACACAAAGTAGAACTAATATGGAAGTGAATTTGAAAAGATTCATTTTAGTCCCACATAGGAGGGAATACAAATATTAGTAGTGTTTATATAATCCAACATGGACAATTGGGATTGGGCCCCAAGGGGCACCCAATTTTGTAAAAGGAGTGATGACACACCCATGAGCATCTAGACACACGTGCGTGCCGCCGTCGTCCGTCCGGCCGGCTCGGCTCGGTTCGGTTCGGTTCCGTCTAAATGAATTAATTTTTTGAACCCGAATTTAATAATTATTAATGATAATTAATTAATAAATTTGGTGGAAATTAAATAATTTTATTTAATTATTTAGTAGAAAATTAATTAATATTTAATATTAATTAATTACGAAATGGGTGACGTGTCACATTCCAAGTTGCCAAGTCTTAACCTAATTTTGACTAACTCCAATTACTGACCAACTCAGTAACCGCCAGTTTTGACTGGGCCGGTCCACTCTCCCATGTTTCTCTCCGCTATCCACGATCCGCTCCACTCACTTGAATTCGCTGCCTATAAATACAGGTTTGCACTTCATTTGTCAATTGCACCGAAATATTATTTTCTCTCCTCTCTTTGCTCTCTTCATCTAAATATTTTCTCTTTCTTGACTGGTTTGTTAACCAGATACTACGACTGGTTTATAACCATATAAAGGTGTAATCTCTAAGATCGATTTAGCAGCCTGCAACTGATAAATCGAATTTCGACGAGCTGTTTTATCCTGGAGACGTCGTTGTAAATTCGACGGCATTGCATATATTTGGCAGTACGACGAAACGTCTTAAAGAAAGCGACCTAGTACGCGACTCGTCCCGATAATTTCTTTGTGCCATTTTGAATTTTTCAAAACCGAAAACAACAAATCTTTTGTAACAACTTTTGAAAGTATATTGAATAAGAGAGATGTTATTTCCCTCAAAGTAGAACATTTGATCAAATTAGATAAACAAGTTATTGAGTTTATTCTCTTTTATCTTCATCTGGTAAGTTAAGTTATTGTCGTATTGTAAAAATAGTTATTCTTGCCAAAAACAATTTATTTTTGTTTTCATTGTTCTTTATCCCCACTCCATTCTCGTCTTTATCAATTATCACATTTAAAGCCATATGGTTTAAATTGTTCCTTGAATTTTCATATCGAACTTCTTGAGAAGCTTTAGGCAATATTTAATTTGATTTATGAAAGTCTCTTCTTCAACTTGCTTGATTTGAAATTCTAAGAAATACGTGAGCTCTCCCATGAGAGACATTTCAAATTCGCCCCGCATCAAACTTGTAAACTCTTTACAAAGAGATTCATTAATAGAACCAAAAATAATATCATCAACATATATTTGAACTAAGAGAATATGTTTTGTTTTCCCTATATAAACAAAGTGGTGTCTACTTTACCACGATTGAATTGTTGTTTGATTAAAAAATTAGTTAGAATTACCATGATCCTCAAACTCAGGAGGTTGAGAGACATATATCTTTTCGTTTATATAGTCGTTAAGACAAGCAGATTTAACATCCATTTAATAATGCTTAAAATCCAAGTATCAAGCAAATGCTAAAAGGTGTATAATATCTTCTAGAAATGACTCCTAGGGATGTTCGTGGTTCAGTTTGGATCAGTTTTGAAGCAAAATATCATTCGATTTAAAGATAAATTTACTTGTGGTTCGGTTCGGTTTTGAATTATTGGTTTAAAAACCCGATCGGGTCCAATTTCTTGTTGGTTGATTTCGATCAGTTTTTTGGATATCCAAATTACAAATTATAATTTTATTAATATTATAAAATCATTAATAAATAATTAATTTGATATAATATATATTAAAAGTGAATATTATAAAATGATAATGATCAATTATGATTGAAACAAATTAAATAATAAAAAATTAATAAATTAAATCAAAATAATAAATAGTATTTTATAAAAAAAATCATCTAATAATAAATTAACACAACATATTATACTAATAAAAAATAAATAAATATAAAATTATATACATGTGGTTCGGTTTGAATTATATCGGTTTTGAAAAATCAATCCAAAATCTGATACAAACCGATCGATTTTTATAAAATGACATCCAAGCACATCCAATAATTTTCGATTAGGTTTTCAATTTTTTGGATCGGTTTAAGGTTTTTATTTGTATTGGTTTGGATTTAAACACCCATAATGACTTCATTTTGATCCATCTTGTTCCTAAATACTCATCTAGTGCCAATGACAATTTTATCAATTGGATGCACTACACCATTATGTTTAAATTGGATAAGTTTCTCTTGCATACCAAGACCATCCCTCTTCAAGTAAATCATCAAATATTCCGGTAAAAAAAAAGTAAAGCATCAAATATCGATTTAGGTTCAATCTGAGAAATGAAAGCAAAGTACTTACAAAAAGTATTAACCAATGATCTAGTACTTACAACTCTTTTGATATCTCCCAAAATTTCATCTAACGAATGATATTTTGCGATTATCCAATCTTGAGGCAGCTGGTTCGAGGTCTCTAGTTTGTCATCCCCATGTAAGCTTCCCTCTTTATTTTCATTAATTAGCGCATCCTTTGATGAAGGAGGAAGATCCTCTTTGGGACTTTCGTCGTTGATCAACTTCTCAACTATCACACTTGAAACATCATAACAAATATCTTTCCTTCTCATCAAATGTAACATGAATAGATTCTTATATTGAAGTTGTTCTATGATTTTAAATTCTAAAATCTTTACTCGAAAATGAGTACCCTAAGAATATCCCTTCATTAAACTTAGCATCAAATTTACCAATATTGTCATTTTTCATTATTTAAAATGAAACATTTGCAATCGAAAACACGAAAGTAATAAATATTTGGTTTCCCACCTTTAAGTAACATATAAAGTATCTTCTCTATGACAGGTCAAATGACCACCATGTTTAAGACATCGCATGTGGTATTAATCTCATCTGCCTAAAAGTACTTAGGTAAGCTCATTTCACTTATCATGGTCTGTGAAAATTCATCTAAAACACTATTTTTACGCTAAAAAACACCATTTTGCTATGGAGTTTTCGAACATGAAAAATTATGAGCAATCCCGTTTTCGTTACAAAAGTTTAGAAATTGATGGTTAAAAAATTCACCACCATAATCACTACGGAGTGTGATAATTTTCAAACAAAAACAGTTTGGATGGGCTTAACAAAATTAACGAAAGCTTCAAAGTTTTCATCCTTATGGGTTAGAAATAAAGTCCAAGCAAATCTAGAATAGTCATCAACAAACAAACCCGTAATAATTACCTCATAAACTTCTTGTTTGCGAAGGGCCAAACAAGTCTAGGTGGAGAACTTCAAGAGGTTTTGACGTCAATTTTTATCTAAACGATATTGGTTTTCTTTCCCATTTGGCAAGCATCACATAATTTGTCTTTTGACATATAATATTTGGAAGAATAATCACTAGAATATTTGATGTTATTCTATTGATTAAGTTGAAATGTACATAACTTAAGGACCTATGCGGCTATGCCATAACCAAGAATTTTCACCATTGGCGACTAAACACTTAGTTATATGCATTGACACATCATCAATACCAAGCATATAAACATTATAAATATTAGAACCCCTAAACACAAGGTCATATCTTATCTTATGCTCAATTAAACAACTTAGGGTATCAACAACCACAAAGTACCTTTTGTCGAATAAATGACTAATGCTAAGTAGATTATGTTTAAGCCCTTTAACTAATAGCACATTTTCAATGATTATTATGGAGGGATTTCCCATAATACATTCACCTAAAATTTACCCCTTATTTTGTCCCCATACATGACGTGAACACTTTCGTTCTCACCGAACTTGATGAACATGGAAGCATCTCCTGTCATGTGTCTTGAACATTTGTTATTCAGTAACCATAACCTTTTTCGCAGGCATAATACCTTCTTACAGACAATCAAATAGGAAATTTAGACACCCAACTAGTGGGTCATTTAGGGTTTGTTGAGGTACACTTAGGTATCCATGTTGTTTTACCATTGAGAACTTGAACGTTCCTAATATGACAAAAAGGCCTAATGTGACCCTTATCACCACACTAATGACAAGATACTTTAGAAGAAATACCTTTTATATTTCTCTTAGTGACATGAGGATTTTTCTTAAAATAATGCCTTTATCACTTGAAGAACTAGAACTAGTAAAAAAACAGTAAGATAGCATGTGTTAATTGTCCTTTGAGAGTTTCAGTTTCAAGTATTAAGGTTGGACAAGTAGAACATTATACTTTTTTTTATCTTTTCAACTAAAGTATTAGAAACATTAAAATCATCATCAAATAGAGATGTACTTGCTTCGTTAAGGGAATCCAAATAGCTATTAATATTATTTATCTACTTTTTAAGTTTTAAAATCATTTCTTTTTGGAGAGAAATTTTCTTAAAAGTATTTATAGAATCTGAATACATATCATTAAACACTTTCGACAATTCACTATATGAATATTAATTATTAGGATCATAAGTATATACCTGTAAGCTTTCACCTTTCTCACACCACAAGAAAATTGGTAGATTGCGACGGTTCATTTTGGCAGATTACGACGGTTAGAACCGTCGCAATTTCTAAGTTACGACGGTTGCTTTACTGTCGCGGAATTGTGCGTCGCGAGGCCATATAACGACGGTTGTGAAAACCGTCGTACACACCGCCGTTATATTTATGACGGATATTTAACTGACGTAAACCCTCTTTTGTGACAGTTTCCAACCGTCTTAAATTGCTTATTGATTTTTGTTTTAATTGTTAATTACGACGGTTAAAACTATCGTAATTATCCATTTAACACATGATTATATGGCTTTTTGCGACGTTTATAACTGTCGTAATCTACATAATTTTTTTTTATTGTTGATTATGACGGTTATGACTGTCGTAACTTTTATTTGATTCATGTTTATAACATTGATTGCGACGGTTATAACTGTCGTAACTTTCGTAATGATTTTATTTTATTTATTGATTACAACGGTTTCTAACCGTCGTAATTTTGTTTATAATATATTTTTTTATTTTAATTATTATCTATTAAAATATTTTTAAATATAATATTATTTATTTTCATTGAATTATTTTTACAAAAATATTTTTATTTATGGTATTATTTTTTTTAATACTCCTATATTTTTTATATGATTTTCTATATTACCTTTTAACGTAGTAAAATTAAATCAAATCATAGAAATGAAATATCTATAAACACTTTTTAACGTAGTAAAATTAAATCCAATCATAGAAATGAAATATCTATAATGTTATATCATAATCATGTAATATCCATAAAACATATAATATTCATAATCATAATATCCTAATCTTATAATAATAATAAGCATCATAATACCAAAATACATTAAAAAAATCCATAAGAACCATCAACAGGTAGCTAAAAAAGTATATAGAAAAACATCAAAGTCTAGTTTCTCCTTCCTGATGATCCATTTTCTGCAATTCGGTAGCTAGACTCAGAAGAACGTCTACCATCAGCAGGTGACTCCAATCCCTGAAAATAAAGTATTAAACTTAGAAGAATGTCTTCCACTAGAATGAACTATCAATCTTAAACTTATATATTTTAAAAATAATAATAGATTTCATGAAAATCACACCTGTGTTCCACTAGAATTTTGCATTTGCATTAAGAATTCAATTTCTTTTGTCCTAGCAATGTCCTTTTCCTTTAAGAATGTGATTGCCTCCAACAATTCATCAATTTTTGAATTTAGTTCTTTAAGCACATTAATTTCTTTTTGCATTTCCTTTATTTTTTCATTTTCTTCAAAAGAAGAAGACGATCTCGTAGATCCATTAATCTGAGATGGTGTAACTCCAAGTCCCATACTACGAACATATCCAGGATGTTCTTTTCCAAATACTTTCTGAAATGCCTCATTTTCAGACACGGAATTCTTAATTGCAGCTTGTAATTTTTCCTGCACATGCAAAAGAGCAAATTAAGCTATTGTTTATATAACAAGAATCATGATGCAATAAACTTAATATCTTAATAACATTATTAGAAAAATATTATTACCCAAATAGGAAGACACATAGTATATAATATATCTATGGTAAAAATTAATATATAACAAACTAGTTAATATAATAACTTAATAGTAAAAGCAGTGTGTAATCAACATTAATTTAGGTGGTAACTACTTGATCAGACAATGATATAGACCTGCAATCAACATTATGCCATAGATATTTCGTAAGTGAATATAACTCTCATGTTTAATGTTGTTGCATGGGGACACCTATATTATGGATGAAACTCTTACATGGAGAAACTATGCTATGCACCATCAATAGTGACATACATTTATTCCTCAAATTTTTAATATAAATATTTGATTTAAATCAACAGTAATAAAACAATTAACATAACATTTATTTCTCAATTTTTTATACATTTCAAACACATCTTAATTAACTAGTTTTCAGACAGGTTCTCCCCATCTATAAGAGATGCCAAAATGTTTGATTTTTTTCTCAAACATTAAGGAGACTAACAAATATTTTAAAATAATTAACTTGTACTTACATTATTGTTGTATGCATGTTCATTGACAAAAGAACCGTCTGTTTTTTATGAGAAATTGCATACATTTCACTTCTACTATATGATCGTCCATCTCTCGATTCCTAATATTAAGAACAAATATTAATTATTTGTATTATCAAAAAATACAATAAAAAATATATAGATTTAGACATACCAACTCCTGTTGCTTCCTTGCAAGCGACTTAGATCCAAGTGTATGTGGAATCTTCAATTTTCCTCTATTTTGGGCATTTTATTTTGCTATTTTCTACATTGGTAACAAAAAAAACATGTGTTATAGATAAGGATAAGATACAATTCATTACTTATGTATTAAAAATAAAATTATACGGGTAAAACACTAATATTACCTGTGTCTTTTCTTTCCGCCTATATTGAACAAAAATAGCCCAATCTTTTTCATCAATGCCTTTGCATTTTGGATAATTTTTAAGATTTTCCTCCAAAGTGAGATCCCATCTATAAAATCTTTGAAACAATTGACAACGACCTTCCTTCCATTTCTTTGTAGCAGAAGCAAGTATGTAAGTTTTGTCACGCCCATCATCAACTTTAAAATGGAGCTAACCATAAGAATAAAAATAGGTTAATAAAGCAAATGATAATCACCATAAAAATTATTTACAAAATATGTATTTGTTTATTAATGATACCTTTATCTTTGAATCATAAAACGATTCTTTTCTATCCATTGGAATATCCCTCCAACAATCAAACATTATGGGAAAGTCTTTAAACATTCTAACAAGTGTACCCAAATACCCAGCTAACAAACCAGCAGCCGATCCTACTGCACGATGAGCCTTATCCCAATCAAGTATTATCCATGTTCCATCAGACTCTGATTTCGCAACCAAATCTTTCACACATAAACGTGTGTTTGAAATATAACCTTCTTCATCTATCACATAAAAAAAGTAAACATTTTTAGATTCAAATGTCTACCTATTGTTGCTTGGTATATAACAAATTTAGTCACAAAATAATTATGTTATGAATGTCTTACAAAGATGTTAGAAACTACACATAAAATAATATTATGCATTTCAAGTAACCCTGTTTGTTATATACCAAGCAACAATAAATATTTGATTTAAATAACAATTAACCTTAAATTACTTACTAATAATATTTACATCCCAATACTCAGAACTAGCCACTCGAACAACATCTTTAGTCCCTTCTTTGACCACAACACCTTCAACCCCGTCTCCTACCACAACATTTTCAGTCTCATCTCTAACCATAACATTTTCGGTCTCATCTACTACCACAACATCTTCATCCTCATCTTCTAACACAACATCTTCAATTGTAGTTTGGATTGCCGGAGGGATTGTTGTAGTTTGGATTGACGAAGGGGTTATTGTAGTTTGGATTGGTGGTGGGGTTGTTGCAGTTTGGATTGGTGGTGGGGTTGTTGTAGTTTGGATTGGAGGAGAGGTTATTGATGATTTTTGAGTTGTCGTTGAACGTAGGCGCTTCTTGTTTACTTCAAGCTCTCCAGGTTGTACAAACCTCGGACGACCCTTCATAGACTAATTAAAATGCATCAATGAAACATGATTATTAAAATGCATTAATGTTCTAGATTTATTAAATGTATCAAAATAAACACATCTCAAAGCTAATGATTTCATTTAGACACGTATCAAAAACCATATCCATCTGCCAATTTTCAAAACCATAGCAAATAATATAGTGAAACCAATAGCAACAATATAGTGAAACCAATATAGGCATAACTAGATGGATTTTGAATGATTCTACAATTTCCCCATAACAACAATATAGTGAAACCAATATATCAGATAAACCATATACAAACAACTTTGCATTTGTTATTACAAAAATTACATGAAACAGAAACAGGTTTGTTTAAAGATATGGACAAATTTGTTTAAAGAACAAATAACTAATCGATTTAAAGAACAAATTTGTTTAAGATGGGGACCAATTTTCAAATACATTCAAATATGAGAATTTATTACTAACCGGTGATGGTTTTGAAGAAGACGAAGATGATTTGTAAAGGGATTGAGAGAGTTTTGTAAGATTGAGAGCCCGCATCTTTTTCTGATTCTCTTCAATTGTTTTGCGGCGAATATCCTCATATGATGAATTCATGATTTCACAACACACTTCAACTGCATGTATAGGTGATAAACAAGTCAGTACACTAAAATATAAATTATGACTACAACATTAATATATATATATATATATATATATATATATATATATATATATATATATATATATATATATATATATATATATATATATATATATATATATATATATATATATATATATATATATATATATATATATATATATATATAACATAAACATAAACAGTAACAAAAATTATGAATACAAATTTAGAGTAATAATGTTCATATGGTACTTCTTTTTTATAATGATGAATCAAAATAAAAAGTAATAATCTAATACATTAATTAGGGATAAGAAACAAAAAACATAATTCTCACACGAGTTACAAACAAGCTAGACTTCTTATAAATAAAAAACTATATCTTAATTATTGTCATCATTTTCCGCTGAAGTTTCTGGATCATCATTAGAAAAAATCAATTCCAAATTTTGTGTTGGATATGGCTCAATAGGTGTCATAATTTCATCATTTCCACCCATCTCATACAAGTCTCTTGGCTTCAAATGAACAGGTATGCTCCATCCTTGTTCGCTCTCATCATCCACATAAAAAACCATTTGAGCTTCTGACGCTTGAATGTATGGTTCATTATCTTCATGTTCCCGAGTATGTAGCAGTCTTGCAAAGTTTATAGAGGTAAAACCCAACTTATCTTTCTTAATGCCTCTTGGATTTGTGGTATTATCCCATTCACATTTAAACATGGGTACTGTGAAGCCATCATAGGAAAGCACAATAATATCTGTCAATCTTCCATAGTAAGGGACCCCTCCAAATCTCATTTGGGTATCACTATTGCTTGAATAACTTCGTGTCCCAAACATGCCAAAAACTCCATTGTTTTGAGTTTTTAAATGATTGTCTCGTTCCAATGTTCGAAACTTGAATCCATTGACATTGAACGCGGTAAACCTTTTAACTATATCATAAGGGCCATGAGCAAGACTAATCAGAACATTTTTATCTGGTCCATCAATGTTGTCAAGATTATTGAAAATCTATACACGATACAACATTCAATTAGTCTTGTTATTATTAAAAACCAATTCAATACAAACATCTATCTTTGTACGAAAACTCACACGATTGCGGAACCAATGAGCAAACTCTCTATGAACCTTCTTGTCTATCTCAGCAGCACTTATTTGACCGCGCCTCATTTGTTTCTGAGTAATACTTCGGAACTGCCTATTTGGTTATTCGATATTAGATGTAAAAAATCCTAATACTGAAGATGAAACTACTTAAATGGAATAAAACTACTTACTTCAGATAGTCTTCAACTATTGGACAATTTTTTAAAACGTGTCTATGAGCCTGCAACTTTTCAATTGTTGTTAAGGTGTAATAGGAAGATCCACCCACAGGTTTTCCAACTCTAGAAAATAATTCGGTTACACGTGAACCTGTTTGCATATCACCAATAGGGTCATCATCTACACGTCCAGGTTGATTCCATCTAGTCTCAATGTTGTCTAGATATCTTGAACAAAATGTAAGAATCTCTTCGAAACGGTACCCTTCTGCAATAGACCCTTCTGGTTTTGCCTTATTACGTACATGCGATTTAAGTTTCCCCAAGTACCTATTATTGAACCACAATAGTATCGGTTATAAAAATCTACTTTCTAAGTTAATATCATTACAAAAAAATCACATAGCTTACCTTTCAATAGGATACATCCACCGATAATGAACATGACCTCCAACTTTAACTTCTTCAACAAGGTGGACAACCAAGTGAACCATAATAGTGAAGAACGATGGAGGAAATAACATTTCCATGTGGCATAAAGTGAGGACAATTTGGTTTTGCAATTTTTTCAAGTCTTCAATTTTCAATACCTTACTACATATTTGTCTAAAGAATTAGGACAACTCAATCAATACTGCTGAAATCTCATGAGGTAATGTTGTGCGAATAGCTAATGGTAGAAGTTGTTCCATTAATATATGACAATCATGACTCTTCATCATTCCATTCACCTTGAGATTTACCAAGTCAATGCATCTAGAAATGTTGCTTGAATAACCATCAGGCACCCTAATATTCTTTAAAATTGTTAAAAAATTCCTTTTATCTTTACCCGTTAGACTAAAGGTTGAAGGAGAAATTCTACCATTTTCATCAGGCCAAAGATTAGGTCTTATGCCCATATTTTGAAGGTCTTCTCTAGCTTTAAAATGGTCTTTACTTTTTTGCCTATCATTTAGCAAAGTAAATAGGACATTATCGCACACATTTTTCTCAATATGCATCAGATCAAGATTATGGCGCAAAAGATTATCCTTCCAATATGGAAGTTCAAAAAATATGCTTCTCTTTTTCCATTGTTGAGGATAACCTTGTGTAGGATCACACTGTGAACTATCACCTTCTACAGGTTGTCCCTCACGTGTTCTTTTTACCGATTTTTCTTTCACTGGCTTTTTACCAAAGATGACTTCGATATCTTTAACCTGTTCGAAAACTTCATGTCCAGATAATGTTCTCGGTGGACTACGCGTTTCTTGTTCACCATTAAAGCGAATCCTGTTCAATCTAAACTTGTGTCTACGATCAAGGAAACGACGATGACCCATAAAACACCACTTATGGCTGGCTTTAAGACGGATAGATGTAGTTTGAAAGTTACATGATGGACAAGCAAGTCCTGTGTATGTGTTCCACCCAGAAAGTGCACCCAAACCTGGAAAGTCACTAATTGTCCACATCAGATTTGCATGCAACTTGAACATCTCTTTCTTGAAAGAATCGTATGTATCCACACCATTTATCCATAACTCCTTCAGCTCTTTGACTAAGGGTTGTAAGTAGACATCAATATTATTTCCTGGTGCTTCTTTACCAGGAATTATCATTGACATTATAAATGATGTCTGCTTCATGCAAACCCATGGAGGAGTGTTATATGGAATGAGAACAACTGGCCAAATACTATTGTTTGTACTCATCACACCAAAAGGATTAAAACTATCACTAGCCAATGCAAGACGCACATTTCGCGGATCTGATGAAAACCAAGTATGTGTCAAGTCAAATTTCTTCCAAGCTTCTGAATCTCTAGGATGCCTCAACATTCCATCATTGTTAGTATATGTTGCATGCCATCTCATATCCTCGGCTGTCTTTGATGACAAAAATAATCTCTATAATCGAGGTTTTAATGGAAAATAACAAAGAACCTTGGCAGGAATTTTCTTCTTTTTCTTGTTAACAGAGACATCTTCATTTGTTTTCCATTTTGAAGTGTTGCATTTTTTGCAAGTCTCCCTTTCTTCATCTTCTCCCCAATAAAGCATACAACCATTTGGACATGCGGGTATCTTTACATAATTCAAACCAAGTTTTGTGATTGATTTATTTGCTTCATAGAACGAACTTGGATTGTTCGCATATTCAAATGCATCTTTTATTAACTCTAAAATCATTGTCATTGCCTTCTCACTCAATCCACATAGACACTTTATATGGTACAACTTAACCAAAAAAGATAGTCTTGAATATTGTCTACACCCTTCATATAAAGGTTGTTCTCCTTCTCTAGCCAATTCATAGTACTCTTTGGCTTCATTTCTTTCTTGAGTTGCACTGGGCATCATATAATCTTCTTGGCCAATCTCTAAATTTGATGCAGTTGGTATTTCATTAGCATGATTCCTATCAACTCCAAATGCATCGTTTGATCATGTTCTGAATAGAATCTTCGACAATGATTGTATCTTCAACCATATTTAGAGTTGTATTAGGAGAGATAGTACTAGGTAGGCCAAAAGACTCTCCATGATGAATCCAAGTGGTGTATCCCTTCGGAAATGGTGACCATATTAAGTGGTCGAGCATTTCACTCTTACTCTTTGATTTTTTGAAACCACAATGTTTACAAGGGCATATTACTACGTCATTTTCCTTTGCACCTTTAAATGCAAAATCAATAAATTCTTGTACCCCTTGCTGATACGCGATTGATGATTGTGGTTTCGTAATCCATGACTTATCCATTTCTTCGTTAAACAAATATAGATATTATATTATATGTTTAAGAGAGCACGTACTAATTAATATAAATCATGGTCAAGTTTTAATCCAAAAAAACACAAATAGAAGGATCATACCGTTGCTGGATTCCAAGAGATTTTCTAATTCCCTTGCACTAATCTCTTCTGGTGCAGAACATGAAGATCTGGAAAAAAAATATCCATAAAAAATTTGGTTAATATATGCTAATTTGGTTAAAAGATCTGGAAAAAAAATATCCATAAAAAATTTGGTTAAAAAATTTGGAAAAAAAATATCCATAAAAAATATCCTAATTATTAACCATAAAACCATAAAAAATATCCTAATATTATAAAAAATTTGGAAAAATTATGATATGAATAACCATATTTAATTTGCACATTAATTTCTTTTTGTTGCCGTTGAAGGACTCTACACTGGACAATTTATTTATGGATTGAACATAACAACTTCTAGTAATGTTACATAAGAACAAACAGCCCACTTCATCCTATTTCCTGTTGGCTGCGGCTCATTTCCTGTTGGACACTTCATCCCAGACACTTCATCCCATTTCCTGTTGGCTGCGGCTCATTTTCCTTGGACACTTCATCCCAGACACTTCATCCCATTTCCTGTTGGCTGCGGCTCATTTCCTCTGAATATTTCATCAATTCTGGTCTCAAGATCCTCTGAATATTTCCTCTCAATATTTCATCAATGCAGTGTTGTTGATGGCGGATGGCGGTCCATTGCGGAGAGCCAAAATCTTGCCATAGTGGCTGCTTTGTGGCGTCGTTATTGCGGACTATGGAGGAAAAACCCGCAATAGCGGATGATATTTACCATTGCGGCAAGTCTAACAACCGCCATGTATATCGGCCATAACGGTCATGGTACCGCAATTTGATAACACCGGACCCAAGTGAAGATGGATCCATAAATCCATCATTTGTCTCAACATAACATTTTCAACATTTCCTGTTGGCTGCGGCTCATTTCCTCTGAATAACATTTTCAACATAACAGCTTGAGGTATATCCAACATAACATTTTCAGACGTTGCAGCTTGAGGTACATCCAACATAACATTTTCAGATGCTGCGGCTTGAGGTACATCCAACATAACATTTTCAGATGTTGCAGCTTGAGGTACATCGGCCGAAGGTATGTGTCCTTAAGCTCCTGTTGAAGTTGAGAGTTCCTCCAGAGATCCAACTTATCCATTTTGAAGAAAAGTTCATTGCTCTTAACACCTCAATAAGAAACAACCAATCGATGCAGTTGTACACTTGCTGAAAATCAACTTTGAACACGATACATTTTATTTTCCTCTTCACAGCCAAGTCAAGAATCTCCTTTATAAGAAGCACACCATCTAGCATTTCCTTCCAATATTAAAAGTTGTTTGGGATTTCAAAACAAGCTTATCCATAACTCTACTCAATATTGAGGACATTATCTTAGCAATGATCTTATATATAAAGCTCACAAGACTGACTAGTCTGAAATCTTGAATTTTCTGCGGGTTGTCCAGTTTTGGGATGAGTGCGATGAAAGAAGATGATAACACCTTGGGCAACTATGCGTACTTATGGAAATGGAAGATGACTTTAGAAACATCTTCCTCTACTGTACTCCAGCATCTTCTCAAGAAATCGAGACTGAACCCGTCGGGTCCTGGACTTTTTTCACTTTCTTCTCCAGTAATCACTTCCCAAATTTCCTACTGCATGAATGGTTCCACCAACATACTATTATCTTCACTAGACAAATTTTGAATCCCCTCCATATTCAGGTGAATTCTCATTCTAGGAATGCCTTCAAATCGATTCAAAGTATTGTCTAAGTAAATTATTAATACCATTAACACCTAATGTTAAGCATGGCATGGAAAGTATTGTCTAAGTAAATAGATTCTAGGACTGCCTTCAGATCTGATCATAGAATTATTGTTCTTTCTCTGCCTTCAGACCTGTTGCAGTTGGAATGTGAGAAGACTGCACTAAAGATGGAGGAACTTCTTGAAGAGTTACTCCAGAATTCCAGTTTGAAGAGCTACTACTGTCCATTGCATTGGATGGGGATGTCCTATCACCAATCAAGTAATTATCAGGATTCCTGATCTTCCTTGGCATTGGTTTAGCTGTTTCATTCAGGATTCATGCTCTGTTGTTTCAGCAATACCTTCCTGTTTGAGCTTACGCTTTCAGCAATAGCTTGCTGGATTTCTTGAGAAGATGCTGGAGTACAGTAGAGGAAGATGTTTCTAAAGTCATCTTCCATTTCCATAAAGATGTCCTGTAACCAATCAAGTAATTATCAGGATTCATGATCTTCCTTAGCATTGGTTTAGCTGTTTCATTCATCTGAGGTTGATATTTAATAATTTGTCCATCAGAAGGGGCAGCTTGCTCTGTTGTTTCAGCAATACCTTCCTGTTTGAGCTTACGCTTTCAGCAATAGCTTGCTGGATTTCTTGAGAAGATGCTGGAGTACAGTAGAGGAAGATGTTTCTAAAGTCATCTTCCATTTCCATAAAGATGTCCTGTCACCAATCAAGTAATTATCAGGATTCATGATCTTCCTTAGCATTGTGTCATACCCCAAATTTGTCCTACCTGCACCTTTTACTTTACTGTCACATCTTTTTTTTAGAAATCCCAAAGTATGTACTACTTTATTTTCCTGTCTGATATTTCAAAAAATCAAAAAAAAAATATGATGTTGAGCGAGGGCTGTGTCCATTGTTGATATCTGTCCATATCCACTTTTATTTTATTTTATTTTTTATATTAATATTTTGAAATCATTTTTTTTAGTCCAATACTTTGTTATTAGCTCACTCCTTATTTTTCTACACACAAAAGAAAACACTATAAATTTTTTCTATTTTCACTTCCAAACTTTTAAACCATTTTTTCACTTATTTTTATCACTAATTTCTAATAGCCCACTAGCCCATTTTATTTGTTTTATATATATATATATATATATATATATATATATATATATATATATATATATATATATATATATATATATATATATATATATATATATATATATATATATATATATATATATATATATATATATATATATATATATATATATATAAATTAAAAAAAAATTTACTACCCAAAGTCAAAAAATATATATATTTTCATTACTTTCAAAAAGTTTTTTTCTCTTATCATAGATTTTATTTTTTATTGTTATCTAATTGTTATAAAAAATATATGCACTAAAATCTCTATTATTAAAAATTATTAGTTTTTTCTATTATTATCACCATTCCCATTTTTTTTCACATTATATTACTATTGTTATTACTATTATTACCAAATTCAATATTATTATTATTTTCTTTCATTACTGTTGTTCTTATATTTATTTCTACTCTCACTTATCCTTATTAGCTATTATTATTATTATTATTACTCTTACTTTCATAATTATTATATCATTATTATTATCAGTTTATTTTGTTTTCCACAGCACACACTAGCTGACCCACTTTTCATATCTCCACAACAATCTCACAACACCACTACCTTCCGCAATACACAATGCACCACATTCAACAAACTTTCAGCATCACAACCAATTGCCAGCAATATCTCTACAAGATCTCATAACAAATTTTGATCCAAAAATCCCATTTCACCCTCACCATTTTCTCTATATTAATTAGCTCCCTCAATTCATTTTAAGGAGGCTTGAAAAAACCCAAAAAAAATCAGCGCAGGAAAATAACTAAACTTCAGCCAAAAACAAAAATCAACTTTCAAACCATTTTCAATATATCAACTCTGCAGAAATAAATCCATAACATATCCAGCCCCTTTTCATCACCATCTTCAACTCACAAACAGACCGCTTGAACCTCATTCATAACAGCCGTGACGCACCTCACCATCACCAAATCTCCATCCGCCGTCACCCTTACAACCACTGAAACTAACACCACAAACCTGTTCTTCAAAAGCCACAAATCCCTTTCGACAAACACAGAACACAAACCATCGAACATCAATCGCGAATCCGCACGAAAACTGTGAACCTTCAACCCTTTCCACCAACTCCGCCGAAAGATCTACGAAATCAAATCACTGACCTTCAAATCACAAACGAAACTCACCAGCCTTCACCGTAACCCAATCACACAACCGCATCACCACTCACAAACAGCACGCAAACCGCATCTCCGCCAACCCCATTACAACCCACAAAACACAAAAACAACCCAACATCAAAAAACCAGAAACCCAGAACAGAAGAAACCGTGAACAATCCGAACGCAAAACCATCTGAGCTTCATCGTCAAAACCGCCGCGAACAACCGGAAACCGCCGTCGCAAATCCGACACACAGCCATTCAAAACCAACCGCGCCGTAAAAAACTCATCCACCGTCAAAACTCGCCATACCACCACTCTGCATCATCATCACCGCCGTAACACAAACTCACGAGCCCCAAAACCGAAAACCTTCGTGAAACCAAAACCGAATCAGCTAAGAACGAGATCAGAAGATCCGTTTTGAAAACCAAAATCGTGATTATTTGAAGCCAACACGAGTTGAGCGAGAGAGGAGCCGAGTCGGAGAGCGAGAGATTTGAGATCGCCGCCGGGTTTCTTTTGAAAAGGTGGTTCTGATATTTTCTATATACCACTTTTGGTGTGATTGTTTCTTTTACTGATGCTCATTTTTGTTTACATTTTCACTTTATTTTTATTTATATATATATATAGTTAATTTTGGAAAATCTTAAAAAACAACATTAAAATTAGTTTAGTATTTTATATTTATTTTATATGATATCTTCTTGTTGATCCTGATTTTGGGCCATTAGTTGGATCAATTGTTTCCTAATGTATACTCCATTAACTTACGGATCCCCCTCCCTGCCATTTATTTTGTTTTTTTTTTTATATATTTTCTTAGTATATTATTATTGTTGCAGCTGGGCTTCTAAAGCCCGTAGCTGTTTTCTAATTCTATCCACACTCTGCTCCCCGCGCCTCCCTATGTATTTATATTTATTTGTTTTATTTTTGTTGTTTCAACCTTTATTTTCTTTAAAAAAATTGACAAAATTGTTATTAATCTTTCTTATTACTTCCATATTTATTACTTTAATTAAGAAAAATCTATAAAAAAAGCAAAGGACATTTTAATTCTATTCTCTTAGTTTTTTTATTATATATATTTTTATTGATTTTGGTTGAGGGCCAATGATATCATAAAAGGCCAATTTTTCGCCCGATTTTAATCGGTGATTTTTGGTCAATATGAGGCCCTCCTTGTAATTAATTTTTTTTTATTATTTTATTATTTCGATAAACAAACATTAATTTATTTTATTCTTAATATTATTTATTTCATTTAATTATTTAATTCATTATTCTATCTTAATTTAATTCTCGCAATTTAATTCAATTTATTCATTTAATTCGCATTTTAAATTACGATTCGACTCCTCATAGAACGATTTCATTAAATCGGCTCTAAGGCAGTAAACGAACCAAATTTCGTCGCGTCCCAAAAAGGTCCAACGCCTTCGAATAGTTGCGCTCGAAAAAGGTTCAACGCCTTCGAATAGTTGTGTCCCGATTAAAAGGCCGAACGCCTTCGAATAGTTCAAAACACACTGCACACACGCTTTCTCTTGGGCTAATTACAACGAGACCTTTTTATTTCTCGCAATCCCTTGTATTTATTTTGTATCCCTCTCCCATTAATTTGTACGCACTTTATATTTTGTATTTATTTTAATTCTGAATCCTTGGTCCAACGCCAAGCGATTGCACTTGCACACTCGCACTTTATTATTCAATTATCTTCGTTTATTAGGATTCACTCCATCTTTGCGAGCCGAGCGCTTCGTGCCTCGCTAACAAGCTACAAAAATAAACTCCATTTGCATTTACCCTCAGACCTCAAAAACCAAAACGTTTCGATTAGATCCAAACCCTTGATCCAACGTCAAGCGGTCTTAGGAAATAAAACACTTTAATAATACGAGAAGATTTGTACGCCACGAGCCTTAAGCGGTAGAAAGGAGGATAACGAGCTCTCGTTACTCGCTCTGATTATTTCGACGCAGGACACCCATCTTGTTGGGCGAGATAAACTATCCCTAGTCTTTAGTGCATTTCAACTCCTAAACCCTTTCATCGACGAAAGGTAATAAAATCAAACAACCATTACCCTTAGTAGGCCGAACTACGAGGCTCTGACTTTCCCATTGCACACGGGAGTACGTAGGCACGAGGATCTCAATCCTTGCCGAGCACCTAGGATCAATCTAACTTATAATTCAACTCGTTTCCCTCTAGCAAGCAATTCTTTTAAGCATACACATCCTTTTGCGCGCGTTAACTTAGATGGTTCCCATCGAGTACGATGGATGTAGGGGGTGCTAATACCTCCCCCCTGCATAACCGACTCCCGAACCCAGGCAATGGTTCTGTTGACCTTTGTCCTCATCCATCTCCTCCCGAGTTGTATCTATATCTCCCCTTTCCCTATTCGGGAATAAATAGAATTAGGTGGCGACTCTTCAGTCCGTCCGGCGCGTGACTCCGTCCTTTCGGATCGCGTGAGGTCGTATTTTTCGGGGTACGACACATTGGTTTAGCTGTTTCATTCATCTGAGGTTGATATTTAATAATTTGTCCATCAGAAGGGGCAGCTTGCTCTGTTGTTTCAGCAATACCTTCCTGTTTGAGCTTTCGCTTTCAGCAATAGCTTGCTGGATTTCTTGAGAAGATGCTGGAGTACAGTAGAGGAAGATGTTTCTAAAGTCATCTTCCATTTCCATAAAGATGTCTTGTCACCAATCAAGTAATTATCAGGATTCATGATCTTCCTTAGCATTGGTTTAGCTGTTTCATTCATCTGAGGTTGATATTTAATAATTTGTCCATCAGAAGGGGCAGCTTGCTTTGTTGTTTCAGCAATACCTTCCTGTTTGAGCTTACGCTTTTTGTTGACTTCAGTTATGCGTCGATTGCTGTCATTTTGCTGTTGCATAAACTAAGCAAAGAAGCCAGGACTTTGGACAGCATTGGCAAGGAATGACATCATGTGTTGTTGTCGTTGCTCCATTCCTTGAAGGCGTTGAACCATTGTTTGCAGCTGGTTATCAGTGGTTTGTTGCTGCTGTCTCAACCTCATAAGCTCTTGCATCAGAACATTCTTGTCTCTTTTCAGCAGCTCGACCTCTTCCTCAAGCCCAAATGTCCTGACTTCTACAAATGCCCTACTGATGAACTCTGTACAGGTGGTTGTTGAGCCGGTTGATGATTATTTCCATGGGCAGGTTTTCGTCGAGTTATACTCTTAAGCAAGTGTTTTTGACCCCTCAAAAAACCCTCATTTGCAAATTCCCAGCGATCAGGGTCGACCTTCCTTAAACCATATGTATTCAATTGTCTAACAAAGATTGACAAGTTGTTGTGTTTGAACAACATGATTACTAGACAATGTTATTTAGTGTCTGATCGATGATTCTAACAGGGCTGTGACGCATCGATTTTCCTGAACAACACTGCTACAATCATACGAACCTTACCAATTTTGATCCAACGACTTCTGATAAATTCAACAAAAACTATTACTACATCTTAAGGACTAACACCAAGCAGTGTATCACATTGACTACCAAGAGTTCAAAAATTTACCATTTGTGTTGAAAAACTGTTACTACAACAAATAACCTCATAAAGTATTAAACAGGTTTATGTGAGATATTCAAGATCTAACCTAATTTGATACCACCAACCAGGTCAAATCATGTTGATATTAAAGAGAAGTTTATGATTTTCATACATTACAGATAGATACATCAACGTTTTGAAATTAAGAATATTTAGGGTTGAAAACTACATGAATCAAGAGGAAAAGAAAGAGAGTATGAAACAGGTTTAGTTTTGGAAAACACACAAGCGATGTACGTATTGAAACTGACCTGTTAGAAGTGGTTTTGACAGAGATACAACAGCTTGCGGTTTGGCGGAAGAAGTAAACTTCTGAAAGCTGGAAAATAGAACAAACGTTTTGTTGTATAAGCGGTTCTTGGATTTCTAATGGAGGCAGTTCAGTTCCGTCGCAAGGTTTCAATTGGGCCAAAAGTTTTCGGCGGTTTGGATTACTACGTCGTAATTTTTATATAATTTTTAAAAAATTAAGGGCGGTTTCCAAATGTTTCCAATTGTTTTCACGTTAAAGTTAAATTATAATCTTTTTTATTTTTTATTACAGTTTAGTTTTTTTTTATGTTAATCGTTAAGTTAAATAATTTGTTTTTATTACAATTTTTTTTATGTTAATATAAAACCATATTAACATATATGGAATTAGAGGCTTTGATTTTTATTTTTATTTTTTTTATTACAATTTTTTCATGTTAATCTTAATTTTTATATAGTTTTTTTTTTTATGTTAATCGTTAAGTTAAATTATATTATTTTTTATTACAACTTTTTTATGTTAATATAAAACCATATTAACATATATAAAACTATAGCTTTGATTTTCACCTCTTTTAATTAGGAATTAGAGGCTCTCATCATATGAATTTCAACCCATATATGGAATTGATGACAAATCATTAAAATATTTGAATATTTATTAATAATTTAAATTTTTTTAAACAAAAATTATATATATATATATATATATATATATATATATATATATATATATATATATATATATATATATATATATAATTTTTGTTTAAAAAAATTTAAATTATTAATAAATATTCAAATATTTTAATGATTTGTCATCAATTTTTTTTCTAAATTAAATTTAGCACAAAAAATATTAACAAATTGGATGAAACAAAATGAAAATAAAAGTGTAAGGAAAATATATTTTAGCCAATTCCAAGGATTTAAACACCTCATAAAATAACAACCTTAAAAATTATTTTATAAAATAAAAAGTTAAGTAAGAAATATAATAAGGACGGTTTTGTAATAACTGTCGTGATAACCGTCGTAATTCAGTCTTTAACTGTCGTGACAACCGTTGCAATCCAGGAATAAGGACAGTTTAGTAATAACTGTTGTAATATATCTACGACGGTTGACTCTAACTGTCGTGGCAACCGTCGCAACCTAGGAATAAGGACGGTTTTGTGATAACTGTCACAACTAAAGTGTCGTAAATCTCATTTTTTCTTGTAGTGTCACATGCCATCAAACATAGGTTGGCACATTAATCATCTAAGCTTGAGCAGGAATTTGAGGAGGAACTATCACCCTCTTCTTCCCATGCAATATAGGATGTACGACCTTTGACACTTTTTCCTTTTGTCTTGTAGACTTCCTTTTTTTATGATGTTTGGTAAGACTTGGATAAGTAGTTCAAAAATGCCCTGATTTTCTTCACTCATAACACATAACAACATCATCCTTTTTCTTGTGTTCTCTTTTAGGCGGGTGAGAATTTTTGAAGTTTACCAAACCTTTGTCGAAATGCTTGAGCTTGTTTCTTTTCAAGTATCTATTATATTGCCTAACTAATAAAACCATCTCCTATTCTTTCAGAGCTTCTTAATCAAATTTATCACTTTCTTCTTTTGACTTCTTCGCTTTAAATGACGAAACTTTCAAAGAAAGATCCATTTTCACTTCTTTCCCTTTCTTTTTCTTTTTTCGTCTTTACTTCACAATCCGCGAGTCATTTTAGTTCATTTTCATGCTCGACTAGTATCTCAAATAACTTTATGATGTCCAAATAACTAAGACCATTATATTCTTTAATAGCGGTAACCTTTGGTTGCCACTTCCTGCACGTAGACTTTAATACATTGTTAGCATAATATTTGTTAGAAAAGATATTTCCCAAGTTGCTTAGTTTGTTGATTAAGTGGAGGAATCTAGTCTGCATAGAATCCGTAAATTATTTGGGTTCCATATGAAATAGTTCAAACTCCATTGTAAACATGTTGATCTTAGAATCCTTAATGTCATCAATTCCCTCATAAAGCGTTTGAAAAGCCTTTCATATACCTTAAGTACTCTTATGATGTGAAATTGAGTAAAATACCTTCACTCTTAAAGCGGAGATATGCATGTTCCAAGCTTTCATATCATATGAAGTTTGTTTTGTTTCATTATTTATCCAATCCTTTGGGTGTTTAAAAACAACATTGTCACCCTTAGGGATAAAAGGACAATTGTTGACGACTATCCATAGATTTTTGTCAACTGATAGTAAATATACATACATGTTCTCTTTCCAATAAGCATACTTATCATCTTTATAAACAAGTACTCTATTATATGCTTCTTTTGAATCCTCATCGTTCACCATATTCCCTAACTTTTGAGTCGCTTAGACCTGATCAAAAGACCAAATCTAAGGACAATTGTTGGGTGATAATATGGAGTAGAGAAACAATTTAGAGGGGGTGAATAGACTGTAAGAACAAGAGTTGTCTCTACATTCCATCTCTATGTTTTGATGATAATAAATGGAGTATTTATGAAGGAACCATTTTATGTTCTGATGTTTGTTAAAGTGCAGATCATGAATATTACATATATTAAGATCAAGAAAACATTATAAATGAGTATGCAAATGCTCATATGCAAAGTTAATATGTGTAACATTAAGTCGCAAGCGTGTTGAATAAACAAGTGTGCTTCTGAATCTGAACACAATTAGAAAGATCCAAGGATGCAGATGTTACGTTGACAATGCTCTTGTAGATGTTGTTCTGAAAGTGGTTCTGATCAGATAGCGAAGCGAAGATTCTGAAACTAATCTTCTTAAAAACTAAGTTCTGAAGACTTAACGTCTGAAGGCCAAGTGCCTGAAAGATTTTGAAGACTTATGAGTTATGAAGATTAAGGTTCTGAAGAACCAAGTGTTGAAGACAATGTTCTAAGTGAACAAAGTTATGAAGACTCTAAGACTTGAAGTTCTAAAGATCATAGGTTTCAAGCCAAGTGCTAAAGTCCTGAAGAACGTAGTTCTATGTGAACAAGTTCTGAAGACTAAAGACTTAGGTTCTATGAAGACCCAAGTATCATCATCTCTAGCTCATGCTTCATTCATTGATTTATAATCAGAAGCCTCTGAAGTTCAGATGACAATGTTACTGTTGGCAAGAATAATACACAGTATGATAATGCTTTATCCCACCACCTCTCCATTATCTTTAAATTATGGAAAAAGACAATACATGGATCTACTATTTTATTCGTTGTGTAACAGATTCCTCAGTAGCCGAATTTGGATATAACGACTCTTTTATGTTTGACTATAAAAGGAAAACATCACATGCTTTCTGATGTTATTGATTCCGATAGAATCCTTGCTGGGTCCTAAAGGAAACAAAACCATATACATTGATGTTGTTGATTCCTATTGAATTCAAATGAACAACCACACTCTTGAGTGTTGTTGATTTTGAATAGGAACTCAACCTGGTTGTTGAACCATAAATTGAAATGCTTCTATGTGAAGTAATTACGGACATAACCATTGATTTATGTGTTGATATCTCAATTGTTTCTCATCCATGATCATAGCAACAATATAACAATCTGAGAGTTTGAGTTTATGTTGCTAGATCAAGATCATCATCTACAACAACAACCAGAAATTGACTAACTAAAGTTGAAGAAGAAAAAATCAACAAGTCATTAATTAACACCGACTAAATTATATTGGAGCTCAATGAAGATCAGAAGTAAAGATTTGTTGCTCGTAGCTTGATCATCAATGAAGATGAAGAATTTTGAAGATGCAATTTGAATTATAATATTATGAACATCTTAGAATCATGTAGTTTGCTAGGACCTGATGTTCATCTTGCTGTAATTCTGAAGAGTTACTTTGTACTTAAATAGAGGAGTATATGCTTGCAAAGAAGTACCTCAGCTAGCTCCGGTATGTCAATTCTACCTAATAAATAGAATCTCCTTAAGTGGACGTTATATCCAGAATGGAACCCTGAACAGTCCATTTGTGAGTTGAGACTCCTCAAGTTGACGTTATATCCTGAAAGGATCCCTGAATGGTCGAACATTGAGTTGAGATGAAATCCCGATAGAGGTTATGCTTGGTCAGTGAACATTATATCCAGTTAGATCCCTGAACGGTTCATTGTGGAAGTCGCAAAGGTTCTGTGCAGTTAGTCACGGCAGGTTATTGCTTAGGGAGTCACAAATGTTCTGTGCAGTTAGTCACAGTTGTTGGCCGCATAAGAAATCCTGGAAGAGGTTTTGTTGGGTCAATGAACGTTATATTAGGTCGGATCCCTAAATGGTTCATTGAGTGAGTCACAGTGTTGTTGTGTGATTGTAATCATGGATCTTGGTTATAGTGGATTAAGTCCTTGTTTAAGGCGAAATCACCTTGGCGGATGGACTAGACTAGCTTGAGAAGTTCTCAAGTGAACTAGGATATATCGTGTGTTCTTTACTCTTACTTTATGCTTTATATTCTTTTATGGTTCTGCAACACATTCATAGCATAGCTTGACGTAACTCATCAAAGTGTGAAAAGTAGTCAAGAGCCTAGTTTCTTGTGTTTTTCTCACACCTTTAATTGGTATCAGAGCCTAGTTCTATTATTGATGGATATCAAACACTTAATAGTGTCAGATAAAGATCTGTTGTTGTGTGTTGAAAACACCTGAGGAGAAAGTTAATCCACTTACAATTTAAGTCCCATATCAGTTGATGATATTGAGAGGATATTGAATTGTATCCAAATGGATTATATTTGAGCATGTCACTGATTTGGTGGAATCAGATGACAAGATAGATTCTTCAGATAAGGTTATATATATGTTGAATGTTTATCTTAAATACGATTGGTTGATTAACGTATTTTGCTCAAAGAATTAAATCATCAGAAAACAAGAAATCTTGTTTGCTGAATATTATTTCTAAATGAGTATGGGATATTTTCAAGAAACATATTAGTCCACCCTTGACTTTCCCATATTAAGCTCATTGGAAGTTTTTCTGAAGTAAAAAGGATGATTGTTAAAGTATGATTTCGATTCATAAGAACTTCATGCTAAAGTCTACAGAAGAAGTTAGAAATCGTAAACTGAGGATGTCAAACTCTAAAAAAAAAATTTGTCAGAACATCCAAGACCTAACTAATTCAACAGTTAAAAGACTCAATGCAGATTAAATGATGTTTCCTTTGTTATGCTTCTAATTAATACTTTGTGTATTCAAAATAAGAAAGCTTAGTGGTTCCTAGAAAACTTCATTAATGGAGTATTCTAAGAAATTGATGGAAGTAACTTTGACAGTTAAAGTTCTGTTAAATTGAGTTTCTATCTCAATTGAGCAAACCAAAATTATTCAGGATGTTATCCAACATTCTACTCAGAAATTCATGATGAATGGATTCTGGAATCAGAGATGTTGGGACACAAGTCATTTGTTCTGAGATGAAAGAATTTAAATCGTTGATATTATTTACCTTGAAGAAATCAGTAGATATTCTTTTCAGAAGCAGATATGTTATTGATCTTTGTTGAACTAACTCTGATCAAGTTATCTCAGTATTGCAAGAACAAAATGGTCACTCAAACTTATCTAAGGTTTGTTGATACTTGTATCCGACAAAGATTCACATCTATGTAAGGAAGAAGAATCATAAGATCAGAAGATGTCAATTAATTCTCCCTAGCACATAACCTCCCAGAAGTTTATGTTCAAGCTAAGGAATTATTGATTCTCTGATATTCAGTCTCTTGTCAAGAAGTTCTTGATAAGAAGATGAATGTTCTGATGATAAGGACATTGCAAGGAAACCTTCAGAAGTTCTAAGATTTGTTCTGATATGAAGACTAGTTTTGATCATCAAGCTCAGAGTTAACATTCATAATAAGAATAACTTTTAGAACTCGAATGAAGAAAAGCTAATCAGAAGTTATACAAGGAAGAAAATCAAGTCAGAAGTCAGAACAAGATAGGAAGAGTCGCTTGAAGAAGACTAGAGGGAAGTAAGCTCAAGTCATAATGGAAAGAAATCAGAGAAAGATCCTTTGAAGAGTAAAGGTAAAATTTTGTATATAACTTATGCACTTTAACTGTTTTTCTGATAAAGAAAGCTTTATCAAAAATATCTCTTTAGTTATTGTTTGTGACTCTGATAAGTGAACTTTCAAAACCAATGAAAATTTTTATGAGTAAGATTGTTTTCCCTCCTTAAAGGAAACACTTGAGTTATCCTCTGGATAATAAAAAGGAAACACAATCAGAAAGATCCAAGGATGCAGATGTTGCGTTGACAATGCTCTTATGGATGTTGTTCTGAACGTGGTTCTGATCAGATAGTGAAGCAAAGCTTCTGAAACTAATCTTCTGAAGAACTAAGTTCTAAAGACTCTGATGACTTGAAGTTCTGAAGACTTAACGTCTGAAGTCCAAGTGCCTGAAAGATTCTGAAGACTTACGAGTTTTGAAGATTAAGGTTTTGAAGAACCAAGGGCTGAAGACTCTGAAGACAATGTTCTATGTGAACAAAGTTCTGAAGACTCTAAGACTTGAAGTTCTGAAGATCATGGGTTTCAGGCCAAGTGTTGTAGTCCTGAAGAACGTAGTTCTATGTGAACAAGTTTTGAAGACTAAAAACTTAGGTTCTATGAAGGACTAAGTATCATCGTCTCTAGCTTATGCTTCATTCATTGATTTATAATCAGAAGCATCTGAAGTTCATATGACAATGTTACTGTTTGCAAGGATAGTATACAGTACGATAATGATTTATCCTATTACCTCTCTACTATCTTTGAATTGTGAAAAAGGACAATACATAGTTGTACTATTTTATTCCTTGTGTAACGGATTCCTCAGTAGCCGAATTATGTTGTAACGACTCTTTTATGTTTGTATATAAAAGGAAAACATCACATGCTTTGTGATGTTGTTGATTCCGATAGAATCCTTGTTAGGTCCTAAAGGAAACACAAGCACATGAATTGATGTTATTTATTCCTATTGAAATAAAACGAACAACCACACTATTGAGTGTTTTTGATTTTGAACAGGAACGTAACCTGGTTGTTGATTCATAAACTGAAATGCTTTTATGTGAAGTAATTACGGATACAACCATTGATTTATGTGTTAATATCTCAGTTGCTACTCATCCATGATCATAACAACAATACAACAATCTGAGAGTCTGAGTTTATGTTTCTACATCAAGATCATCATCTACAACAACAACAACCAGACATCAATGAACTGAATTTGAAGAAGAAGAAATCAACAAGGCATCAATCAACACCAACTACATCCTCTTGGAGCTCATTGAAGATCAGAAGCAAGAAGTTGTTGCTTGTAGCTTGCTCATCAATGAAGATGAAGAATTATAAAGATGCAATTTGAATTGTAATATTATGAACATCTTAGAATCATGTATTTTGCAAGGAGATGATGCTCATCTTGTTGTAAATCTGAAGAGTTACTTTGTATTTAAAGATAGGAGTATATGCCTGAAAAGAAGCAACTCAGTTAGCTCTGGTATGTCAATTATATCCAATGAATTGAATCTCCTCAAGTGGATGTTATATCCGGAATGGATCCTTGAAAGGTCCAACTATGAGTTGAGACTCCTCAAGTGGATGTTATATCCTAAAGGGATCCCTGAACATTCCAGCTATGAGTTGAGATGAAATCTCGGCAGAGGTTCTACTTGGCCAATGAACATTATATCTAGTTGAATCCATGAACGATTCATTATGGAAGTCGTAGAGGTTTTGTGCAGTTAGTCATGATATGTTGTCGCACAGGGAGTCACAGATGTTCTGTGCAGTTAGTCACAGTTGTAGGTTGCGCAAGAAATCTTGGAAGAGGTTTTGTTGGGTCAATGAACCTTATATCCGGTCGGATCCCTGAATGGTTCATTGAGTGATTCACAATGCTATTGTGCAATTTTAATCATGGATCTTGGTTATAGTGGATTAAGTCCTTGTTTAAGGCGAAATCACCTTGGCAGGTGGACTATACTAGCTTGAGAAGTTCTTAAGTGAACCAGGATATATCATGTGTTCTTTATTCTTGCTTTATGTTTTACATTCTATTATGCTTCCGTAACGCATTCATAACATAATTTGACGAAACTCATCAAAGTGTAAAAAATAGTCAAGAGTGAAAACCCCAATTCAATACCCTATTTCTTGTGTTTTTCTCACACATTCATAGACCCTTATTAAAAATTTGACCGATTTTCCAAAAATAGAATACCAGAGGTTTGTCAAAAACACGCGGAAGTCTAAAACTGAAAATAGAGATCTTATGCTTGTATTGGTATTCAACCACGTTGAAAAATACATAATTCCTAAATCTCACAGATTGTTCAAAGACAATGCTTCAATTAATAACTGATTCTAACAACACTAGTTTTCGAGAGTTTAATCAACATTAAAGTTTAATTAGCTACCAATTCTAACAAAACATAACATTACTCATTAAATCGCTACCAATTGAAATATGTGATAAACTACATTAAGAATTGATAATCTAAGCATGCAATATCATATGAAAAGTAAATGCAAGTGTGCATTTGTGTGTGTGTGTGTGTGTTTGTGTGTGTGTATGTGATATAAGCATGCAATATCATATGAAAATTAAAATGCAAGTGTGCATCTGTGTGTGTGTGTGTGTGTGTATGTGAGGGAGAAAGAGTACATCGTGATATATAGTGGTTCAACTTTATTATCCTCGCAGGAGCATAATCCATTATTCAATGATTTCCCTTTTGAACCTTTTTTCTTCCATGTTTTGAAAAATATTAGAAGAGTTTATACAATCACCAATCCATAATAATGTTGAGAAAAATAAATCTTTTATCAGTATCTTAACTTGTATATAACTTAATGCCAAACTATTTTCCCAAATATTTACTCGCTTCTTGGATCTTCCAGCTTTACCAATCTGCTCACAGCTTTTGTGTGTGTCAATCACCCCTTGATCCCACTAATTTCTTGAGCAGTGAATTGTCTGAAGATTGAGAAGAATTCCACCTTGCCCATATCCTTCCACACAATCAATACCAAGGTTAGATAGAGATAAGAGCTTCATTCTTATCATTAGATTTTGTAATTACCAATGACAACAACCTCAATCTAGCAAGCTTCCTGAAAAACCTTTCCAGAGCCTCAAGAATGATTAGTTTCAAGACATCGTCTCCCTGAACAATTAAAATCTCTGACTATAAAGATATGAGTCAAATGAGCAAGTATAATGATTCAAGAACTTTTCATGATTTAAATCAAATAAGCAATTAAAGTGAAATAACATCTCAAAGAAATTGACCTATTTTGTGTGTGATTCGAGTCACCTTATATCTCTGATTCGAATCACAAAGGCTCATGATTCAAATTAGGTATAAAGCCTGATTTGAGTCAATTTGGAGAAAGTCAAATAGAAAAATGTGAATAATTGTGTGATTCGAGTCAGGTATAAAGTGTGATTCAAATCAAATGAGGCAGAGGCTAATCAGAAATGTCTAATTCGAATCAAGTGCAACTTGTGATTCAAGTCACAAAGCTTCCCGATTCAAATCAAGTTAAAACTATGATTTTAGTCAAAAATGTTGAAAAAAATTTGTTCGCCTTTTTTCAATTTGATTCAAGTCAGAATAAGACATGATTCAAGTCATGCAAATAAATTTTCAATTTTCATGTTTTTCAAAATTCTTTGAGATTTCTCTTTCCACCTAAATTTAACCAACAACACATATGGTTATTGTTCCACTAACTCAACCAATTAACTAAAAGAATCATAATCAAACTCAAATATAACAATTGAATTATGCATGTTAAAAAATAATTGATTCAAAACTTGATTCAGAGATGTGCAATCATAAAGGAGACTCTTTAAACAAAAATAAGCGACAAGGCAAGAAAAAAGTATTGGGGTTTTCCCCCTGAATATATTAGGGACATGCAACTTCATATGCATCTTCCTAGAATCAACCTCAGAGAGGGTCACAAAGTCAAGGAAAGGATGAGAATAACCCCAAAAATCGCTTCGCCGTTGGGAACTTAGACAATGTACATGAGGGATATAATAATGGTTACACTCCTCCGGAAGGTCGTAGGTTGTCCAGAAAAGAAGGAAAGGAGGAATCCACTTCAACACTATCTAATAAGAACAATCCTTTGAGTTCTTGTATCTTGGATGGTAGAATTATTTGCATTCACTCTAATAGAATTTTCCTAAGACTGGTATAAAACCCTCCCCACGAAAGCATAGACTTGTGGTTAGAATTATGCGAGACTTTTACGACTCATTTCACCTAAAGGAAGAAAAAACCATTAATTATGGCCTTCCTTAGTGGGGGTGAGACAAGGCAAGAAATAAACCTTATGTGCATACATTTTCCATTTTACTAAAGTAGCAGTAGCTGTGGGCGGAATCGATGAAAGCCTCAAATGCTGAATTTTCAAAAGAGGACTTCGACATGATAATATGTTCTGAGAGAATTTTGGCCGCAAAGAATCCCATAACCTAAATGAGTTGCTGAGCAGAGCTCAACCCTATGTGAAATACAAAGAAAAAATATTAGCCGATAGAGGAAGTAATGGTGTTATATCCATGAATATGGGTGAACAACTGTTAAAGAGTTTGAAAAATCTAAGTATGAGCACGAGTGAAAACATTGTTCAAAGTTCGACTCCTACACCCCGCTGAATACCTCTCATGAAAGTATTGTTACAAAATGTGTTAATACCGAGTTTAAGGAGGCTAGAATAAGAAACATATACCTGGTCAAAGAGTCCGCCCATACTGATAGGTCAAAGTATTGTTGTTTCCGCAAAAGTCATTACCATAAGAGAAATGATTTCATACAACTTAAGGATGCAAATGAAGGATTCATTAATAAGGGACGACTATTTGAGTATACAAAATATGAGAAGAAAAGTAGAGAAGAGTCACAAAAATTGGGCATTCTCTAAAGAAGATAATAAAAGTTGTTACATAAGGGACAAATAAGTATGCTTGTAGAGAATAAGAGTGTAAAGGCAAGCGCCCATACATCCCCTCCATAACCGGGGGATACCTTAGGCCTAACATTCCACCTAAGGGAACCATAAAGAGAAATATTTATGAGCTAATGGATGTTATCAAGAAAGATGGGGTTTACCTTAATCACTAACCTGGAAATACCTATCCTTGGGTTCCAAGATAGTGAGAAGTTAGAAGGAATCTCAAACAAGATATTTTATTTGGTAATAATAATAACCATAACTAACTTTGATGTCTCTCGAGTTCTAATTGATAGGGGAAGTTCCTATGACATTATATACGTCTACCACTTTGAGAAAATGGGACTGAAGAAAGAAAAGTTGTAACAATATGAAGGGTCAGACTTACAAGCATTCAGCAATTCAATAACTCTCCCATGAGGATATGTATAAATAATGGAACCTCTGTGAAAAACGAAGAATGATAGAACTAGATGTCCAATACCCAGTCGTCCCATCCCGAAGTGTTTATAACTTCACCTTAGGTCTCACCTTTGCAGAAACATTGGATGTTATAACTTCCCTTGTCCACCTCAAGATAAAGTATCACATCATCCATAGTGAATTGGCTATAATAAGCACATACTTAACAAGATCCAAGAGGATTTATAAAGCTCTACACTAGGAAAAAAAAGAAGGTAATTCTACTAGTGTAGAAATAAATGTGACCTCATTAGTTGGGAAACTGAAAAGAATGGGAATCAGACCTCCAACCAAGAAGATGTAATGGGAGAAACAAGCAAAGAAAAATGGATGAGGGAAGAATGACTTAACTTAGTGGTATAAATAAGAAGCATAATACACTTCTTGTTTATGTTATAGGTTAATTCCTTTTAATTATTATCAATTAAGGGGTGGCTCAAACCACCTAGTTATGACAATTGTTAATTCCTGATTAATCTCTTGTTAAGAAAGAAAGATGTTAAATGTATTCCATTATGCTGATATTGAAATAAAATATATTATTGCGAAATTACTTCTACTTATTATTATGAAGGGTACAAATCCAAATGGATTAAAGCACCCATGTACAAACGCTAAAGCGAGCGGCGAAGCTGACCAAAACACCAACACAAAAGCACGAAAAACATGCCTAAAATGCTAGAAAATAAACGGCGTACCACCTATTGATAGATAGACGCTCTAGAGGCAATGGTATGTCCACCAATACGTCAACCTCAAACCATATCTAAACTTGGGGGCATGGGAAGGGGCAAAAAACCTTACCTTGGAATGGTCCACCGAGATGTATAATAAATGTACAAGCACAACCTTGTAGAATAGAGTTATAAATCTAACAAAAAATGACAAGTTAAATAAAATCAAATAGAAAAAAATGAAATTATACACTACATATTAAAAGTTACATAAGTCAGACTCAATACATTTAGCCTAAAAAACTACTTATCTAGGAAGACCACTTCACCATCCACTATCATCTGGTTACGACGAACCTGAGTTTGAAAGATGGGACCGGTCGAGTATAAATGTTTAACTTGCTGAAGAGAATTTTAAAAAGTGTTAGCCATACATCAAACCTCATGCAAAGACTTAGATAGTTCTTTAGAAATAGACATATGTTCCTCGTGCATGTCGTAAGGTCAAAAAGATTCTTCAAATGGTCTATCAAGTTTCCTGCAAAGCCTTCTTTAAGTCATCAACCTTATTTTAGGCAATTTCCAAGGATCGCTTCGCCTCAGACAGAGCTTCATCCTCATCAACCACTACTTGATCCAGTTGTTTTACCTTTTCTAGTAACGTAACAAGATACCCTAGGGTTCAAAGGCAACCTTGATAGTGGTGAGATAATTAGAGACACCCTTATCCTCGTCTAAGTATGTGTCCATCTCAAAGACGAGGCCTCCAAACCTGTTTTTCAACCTCCCCTCTCCGTATATAAGTGGTCGGGTAGGAAAACTTCCTCTTGGTCGGAAACACCAAAAGCTAGAACAAAACATGCCTATCAAACTTGATAATCCAGTTCATCCAACTTGATCAGGTGAGAATCATCAAGGAGACCAGAAAAGAAAGAGTAATCTTTATCAGAAATCAAAGAGCAAAACTCACTACTCATCCTTAGACCTAGAAGAGCGAGAAGGTTAAGGTTGGTATCCTTTAGAGGAAATATATTTCCCCTACCGACCTAGACCTCTGAAGACGCTTGAAGGGGTACCTTGACATAAACCTCCTCAGATTTAATGATCAGAGATAACCTTTTCTCCCTTTCTCGAAATCCGCCTGCTGAAAATCCGCGAAGGGCAGACGATACCCAGCCTCGCAAAACGCGAACTCATACATTAGAAACCTTAGAGCGGGAAAACGAGAGCATATCCTCTGTGTGGGTTTCGAGGGCAAAGCTTTCCAGTTGGGGGCTTCCCCCTTCTTCTACCTCTCAATCCTCGCCCACACATCTGAAGCATCGATGGAGAAATGGGAAGCCGTCTTGAGTGGCTCGTCCATTATCCATGAGCGGGCTCGAGCGGGGACATCCGTATTGTTAGGAGCAGGGACTTCCTCGACCTCACAAGTGTTCTTCTGACTACATTCACCTGAAAGCAGAGGAAACATAGTGAATTCGACGAGCTCAAATCCACCCTTCCACCATAAATCAAGTGAAAGAGCTTCGGAGAAACCCGAGGATGTGCCCCAGGTTAGCCCTTTTGGTCAATAAAAACATTGCGAAGAATAAACCGACATACCGAGCTAATCCTCCACGACTTTCAATCTAAATGTCACCGGGGATAAGGCCCTTCTACAAACCTATGTCCGATCAACTAACATTAAACTACCACTACTTAAATATAATTTGGATCTAACCCTAGCCTATTTGCAAAATCTGGAAATTTATGAACATTCATATGCCTATGAAGAACATTCATACATTCATGATGAACATTCATCAGGGTTTCCAGAAGTTCATCAAAATATCCAGAAAATCATGGATACCTCATGAACTTCATGGGAAATCCATGAACGTTCATCATCCAAAACAGAAAACAAAAGAGGAAGATGAATGTTCACCTGAATCCATGACGGTTGTTGGAAAAGTGACGACGACGACGGTGAGAATTCCGGCAAGGAAAATTGCAGACAATTCACGGTGAGAGGAAACGTTAGGGAGAAATGGGAAAATGAGTGTCTTCTCGCCTTTTATAATGTCCTAAATGCACATGGGAAAGCGCAAAGGTCACTGCAATTATTACCTAGGGCTAGCCCTCAGGTGTCATAAATGCATGACGGCGTTTTATTACGCGTGTCATAAGTACTTCAAACGTTTTGCCTTCTCAAAAGAGAGAATCTTTTAATTTGTCTGAATTCTTCTTGCGAGCAGATGCCCGACAGAAAAAAACAAGGAAATTTGTGGTTGCATTAGAGATATGTCGACCATGGCCTCAGCGCCTTAAGTCATTATCCTTTCCGGGTACAGCGACTTTGGGGCTCCTGTTCTGGACTGGCCTAGCATATGCCATACACCAAACCAAGGCCCAATCCAGCAGACATTTGGGGACAATCCCACTATGAGATCCATGAGGACATGACCGTTATCGAAATAGAGTCGTTGACATATAGTCGTTGGGGACTTCCCCCTTACACGCCAAAACGCCTTCCACGCGGCCAACTGCCCAATGGATTTATTGAGACAGTTACACTTAGTAAAAGGCAACGTGCCCGTACCTTACCAGCATATGCCCCTATAAAACTCTCTATCTTTGGAGAGTCATATATTCACTTTTCTACCCCTTTTACTTACGCTTAGTTGTCATTCTAAATTTGACTTGAGCGTCGGAGTACTTTGCAGGTATTTCACCACCTTCTCCCATTAACACTCTACAGTCCCAACTGAAGACACAAAGACCTGTTCAGATTCTTTCCGTACAATATGTGATAATTACAATTATTATTTTTTTGGATGTCAAATAATAATACAAATGGGCGTATATAAAAACTAACTGCATCTTTAAAAGCATAATTCGAGATTATTAAAGATTTTGTCATAACAGTCCATTGTATTTAAACACACATTTAAAATTACAAATAAATATTATATGCTAAAGGTGTCAGTATAAAGATCAAGTGGTCTATAAGAAGCATATGATATGATATGGTCATAATACTCATGCTAGTTTTTCCTCGTATAACTTTTTAAGTGATTCTCAGCACTTATTTTCCTAATTTTCAACAACTAGATAATTATTACTATAGTATTCAAATCTGCATGATGGTGTACTTTTTTTTTGTTCTTTTAAAGGTCATGATGGTAATAGTGCAGTTAAGGTTAGAGATGAACAAGTAGTGTATATCATGCGTTTAAGAGATGTTGAAATTCTGATAAAATATCTGATTATGATGAGATATTTTATTTATAAATGTAGGGAAGGATCGAATCTATTATATAATGTTATCTTCATTAAGCCTAATTAATGTGATTATAACACTGAGTTAATGATATCACTTGGAAAAGATTTTAACCTATTATTTCAAATATCATATAATCATGTAAAAAAATAATCTAAAAAACGAGGTTAGTGGATATTGATTCTTGATTACTTTTGGTAAAAATATTGGCTGAATGGTGAATACAAGCAGATAAGATATTTTCCCCCACCACTTTTGGGATTTAACTTTATGAAATGTAAATAATCATTATTAATTCGTAGCCCAATTACAATATCAGCCTCCATGAAAAAGTGCATTTGTTAATATTAATACTATACGGTGGCATTTGCGTTATCGTTTTTTCAGTGGCTCTTTGTGTTTATGAGTAAGTTTGAAATCATGATTGTTGGAGTAAGAAATTATCTACTTGTTCAAATCGTGCATATCAAAGGTAAAAGTGTTCCAAATGATAATGGTAATATCAACATTTTGGCTAAATTGGTGGCTTATTGGTTAAACATGTTTAATTAAATGGTGTACTACTAATTGTGTTCGCAGATATATGATTTGCTACAACTTGGGCGGACTGATTCAAAATCCAAGAAAAAACAAAACTTCGACTACTTTATAAGATGACAAAATCACATGATTCCAGTGAAAATCATCAACAATAAAAGATGGGATATAGTCCCACCGACGATCACCTGGATTACCAAGACGGGATAAATGTAAAAAAAATCGATTTTTTGAATTTTCGAAAAAAAATCGTTTTTTTTTATATTTTCGAAAAAAATCGGTTTTTTTTATATTTTCTAAAAAAAATAGGTTTTTTGATATTTTCGAAAAAAAAATAGGTTTTTTGATATTTTCGAAAAAAAATTAGTCTTTTGAAATTTTCGAAAAAATCGGTTTCTTTTTTATATTTAAAAAAAAAACGATTTTTTGAATTTTCGGGAAAAAATCGGTTTTTTTTATATTTTCGAAAAAAAATCGGTTTTTTGAAATTTTCGAAAAAAATCATTTTTTTTATATTTTCGAAAAAAATCGGTTTTTTTAATTTTCATGAAAAAATCGATTTTTTTACATTTTCAAAAAAAATCGCTTTTTTTTATGTTTTCTAAAATAATTGGTTTTTTGATATTTTCGGAAAAAAAGTCGTTTTTTTTAATATTTTCCAAAACAAAGTCGGTTTTTTGTTATTTTCTAAAGAAAGTCATTTTTTGATATTTTCGGGAAAAAAACGATTTTTTGATATTTTCAAAAAATATCGATTTTTTGAAATTTTTGAAAAAAAATAATTTTTTTGATATTTTCGAAACAAATCGTTTTTTTTTATATTTTCTATAAAAAAAAAATCGGTTTTTTTGACATTTTCGAAAACAAAACCGTTTTTTTTTTTTATATTTTTGAAAACAATTAGCTTGACTTTTCAAAAGTAGTGAATATTATTTAAAATTTTCTAATAAGTTAATGGTTTACTATCGGTTATGTTTGATTAATTTTAGTTTGGTTCGATTCTAGAACCATTAATAAATAAATGGTTCGGTTCACTAACCAAACATAATAGTTCGATTATTTTAACTTCAGTTCGGTTCGGTTTAGCAGTTTAGTTCGGTTCATAGTTTTTTTTAACAGTCCTACGTACAGATTTATCAACATAATGATTATCTTATCTTTAAACGCGAGAAACATGAAATTACATAAAGGAGAAAAACGGATTAAAGAGCTTGTCCAGAAGAACATTCTAGTGTTGGTGTTTGGGGAGAAGAAAATCCAGGAGATATCGATTAGATTAATGATTTAATTAATCAAATAGATTTACATAATTAATTACTCCCTCAAGTTCTTTTTATAAGAGACATTTCACATTTCTAAATTCATTGAGTAATTAATGTATCTGATATGTATTATAAACTAAATACATTAATTATTGAATGAATCTAAAAAAGTGAAATGTATCTTATAAAAAGGACTGGAGGGAGTATAATATGGTCAATTATTATTAAACACTAATTATTGATGAATTTATTTGATTGAGTTTTATGTCTGAATGGACTGTGATGGATTGCATCTCATTTAAGTTCAATGAAAGGTCTATGCCCCCAGGCGTTTAGCTATTTAAGTGTCGCCTCATTAGACAATTAATATACTTGGGAAACCCTAAACAACAATGAGGGTAGTAATCCTCTCATACTCACTCTTCTGATGGTCATGTTTCAAATCTTTATCAGGTTCTAATTATTCTTTATTATTATTTGATATTATAACATGTTATATCTTGTATCTATAGATTCAATTAATTTTTTTTATAAGCAAGAATTATATTAAACGAGAACAAAGGGTTCTCGAACCCACTTACGATAAGCGATGCAAAGCTCGACAAAAGAAAATTGCATACCAATTAAGCTCTACGAAAGAAAATATAGAGGCTCCCTTGTAAACTCATAAAATCTATAATTGGTATAAGTGATTTTCCCGACGAAGGACCATCTCCAAACTAACGCCTTTACATTCCAAACGATGTCCATAATGTTTCAAACTTCATTCCTAAAAATGATAGAATTCCTCAAAGACCACAAATACCAAATGATCGCCAACCAAATAACTCATTCCTTCCACTTACTCACCATTTTCCTCTTGCAAAAAGAACACCACTTAATAAAACTCTCCTTCAAATTATTAGAATCATAATCCACAAACCAACCCACTCGGCCACATCCTTCTAAACAACCTTAGAAACTCTACAATCCAAAAAGATATGATCCAAAGATTCAATACCCACAAGACAAAAAACACATTTCAAATCACTATCCGGGAATACCACCCCTCTATAGGAAAGAGAATCCTTTGAAGGAAGTCTATTCAAAAAACACCTCCATCCAAAATATTTTATCTTAAAAGGCACAACCATCTTCCATAAAAGAGAAAATGCTACATCAAAATTCTCATACGGACCAAAAGGAATACATGATAAAGAAAGAATAGCATAAAAAGAACTAACCGAATAACTCCGCGACGAGCAAGCCTTCCAAGAAACCAAATCAATTTCCGAAGGGACCGACCAAAAATCTTCTAAACCGGACCGTAAAAGATGAATATCGGTGGCAGCCCCACCATCCGCCACTCTCCCCACGCCAAAATCCCCCCACCTCCAATCATCGTCTTGCCATCCTCTCATACAAGCAACCGAAGTCTCTTTAAGACGAGATAACTCATAAAGTATCGGGAATTTATCCTTTAGGCTCATTTCATCCAACTAACAAGCAAGCCAAAAAGAATAA